>JARHVA010006406.1:847500-923558 GCA_037957365.1 Torreya grandis
AAGATGTGTGTGTGTGTGCATAACACCAAATGAGTTCCTTTAGGTTTGCTTCTTGAGTGTCACTTAGATCTACCTTTTTATTACTAACCTTCACTTGAATCTATGTGCTTAACTACTGTAACTTTTCTACATGTCCTTCTACCTAGAGCCTCATAAATGCACAACATTGTAGGTCCTATTGTTAGCTGAGGAGTTAGTCATGCACATAATCCCTAACATTGAAACATTTTTGGAGAGAAAGTTTAGATTCATTGGTTGAGGTAGTTTGGATATGAATTTTTGTGTTGGCTATGGTAGTTGTAATGAAGTCTATACTATAGCTAGAAAGTGCATTGTCAAGCTATTACTTTCAGTCCAAAACACTACATGTGATATGATGGGCTTGTAGGGATGTGATATCTAGCATAATTTGATACTCCTCTAGTAGAGTAATTAAATTCATGGTGTTATTCCTTAAATTTTAGCCCAAGTTATTGAGTGCACAAAGTTATTGAATTACACACCAATATTTTGTAAGCTTTGTGACCAAGGTCTGGAGATAGTTATGATTTGACATGAATTGTTCCCCTATGACTTGAGAGGCCAAGGATAGGTAAGTGTCTTTATTTATCTTATCTTATTCACATATGTGAGCCTTAAGTTCAACATTTTCTACCTTTTATTAGTCCCACTCTTGCTCTATAGAGGTAGCCTTTCGTATGATAGTTTCTTGGAATGTTGTAACACCTTCAAATTATTTCTTTAAAGGTAGTTGAGAGATGTCCAAAGAGGCCTCCTACCTGACTAGAAGAGTGGCCAATGTGATTTTGGTTGTTGTGGGATTCTAACATGGCATGGAGGATAGTATAAGGGAAAAGGTGGTGTACTAAGTAGTGATTGAGGGAACATCTTAGAGCCATACACCTCCTAGTAAAAGCTATGGTGATTGAAATTATGCCTATCATGGCTGATGCTTGTTGTTTCACTTTGGCATTTACTATCAATGTATCTTGATGCACATTATCCTCATCCATCTTATGTTTGACCTCTTCCTCCTATTTATTTTTCCTATCTTCTTCTTCCCTCTTCCTTTCTCCTCTTTTCCTTCTTATTTCTTCTTCCTCTCTTCTCTAATCCTCTTCATCTTTATTGGTCTTCTCTTCCTACTCTTCTTTATTATTTTTATCTTTAGCTTCCTATTTCTCTTTCTTCTTATTTGTTTTTTTATCTTATTATTCCTTTTTCCTCTATTATTTTTCTTCTCTCTTCTTTTGTTCTTTTTCTTGCACATCTTGGGCCTACACCTAGGCTTGTGCTTCTACTTGCACTTGTTATTACGATAGGGATTCATCATTTTTATCCTTATTCTTCTTGGTAGTTTCCTCTTCCTATTGATATTCTTGGTCTAATGCATATTTTTATCATTTTTATTCTTCTTTTTCCTTATCTTTTTCCTCTTACACTTATTATAGTGCAATAATATATTCTTAGATTTAACATGCCATATGACTTAGCCTTTTGTATGTTTGCCTCTACATCCTTGGACTTTTTTGAGGCTTCAGATTTTTTGACTTGTTGCATTGCTTATTGTTTTTGTGATTCTTCTTTATTTCTCTTCTTTTCTTCCTTCCTAAGTCAACATTTGACTACACACACAACTTCCTCTCTAGTAACCTATTTATCCTTCTCTATGTGTTGCTTCTATACAATTTCATCAATCTCATGTGCCTAAGTGATGGTGTAGAGTCCTCTAGTTGCACCTCTAAGCTTTGAACCTATTTCTTATTTCTATCAATTATTACAAGTCTACATTATGGTGGTGGTGTTGAAGGCTTAAGAGAAGGTTGGGCTTCCTACATAGCATCTAGCCTACCAAATTTTCTTTCCTCTAAGGTAGGGGAGACTCTTATCTCCTACCATGTTCTTGGCCTATGCATAGGTTGTTCTAGTGGAATCTTTGATAGGGGTAAAAAATGATATCAGATGCAAATGTTGGAGTAGTCATAGTGAGAAGAAGTTTATTATATGATAAATTTACTCTACCTCTTCTTGAACTGTGTCTACAATTATGGAAAGTGGGAAAGCTAATAGTTCTACCCAAAGCTCAAGTGTAACTTACTTCTATATTTGCACTGTGCACACCACCTTCCTAAAAAATAACTCTTTTTCTTCCTCCTTCTCATTATAGTCTCCAACCATGTCTACCACATGAATTAGTAGACTTCTTACACAATAATTATCATCTCCATGAGGTCATAAGAGTTGGAAATTTATTGTACTTTTAGGTCAAAGTGCTACATATTTATTACTTTGGAGAAGGTGACACTAAATGAGGGTTTGAATTTCACTTCCCCTTCTATTGTTGTGAACTAGATATTGGATCTGATGATTGCATAGTAGGAATGTCTACACTTGGTGGTATAGATTATAAAGGAGTTACTCACATAGATGCATGATCTTTTTGTCTAGCCAACTTGTCCTATGCCATATCCATTATGATGAATAATGGGAAAGGTTTAAATGGTGATTATGGTAGCTCTTAAATTTTGATGAAGACTCCCTTAGGTAGGAGAGTGTTAGTGGTATGTTGTCCCAAATACTATAGGATGTCTGGTGGCACTCTAGGGTGTGCGGTGATGTGGTCTAGACATTCTTCCCACCAAGCTTTAGACTTTCCCTCATGTGTGAGGGATCCATGTTCCTATATCCATATAATGTTTCAAAACTATTTTTCTATATATTAGTCCATGTTTGGGTAAACATCCCCCTAAGGTGATTTACACTACATAAAATAAAGCAACAAGATTAGGAACTGATATTGAAAGGTCTACCTAAGAGTGGTGCATCACTTCTCAATGTTTGTGATCAATTATTAGAAAAAGTATTTAGGCTAATTAAATTATTCATATCAGTGGATCATCTTATGAGTGATGTCCACAACTCCCTTAGGTATTTTTTTGGTTGACTTGGTCATCTACCAAAATCATTTGGTGATGTACTAGATGAAAATGCACATAAGTTCATTTAGAATCTCATCAATGGGGATCCCTCAATTTTGTTACACGTATAGTCCTAGACTTCTAGTAAGATAGGAGGCATTTTAGTCTTGTAGGCTAGTAGGGAGTCTCTTCATACTAACATTCCCAAGGCTTAGTCCATGGCTTGGGTGTTGATAACCACCATCTCATCTAGACCCAAATAGATTGTGCTATCATTGTATCATCCAAACTATATTTGAACTATTTCTCCCATGTCACCAAAGGTTATCATTCACATAAGGGGATAAATGTCTATGTTTTGGAATTTGAGAGGAGCTACAAGGGCAAGTTTTTATGCATCATCAACAAGATCTAGCTAGAAGATTTTATCCATATGAGGGGTGTCAGTAATTGATGTTGACTAGCAACTAATTTGTTGAAGATTATGTCTATTAATGCTTAGCTCTTGTATTTAATTCTAGTGGATGACTATTATATAATGTATATCTTGTTGATGTGATGTTTTGGTATCTTTTTTTGACTTAATAATTTTCATTCACTCATCTTTAAATTTTTTGATAGTACATGTGGAGCTTCTTATGCACATCTAGTGCGTGCGATGTTTGGTCTTTATACTTCACCAATGTTATTTTTGAGATCATCTAAAAATAGATAAAATAGAAGAAAAACACACACAAAACTTATAGAATAGAAAAATTTTAATCTACATGGTGCTACTAAGCACCCACTTAGCTTATATAGAATTAGATCAATATACTATTGGAAATAGGGCTTAAGCCTATAGCCATTAACTTTCCCTAAAAACATGGTTCCCTGAAGACCACTTAAAACTACCATTCCTTAATGTGTTTAGTCATGTATAATGTAAGTTCCTTTCCATATTATTTTTATCTTGCCTAGGAATGCTCTGAACTAGCTATCATATAATAAAAATCGCTGATCTTTATGGGATTCCTTTTGGTTCAAGTTCATATCATGCCACACTTTTTGGCTTTGCTTGCAAAATTATTTTGTCCATATTGCTCTTCATCTAAACTCATCCATCCTATTTATTCTAGGAGTTGATTAGTAAGGATTTCATGATATCCTAAACACATGACCATATTGATGCATAACATGCATACTAGATATTCCATTGACATGACTGCTTCTAGACTATACACCAAATAAAATGGTGTAGATCCTATAGCCCTTTTGTAATTTGTTCAAAATTCCCATAGGATCATAGGAATGTTATCTTCCTAGTCATCCCACTTAACATCACATATTTTTTTAAGCATTTTTATACTACCTTAGTTGAAGCATCATCCTAGCCATTGGCCTATAAATGATAGGTAGTGATTTTATGATGAAATATCATAAAATATTCTATCAAGGCCTTAATAATATTGTTTAGGAAGTGTGCTCATCTATCACTAACCAACTTGATCAGACATCTAAACCTAGTAATGATGTTTTTATATAGAAACTTCATTGTGTCCTTCATACCATAGCTAGGTGTGGTATAAAATTCAACCCACTTAGTAAAATAAATTATCCTAGTAATGATATATTTAGATTTTTTGTGCGTGCTTGGTGGGTTGATTGGTCTAAAAAAATCAATACCCCATTGTTTGAAAGGTTTCTCTGCTAACATGGGTTGTATGAACATCTCATATTTTAAAGTGGTTTTTTGATATGTTGATAGACATCAAAGTGTTGAACAACTTTATGTGCATCTTGGAACCAATTCGACCACCATAGTCCACTTTATATAATCTTTCTAGCTATAACCTCTCCCATGAAGTGTCCTCCTATGACTCCTTAATGAACTTCTTCCTAGAGTTGAGGTCATTCATGTTTGAGGATAGCCCTGTATAGAACTTCATCCTTTCCCAAGTAATATAACAGTCCATTAATGATGATATATGGCAGTGACTTAGTCACAAACTACTTTTTATCTCATTATTAAAAGTGCATATGGAAGATTCCTTACTTGAGGAAGTTGGAAATTGGTTCAAAGTTTTAAAGAATCATAAAAACATGGGAGAGGTGAGCATTAGGTGATTCTTTTTTTAGTTCTTCCATCTCTTCACCATTTAAAATGTTGATGACGTGGTCAAGTCCCACATTTTCTCTACTTAGTTTTACATTTATGTGAAATGGAAATTCATAAAACAATATCAACTAGTGAGATATTCATCCTCCAATCATTAATTTGTTGACCAGATACCACAGAGCTTGATGGTCAGTGAAAATTTTGAATGGCACTACCAAAAAATAGTGCTCAATTTTTTGAAGTGTGAATATAAAGGCCAACACTTCCCATTACATAGTTATATAATTTGTCTCTACATCAGATTATTTTTGGCTAGGAAATTAGCTGGGATGATCAAGCACACCTTCTCTAGGTTGTTCAAGTATACTACCAACTATGATACCATAAGCATCTATATGTACATGAAATGACTTAGTCCAGTTTAGGAAAATAAGTATGGGTGTAGTGAAAAATAATTGTTTCAACTCAATGAAAGCTAATTAGCATTTATATGTCCATACAAACTTAGCATTCTTGTGTAGTAAGGCTTCTAGTGGAGATGAAATCACTATGTAGCCTTTTATAAATTTCTAGCAGTAGCTTGTGTGCTCAAGAAAGGAACACACTTCATTAGAACTAATAAGTTGGGGAATACTTAAGATTACTATAATTTTATCCTAATCCACTAGGATTTCATTCATAAAACAAGATATCTAAGTAAAACACCAAAATGTGTAAGAATAAGAATTCTCCAAATTTAGAGCGATGTGTAGAGCTTGGAATTGTTCCAACATTAAATGTAACTTGGATAAATTAACTTTGAATATGGAGAAGACTTATTAATCATCAAGGTAAAATTCCAAAAAATCATAGGTGAAATCCATGAATTCTATAACTACTATGTGCAAAAATCTTGTAGATGCATTCCTCAAGCCAAATGGCATGACTTTATATGCAAAAGAACCCCACTCTATTGCAAATGTTATTTTTACTTGATTTTTCTCTATGATTGGAATATGATGATATCCACTAAACCTATTCATGAAATAATATACTTTGTGTCCTACGATAGACTCCAAAACTTTGTCTGTAAATGGTATTAGAAAATAATCATTTACATAGGCATCATTTAGAATGTGATAGTCCCCACATATTTTGATTTATCCTATTTTATTGGGATAAACTACCATTGGGATTACCCAATTGAATTTTTTTATTGGATATATTATCCATGCATCTTTCATTCTATCCAATTCTACCTTTAGCTTTAACTTCATATTTGGATTAAGCTTATATGGCCACCTCTTGATTATCCATGTGAACTCCTTCAATTCAATTTGAATCTCACCAAAATATGGGTTGAATCCTCAAACCACTAATAATTTTGTAGGAAAGATGTCTTGGTAATCCCTCATAGGATGTAGGGCTTGCAAAATTTCAATCTCTATCCAATAGTCACCTACGCTTACTAGTTTTGGAACCTCCTTTGTCATATATGATGTTAGTGACATATTCTTATAGAGGATGCTAATAAATATTTTGTTTTCCTTAATCCACATATTCTAGGATCTTATTTTTCACTTATTATTCATAATTTTGTATGTTATGTAGCTTATCCTCTTTAGTTAGTGTTACGCTAGTTTCCTTAAGTGATTTTATAGGACACTCATATTTAAATAAATTATTCAAATCTAAATCAGCCTCATATCAGAATCTTCACTATCCTCTACCTCATACTATATTTGGTGACGTGGATTCATCAAAGATTTTTATTCACTCTTATCTTCTTTATACCTTTGAAGTGTTGAATTAATATCGGAGGCTACATTTTTATGTGTAGTTCATTTTGTTGTGGTGTTCAAATCTTCTGCATACCCACAGAATAAAAACTACTTGATTTTCTATAGTGCATTATGAATTAGATGATTTTCATCATCAAAGATAAAGGTTTATATTAAATTAGTCTACACTTGTGCCCAATGTTTGGTTTCCCTCTGACACTCTTGGTGGATATACCATCTTTCTAGTAGGGGAGCATGTGTATAATGGAAAATGTGAAACCAATACTTGGGTGCCACACATTCCTCATTTCAAACTTTAACACACTTATTTACATGAATTACAGGGCACTCACCTTCTTGAAAGAAAGGCCAACTAATGTTTATAAACTATGGTAGATAAAACCTACTAATCATGAGCTTGAAAGAATCATCCCATTAAATTTGGTAATTGTGATGACTTACCCACCATGTTGTAGTAACTCACTTCATATAATAATTTAAATTATTGACTCACTAATTTATGGTTAGAACATGGACTTGAAAATGTAGAATGAAATCATTGATGTTGTCCATTACATAGTACATAGGCAAATTTAACTCATGCACAAAGGCTATTTACATCATTATAGGTTTGTGGTCACCTTAAGCCCAATTGAGGAGGTGGGTATTTGAATAAAAATGATAAATAAATAAAATTAATATGGTAAAGTACCTTCATTTTTCATCTCTATGTAGTTCATCATGCGATCATCAGCTTGATACAAGCAATCAAATTATGATCAAGTATGTGATTTTTTAGACATAGAGGCACATTCTTCAATAATAAATTGATTTACCATTGGCTATGTAGTTAATATTTTGGGCCTCCATTATTTATATGTCTTGATTTACTAAGTGAGTAATGATTGTACTTATGGTTTGGCATGCTTGTATAATAAGTTACATTTAGTTATGGATAGAACTTTTGGATTCTCCTCAGTATTGACCTTCATCTAACTAGTTTCTTTTGAAACATAGGGGGGTTTGGTTTAGCTAGAATTATGTATGGATTATGTAATCTATTGAGAGGAATACCAATAAATTTATCCTCTTAATGTCCTTCAAATTGGTTATACACTATATTAATAGTCATTTGTCAATCATAGACCCATTTTTTTCCTATCAGTGTAGGGTAGTATATTGTTGTAATCTTCATGTCTATGACCTTAAAATCACCTCATAAAGAAAAGTCTATGACTTTGATATCAAAATTATATAATCTAATAATAGGATCAACTTTTTTAAATTAGCTAAGCTCCAAGTTACTAGGTTGTAGCTGAGAGTTGGTCATTAATATCTTCCCATGTAGATTTGGGAATCATATTAACCATGCTACCAAAATCAAAGACAAAATTTAGGATCTCATAACCAACAACCTCAATGTCAATCCATGCATCAACATCTTATGTTTTCTTCATCTTGACATAATAAACCAATTTATCTATCTTTTAGCAGCCATATTATGCACATTCTAAAAAATTATGCAGTACATTTGTGATGTTCTATGATATGTCTTCATTATGAAAAGTATTCAAAATTTTCAAGAGATCTGTGAGAGTAGTGACAAATCCATTTTATCATATAATGTGCATAAATTTGGCCATACATTTATATATCAATTGTTTCATCATCATTATCAATAGTCTCTTGATGTTGACTTTTCTTCAATAATTATGAAACTTCATTCATGAGACTCTTTTATATAGCTATATCTAGGTATTTATCTTGTCTAAATTTTTTTATGCCCTAATCTTGAGGCATTTCAAGTGGAGGAAGTCCTTTTTATGCATGTTATTATTGTGTTATAGTATTTAAAAATGTATTTAGTTTAGGCTTCACACTTACCATATCTACATTTCAGATGGCATTGTCCTTTATTTTCTTCTCTAGAATAGGACAATCTTGTATCATGTTGATCATATACTCTAAAATATACGTAATTCAATTGTTATTATGGGTTCATCAAATAATTTCATTATACATGATTATATTTTCCACATAGATACCATTGCATAGGAGGCCATTGATAATTATTACCTCTACCACCTTGATATTCTCCTATATAACTGCCATAAACTCCTCTATTAAATTGATATCCCCTTGATATCTTCCTTGTGGTTGCATAGAGTTCCAATGCTAGTACTATTGATTTTTATCTCCCATGTTCAATTATTATTGTGCAACTAAAGGGGTCTAATTCAATTATTATAATGGCATTATGGGTTAATTCCAAAGTTCTATATATTGGTATTAATGGGATGGGGGTGTCTAACTTAGTGAAGAAGGATTCCATCTAGCCATACCATAAGGTTGGTATTGTGGTGAACACATAATCCATTGTAGACCCATTTGGGTTTTACAACTCTTATGAACCTCTAAGATTCATTTTACTTGTTTTTTTGAAGAGATTTGTTGTACTACAATGGTAAATAAGTTTTTTGAGATACCCTCTTTAATATCCTATAAATATCTACAATTATAATTATAATGGTAAGTCAATTTATAGAAATTAAAATATACATTTTTCAAATTCTTGATATATTTCTACAAAATATGGCACTATGTTGTAGCATGTCCTACTGCCTGATAGATCTTGAAAAATTCTATCTTGAATTTAGGGCAATCATTTCAATGGTGTCTTTTTCTACACTTAGTGCACTATAGAGTCAATTTAGGTTTATCCACATCATAGTAATTATCCATTATTTTTTTGAAATCTTATACTATGTTTTCAATTTTTTAATTATCAACAATAGATTTTACATAATCCTCAATTTGTTCTACATATAATGCAATAACTTTGACATTTGCTTTTGTCTGATATTACATTTACATAGTGGTAAATTGAAAACTACCTTGAATTCCTTCAATGAACCATGTTGGTTTTTCTTTATCTATTAGAGTGAATTTTAATTTATTCCTTACATAAAAAAATATATGATCATAGTCGTATATCGACTCTCTAGACCTTTTCCTTATCTCTTTCAGGTCCTATATTATATGGCTATTATATTTCTTAATCTTAAATTCTATGATGAGCCAATCTTATACCTCTTTTTTAATTTCATGTTATAGATCTCTTTTTTATATGAAATTCAATGCTCCCCCAACTAGATCCCATATTAAATTGTACTTTTGTAAATTTTCATCAATGACACCCGTAACTTTCCATTTCATTTTACAAGTTAGTAGGTACTATTTAGGGTTTATAGACCCATCATAGATGATAAAATTTAAGAATCCTCCTAACTGATTCATCATATTTATTGTAATGGATGGATTATTATTCATATCTATTATTTTAGGTGGCTATACCTTGTCTGATCCTATCTTTGTACTAGTCTATGCATTGGAAGAATTAACATGTACACTCTACTTTTCTACACTTCCTTCATTTTGTTATTATATTATAGCTAAATATAATAACTAAAAAGCCTTATTAATTTTTTTTTTTTTTTTTTAGTACCCAAATGGTTCACATGCTCTAAAAATGGTCTTTCCAAACTTTTCTCCTCCTACTCTCTTGGATGATAATTTGTACTAGAATATAAAATATTAGGCTACAGGGATGCATGCTCTTTTGGTGAATGGTTCTTTTCTATAACTTAATCTATTATGTTTGAACCTATGATTAACCTATGACTAATTTATATTTATATATGTAATTATTATTTTTCTATCAATAACTTTACATGTAGCTATGCACTACATGTATCATCTACTGATTCTACTTCTAAGTTATTCTCACTTTCCTCTTCATACATCTCATCTTCATCTCATTCTTTGTCCTCTCATTTCATTTGTTAGCATCCCATGTGATTATATTTATTTATTATTTACTCATTATCTTGTTCATAATCTCACTCATCACATCTATGCACTTGACCATCATCCACTGTAATACTACTCTTACTCCTACTCATAGCTACTTGGGTATTCTTCTATTTGTTTTATCTATTATGTTATCATAGTTCCCATTCTAAATCTAAAGTTTTATTTTGACTCATATTTCATCACATATACATTATGGATTAAGGTTCAAGATATACTTACTCATCTATCCATCACTCACCTTTATGTGTACACATCCCCATATGCTTAAAGTGACTACTCCATATTGGCTAGAGTAGGCACCATGGCCCTATCCACAACCAACATCTTCAACATGAGAGGTAGTCACTGTAAAAAATTTCCTATAATTCCTTGGAAAAAATGGTCCTTCATAGATATGAATGTTATATATCCATGTACTATGAACTTAGTGATATAACCATCTAAGGTAGTGGTAACCTAGTAATCTATTGCTTACATCTAATTAGTTTCCAGTTTTAACAACGGATACATATTTCCTTTTGTCAAGGTAATAGTTCCTTTTGTTATGGGATTGAAACACTAGTAGTCTAGTATTTTCAACTAATTATTTAGTAGTTCAATTATCTCACGTCAACAAAATTCATATATTTCTTTATAGATATACTCTCTAATGATTTCACTTGTGGTAAGACCAATCGTAATAGATTCTTCTACTTCAAAGTGCCACACTTTTTGGTCTAACCATGTTTCAATATCTCACTATCTTGGTAACCATATTAGAATAGTTTGATTTAAAATAAGTCATTCCATGCTCAACACACCATTGATAGTAGAGGTTCCTGATTCAGTAGAACATGATAAGTATGAGGATAACTAAGTTATGATATAAAATGTAGGTCGATACAAAGAATTCTTAATTAATAGAGACATTATAGAAATGAATTATAGTACAATAGATAAAACTAAGATTAAACCAATGTTTTTTCAAGGTATGTAGAGTATGCATATAATTTTAAATAAGATTAAACCAAACATTAATAATGATAACATAGACAAGAAATAACATAATAAATACAATAGGTAACCATAACCATAAAATCTATATTGATCTCAATAAAAGGGTCATCAAATTCATACAAGCATACATATTTATAGTAACTATAGATCTTGAATATTCATTTTCTTCTCATACATTGGCACTAAAAAGAGGAGACTATTCACATTTTATCCTTTCATAAGCCAAAGAGTATAGGATAAAATACATATAGCTGAAAATTTCATAAATAACACATGAATATTTGAAGAATATATTGTGCACCTTTACTTATCTAGTTTTCTTATCTTAACAATGTCATGAGGCTCAACCTTATCTCAAAATTTATAAATTCTTTGCATATATCCTATGTGATACACACTATAGGTTATGTTGTATACAGTATCCCTTTGCCCTTACTAAGTATTTTTATTGGTTGTTTGATTTCCACTAGTTTTTGAGTTAGAAGTGTAGTATGCTCTTGTCCCAAATTTGATGACTAATGTTTTAAATGATCTAAATTCAAATCTACCCTTGAATTTTTAATAATTAATCCCAACTATGCCTCTAATGAGATATATATATATATATATATATATATATATATATATATTACATATATATCTAAATGATTCATAATTTTGATATAATAATCTATCTTTGAGAGGATAAATTAACCCTCTAAAAAATATGTATTGTACTCTAAATCCATTAGTTGGAAACACTTGTAGTAGGATTAACATATTTGTAACATGAGTGATGGATTTATAATAATTGTCAATATGTAAATATGGATCACCTTGTCCACCATAGATAGGTAACATTGGTATTTGAAAGTTATGTGGCAACCTCATAGTTTCAATTCTATGTGGAATAGGATTATGATGTATAACATTAGCATCATCTTGAGAGTTATATGCCTCATTCTCCAAAGTGAGATGGTGTACTTGGTTTTAAATAAAAAAGAAAACATTAATTAAATAAAGCAACACTCGTGAAGTTATATTCTAGTTATCTAAGGGTTCATTTAATGCTCTAATTTTAATGTTTATTTTAGCCATTGGTGTAGAAGATTGGAAATCTTGTTTAGGAAGGGTCAGTATGCCATTGATAACCTTTGGTGGTGTGATAGCTTAGAAATTTTTAGAGGTAAATAATATATCACACTCTTTTGGTTTTGTTTGAGAACTAGGTTTTACTTTAGTAAGGAGGTTGAGGGGGATTCTTTGGTATCTTTTATATTGTTAGTTTGAATAGAAGGTACATTATTTTCTAGTGATTGAAAATAATGCATATAAGAAGAAGTTTGTATGTGTATTCTAACATGTGATCTAATGTTTGGTTTAACAAGAGAAATATTTGAAGTAAGACAAGAAGTAAAAGTTCTAGATTCTATGTCATCCTCATCATAATCATAATCTTCATTATCGCATTGTTCCTCAAAATCAAAATTTAATTCATTTGAAGAGGTCAGTGTAGAATAAGTATCATTAACATTGTCATTAATATAAGGATAAGGAGAATATTTTACATTTACACTACTATGCAATGTATCATCTTGTGTAAGTCTAATGCAAGGTATTTGTGCACTAGTAATTTTTTCAATACATGCATGATTTTCACTTTCTATTTGAGAATCAAGGGAAGAAGGTATAACAACCATTATTTATTCTTGTACATTATGACATATGGGGGAATATTTAGAAATAGGTGCATTATTTTTTTTTTTCAAAGCATCATTGAATTGAGCTTGATGTTAATGAATGTGACACAAGAGTTTTATATGCCTTAGTTTGTGCATTATGAAAAGGTTTAACATTTTTTGTATTTGAATTTTGAAATATAATTTAGAAGGGTAAAAAAGATACCTTATTTTTATCTACTTTATTTGAAGCATGTAAGAGTGATTTTTGTGCAGTGTACTTATATTGATTTGTTTTCAATAATTAAGTAGAAAAATTAGTGAAAAAACTAGGATCCATTGTAATTAAACACTACCAACAAGATGTTTTTTTGGCATTGTGTTGTTAATTTAAGTTTTAGGAATAACATAAGAGGAAGAAGAAAGAGAAGATGATTTATATAATATACCTTCATGTTAATTTGTATTATCATGTTCATAATAATAATCATATCCATATTTTAACAATAGTCATCATCGACATCATCATTGTAAATGGAATCATTACCATGCTATACTTTACAATCTTAAAAATTAGTCTATTCATTATTATAATCATGAAAAAAATTCAAGATTGCATAAAGTTGATGAGGTAGAGAATACTTTTTAGATGGCATTTAAAAATTTCTATAGAATATAATGTAAAGAATGAATAACAAACACACAAGAGGTAGAAGATAATATAACATAAGTATGTGTACAAAAAGTTGAACAAATATTGTATCAAAAAATAGGGTTATTTTGGAAACCCTAGTTATTAATGTTTGTATAGATAGGGACCTAGTATGTGGATCTAGGGTTTGAAGTGAGGGTTGTGTTTTAAGTATGTAAATTGAAATAAATAAATAAATAACTAGTATTGAATTAATTACATTATCTAGGTTAATCCACAAAATTATGAAATTGGATTTTTGTAACCCTAATTTAATGTGTAGTTTTTAGAAGATAAACCCTAATAAAAATTATGATTTTTAAGGATATGTTAAAAGTAATATGGTTTTACCAAATATTTTAACCTTTAAGTGTTTTATTAATGCAAACACTAAGATATATTAAAAGGAATGGGCATGTAGTATATCTAAAATAAATTGGAATCAATTGATTTTATGTACCTTTCCAGAAATAACAAACATAGAGATAAGATAGTCTTATATGGATATGTATAAATTTTCTCATAGATTTGAATAATAGAGAGGATG
The DNA here is from genome assembly GCA_037957365.1 of Torreya grandis. NCBI lineage: Eukaryota > Viridiplantae > Streptophyta > Pinopsida > Cupressales > Taxaceae > Torreya > Torreya grandis. The sequence goes on from JARHVA010006406.1 coordinate 862,042, forward strand.
GATTAGATAGAGAGGAATATTTCATCTGTAGACTATGTTTTGAGATATGGCTTAGGATATAGTTCCCCCTTGTGGCACTAATGTCCAAACTTGGTACTAGTGTCTCTCTTGTAGTGATTGTCTACAAATTTTAGAGGAATTTTAGGAATTTTTTAGGGTCCTATAAGTGATTTACTATCTCATGAGGGTTCTTCTATGTCACTACTTCAACTAATCCTTCTCCAAAAATATATACTTTCACACATGAACAATTAAATAATCAAATGCAAAAATAAATTAAAAACTATGTTGTGCGATGGTACAATTGTATGGAGTAAAACCCCTACTATCCTAACCATTGCATACATTAACCCCAATGATAGCGGTCTCAGATTACATGTAGTTCTCCATTAGGGAATGTACACCATCAACTTATATGATATGCTTGGATGATTTTTTCCTAGTCCCTTCTTTGATTAAACATGCAAATGTCTAGGTGTGAATGTTGATTAGTATGCAGAGTATTTGAGGTGTATTATTGATTGATTTTATGTAATAAGTGCCAAAATAGTAAGTGTTAGATGTAAAATTCTTTGTGAGGATATTTATATAAGATGATACTTTTTTATGAATATAATACCTTTTTTTTGGCTGAAATGTCATGAAAAAGATATAAAAAACATAATATAAGGGTCCTGTAGGGGTTGAGACTTAAACATAGGTGAAAGGGCCCATCAAACATTGAAGTCCAACATGGAAAATAACAAAATGTGGTATTATTGTCCTCAAAATGGTGTTAATGTACAAGGGCTTAGAATAGATGAAAAATCAAGTATTATAGGCTAGGGGGCCTTATGATAGGGAAAAGGTGACCAGTGACTATTGGGGGGGGGGGGGAATAGTGATAAAAAGTCATAAGAAAGATCAAAAGACTCAAGGTGACCATGTGAACAAGGAATATAATCATCACTAAGACCTTTTTTGTGAAAGAGAAATAAAAGACATAGTACTTATGGTTTCTAGATCAAATTAGTGTGTTTATAATTTACCTCAATTATTTTTTTTCAAACCATTCACATTACCATAAATATCATTCTAGCCCAATCATTTTTATCTTTTTAGTTTTATGTAATTTTACATGTGCTAAAAGTTATTCAAATTTTCAATCTAATTTTACTTCTTGTTATTTTAATTACCAATTTTAATTTGTTATTTTGTCTATTTATAGGTAAAAATTGGAAGGAAATTTGAAAGTTGGTTGGTGAGGTGTACTTAATGGTCTCATCTATATTTTGGAGGGAAACAACCTTCCTCTTGGAGTTGCATTTCTATATATACTCCCATTGCTTATAATCAAAGGGTTGCCTCTTTGATCATCCTTGAAGAGATATTGAACCGATCATTAATTTTTATACACTTATAGTTTAATTTACCCCCAATATTTTGTTCCCCTACCATTAATAAAGTAACATTTGTATTCAAATGATTATAATCACCTTAGATATGTAATCAAAATGAATATATTTATCAATAGAATAATGTGTAATTATTTATTTCAAATTTGTACATGAAATGGGTGATTATAAGTCTAATTATTCATAGTGTGTATTCCTTGGAATATTGCAATGGACTTGTTGGTGGTTCCATACATGTTTCCCATATAAGAGATCAATTCTATTGGAACATTTGATCGATAGAATGAAATTTGTCTTCATTATGCTATGGATTTTCTTTCTTTTCCATTTCTCTTTTTTATTTCTCTATTAATTAGGATTAGAGTAGGGTTTGAATTAAATCCATATATATCATTTATCTTGATTGAAATATATTTACCATACCATGAATTTATTTTTTTAATGTCTATCTAGTAGAATGAATGAACATTTAAATTAATCAAACTCTCTTTTAAACAAAACACAAATTTAAATCAGTTGGGAACATATTAAAAATCATGCTTTTATGTTTTTCTTGAAATTCAACAAAAACCCATAGGAATGAAACAATTGAACCCACATTCCCTCTAAACCTATTAAAATACATAAACAATGTTAAAATAAGATTAAATATTCTAAACTATTAGGTCCCTTTATTTGGAATAGTTTTACATAGACTAATTGGGTCACTTAGTATTACATGACCAAGAAAAATCATACCTTATCAAAACCCTATGGGCCTCCTTTTAGGAATGGTCAAATAAGTGATCGCCTGTGCCTAGAATTTTTGTGCCAAATAACCCATCAATGTACTAGCACTAAAAGGAGGGTGTGTTCAAAAGAATTTAATTTACCATTTGTTCTTTGTCTTGTGGCACCTAATGTAAGCTTTCCCATTCCATTTATATGCTTGGAACACAATAAATAGGTTGGAAATAGAAGGAGGGCATGTGAGAATATTCTAAAATTTATCAGTTATTTTAGGTCTTTTTGCCTCTATTTTATGCTTTCTTGACCTTACTGTGTGTTTGGAACACAAATTAATTTATTGGTTGTAAAAGGAGCACTTGATTGGGATATACTAAAATTTATAATTTATTTTGGGTATTTTGTCCTATCCTCTATGATTTTCCCACCTTATTTCATGATCTAAATACATGCCAAAAAGATGGAACTATGAAAGCCTAAACTAGTATATATATATATATATATATATATATATATATATATATATATATATATATATATATATATATATATATATATATAAACTTTGTATTTTATAGGCATTACCCAAGATGACATTCTAGGATTTAAAATTAGAAAACTAAAATTTGAAACCCAACAATGGCCTTTACTTATCTTACTGAAGGTGGTTACCTTATATACATTCAAGGGCCTACTCATGACTTCCCTAAGAATCTTAATGAATTATATCTTAGATACACACATGGTGGGATTCAAATGATTAAAGAACACATTCAAGAATTTAAATATACCATTACCTAGAATCAAATCCAACACTAATATATCACATGTCACTTATTTCCTTACTCTTTGGATGAGGTTGCATATGTACAGTAGCTTGACCCTATGTATGGGTATAATAGTGCATGGGATACCTTATAAAATGTATTTTTTAACAATTTTACCATGCCCACAACCTTTATTCCCTATATTACAAATTTTATACAACCTATAGGGTGCCTAATAAACCCTTGAGTAAATTCAACATTCAATTTCATTGATTATATAAGAGTTTAAAAGACATATTCGTTCAAAAAGAGGTGGTTATTATTAAGATGTCATAAAACATTGGATCTCTTGACTTCCATTCTTATCTAGAGGCCTCTATCTACTCTCACATCACTAGAATTAGATTATAAATAAACTTTAATCATTATATAATAATTGATGTTGCATGGTTATGGTGCTGACTCATTTTATGTGTTAGCATAATTGGGTGTTTAAACCTAAAATATTTTGATTTACATGCCCAAAAATCATCCCATGGACCAATTTTTACCTTATAGTAAATTATTGCATAAATAATATAACCAATTCAATCTCCTTCTGACCAATGAGAACCCTTTTATTAAATTTAACACATGAAATTATGATAATTAAACATTTAATTAGCAGGTTGTTTTTCCTTATTTTAGTGATCAAGCATATTTAGGTATTGTTGCTAATCAAGTATCATTTATTATAGGAGACTCTCAAAAAATAATGCATAGGTTGACCTATGAGAACATGTCCCCAACACAATAATTTGAAGTATATATTTTTGTAAATGATAAAAGTATTAAAGTAATCATGTTGACTGAGAATGTCTCATTACATAGGAAATAACTAGTCCAAATGAGTAGTAATGAGGGTGAGTCTGATGGTGAAATTACAACAGCCACTTAATGTGAGTTAATGGATGATATTCATAACATTAAATATATACATACATAATAAGATGAATATAAAAACCCATACAATTAACCTATAGAATAATTGGAAAAAATAAATGAGTGAGATGCATGTTATGCATTTGAAACTATTTTAACTATTTAGGACATAGATATGTAAATCTTAGGTTATTAAAGGGGATGGGTATATGAGGTTAATTTAGATAAATACTATAACTAGATATATCCAAAACGAGAAAATTGACTTATCTAGAGTGAAATAGGCATTGTCAGAGGTCAAGAAGGATAGAACAGGCTTGAAGATCTATTATGAGTCTTTCATTCTAGAACTAAGGTTGAAAACTACCTTCAGATAGTAGCATAGTTGGGAGGTTACTAACACTAAAACATTATTTTTCAAGTTAAAAAACTAATGTTCTTATGTGGAAACTCTACTTTAGACTTCCAAGGGTGTTATGGGAGGGTTTTAGGGACCTATCAGTGAAGTTTGATCTTCTGATCTTTAATCTATGTCATTTTTTTGCTATTTTTTTTCCAAAACCTAATGAACACCTATGTACATGAAACAATAATAAGATAAAATTTAAATGAACACCTATGTACATGAAACAATAACAAGATCAAATATAAAAGGAAGATAAAAATTAGGTTATGGGATGTTATGATTGTGTGATGTAGAACCCCTATTGTCCTAACTACTACCTACATTAACCCAAATGATAGGGGTCTCAAATCACATGTAGTTCTCCATTAGGGAACATTCATAATCAATATGTATGGTATGCTAGAATGAATTTTACTTAGGCCCTTATTTTATCAATCATGTAATTTTATATGTGGTTACTCAGTAATATGTAGTGGGTTGAGTTATACTATTGACTGATTTTATGTAATTATGTGTCAAAGTAATAAATGATAGATGTAAAATGCCTTATGAGGATTTCTATATATAAGGAAATTTTATTTTAATTTAATACCCTTGTTCACTGGCCAACAAGATGTAAAATAAATAAAATATCATAAGACAAGGCTTAATAAGGAAGGGTTATGACCCAAAACATGTTGGAAAAGTGACTATTGGGCAATAGCACTAAACTTAGACACTAACACACTGTGTTAGTTTCTAGAATGATACTAATGTCCTAGAAACATAAAATTGAGTGAAGATGGTGAAAAGTAATCTAGTGGTACCTTGTGATTGGGATGGGATGATAAAGTACCATTAAGGGTACAAAAAATAGGGAAAAAGTCATAATAAAGATCCAAAGACCCAAGATGAACTTACAAATAAGACTCATATTCTTCCTAGAACATCTCCTAAAAGAACAATAAAAGACATAATAATTGTGACTACTTTACCAAATTAGGGTGTGTGCATATTACCTCATTTATTATAGTAATACAATGAAATATAAGTTCCAGAGTAAAAGGAAAAATATAATGCATACTTGTACTTACCTATGTGATCAATCCATGTCGAGGATGGATGTGATCTAGGCCTTGCCCACTTATCGGCTATAGAAGTGCACATGAGATAGATTTTTATCTGTGAAGAGGAAATCCACAATGTGGATGTCCCTTATATTGAATCTGAATGATGAATTAAATTTTGAGGATAAAACCCCTATTTAATCCCCACCTTGATAGGTGAAGTAAGTTATAGAGGTATATGTAAATGTGGAAAAACAATCCCTAGTTCCCCCACTATGGTATGTAAATTGAATCTTAGAATTAATTTGGTCAGTGGTCGATACTATCACTCAGCCTTTGTAATCTCTGTCTAGTGATAAATTTTGGATAAACTACTACACTCAGTTATATGACCCAATTTGGTGATTTTTTTCTGAAATCATGGTAAAAATTCAGGTGTAATTGATAATATATGTGTAGAGAATGGTATAATGTGTCATTACATATATATATAACCTAGTGGAAACCTATGAGATTGAGGATATACACTTTGTATCATGCCCCAAAACATTATATCTAAGTAATGTAATTGTATGTCCTATGTATAAAAAAATATTTTTATAGGGATGGTGTGCCATTTATGTGCCCCATATTCATAATCTAAGTTTGGAACTATGTCAAAACCCCATGTTAAATATAATAATGTTAACCAATATCCAATAATATCATGGAAACTAGTAAATTTGAGTCAACCTATGTGTATGAACATCTGAATAAATCTATGTATCTAAACATCTAAGTCATTATGAATGATTTTGAGTCAATATAAACCAATCTATGTATCTAAATCATAATATATCTAGGTATTTGAATCAATATATATCTAGGTATTTGAATCACTATATATCCAGTCAACCTTGCAGAATTATTTTAATATGGCTTAAATAGGCTAGTTTATTAGTTTGATAATCAATTAAATCAATTAAATTGAGATAAATTATTTCATTGAGATTAAAAATATTCTGAAGAGATGAGGAGTGAATGTAACCCACTATAAGAAGGTAAAGGAGCTCATATAGGCTATGGAAGAGGTTACCTTGGGAAGGAACCTATTATTTTCCTTTTTTTGGACATATTTATTGCCTTTTTCAACTTTTTGAGTGAAATTTTTAATAGTTTAGGGTCCTATTTAGGAGGACCATGCTAGTATCCTCAGTTTAGTGCTAGTCTCTTGGGTTGCAATTCTATTGTCCTAGGTACATTACTATTATCTAATGCTAATATCTACGGTGTAATGTTACTATCCACTAGATCCATTTTTTCTATATTTTATTTTTATTTAGGTTGGGTTACTATTATCACATATTTAGTTTCCATTCAGATATGTTAATGCCAATTTTGGTTATATTTTTCATTCATATGTGCATTTGAGGGACTTTTAGAGTGGGTAAATTATGGAGTGATTATTTGGACTACCCCTGCTAGATGATGAGATGTAAATGTTTGATAGAGATGGTTCGGGCCATTTATAATCACTTCCTTTGATGCCCCTATATATATATTATATATATATATATATATATATATATATATATATATATATATATATATATATATATGATGATGATGATGATGATGATGATGATGATGATGGAATTGTATGAGATGTGGAACACTAATATTTATACATTTTGGTTATCCACTAGGGAGATGACTATGACATTAAAGGATGCCTTTATGATACTAATATTTCCCATTATTAGTTAAAGGGTAGTGTTATAGGAGGCTAATAATGATAAAGCTGTAGAGTAATCCATGAGGTAATTTGTAGTTATACCCATAAGGACCCATCATCTAGGGAGTAGCAGTGATGTGTTGTTATCTTTTATTGTTACAACTAATGTTCCATAATTTTAGACATTTTTAGTGGTGTTATTAGCTTCCTTTGTTGTTATGGATGGGGTTTGGGTATATATCTCATATAATATGCATGGTATAATAAAGGATATAAAGGATCATGGGACCATATACTCATGGGTTTTCACTATGCTATCCCACTCATATCAGTATTTATACCATTTTAATCATGATTTATGCATAGGTAACATCACGTATTTGACATTATTGCACTATTGGGCTTATGAGAATATTGTAGTAGATAGACCAAATATTTTTTTATATGTTTTAGGATCACCCAAAGATGTTTTTAGAGATATAGATTGGTATGGCATGAGTACACTCAAGGAATATGGACACCTAGAGAAATTATTTGGATACCCTATTCAGATTTTTAGGGGTGGCCTAAGGATGTTGTCCATCTAAGATGAGTTTCAGTTCATTATTGGTTGCATGATCATTGGGTCAATGTATTTGAGATATTTTAGTATGATTGGGTGACATGAAAGTTTGGTGATATCCAAGATGTGACACGTATAACATAGGTGTGATTAAGGAGATATGGAGTATAAGTTAGGTTGGGTAGCCAATTAAAATGCATAGTTTCTTATTTGGTTCTAATTCAAATGATAGAGAGATATCTATCACTTGATATACCAGATGTAGGAGTGAATGTTGCCTACATAGTATGATGGAGGTAGAATATATGGACACCATTATTTCTAGGAGATGAGGATATCATGGAAGATGTATTAGATCTAGATCCAATTAGGGAATATAAGGGTATGTTGTCATTATGGATTTGTAAGTATTTTTTATTTTAATATTTGACTTATTGATGAAATATCTAATTCAATATGTTGGTATGTGTAGGTAAATGAGATAATGAGTACTATGAGACCATTATTGAGGATATGTTACAAGAGATGACACAACATATACCTAATGATGTCATGGTTTATGGGATAGTGGGGAGGGCCCCATGAGTTTTAGGTGTTCATGTAAATTTATTTGATCAAACACCAATTAACACTATGAATTATAGATGAGAATTTGATGATAGAGATGAGGCATGTACTAAGGTATAGAGGAGATTTATGCCACCACCTAATGTTCTAGGTGGAGTAGGTGGTGTATGTGGTAAGATCATGGATGAATACATATATCTATAGTGAAAGCATTTGAAGGTGATGGTGAAGATGGTAGTATTATAGGATAGAGAGAGGATACATAGGTCTTGATCAAGATCTATATGGGATGCAATGGCATCTAGTTTTAGTGTTTATTTATATAAGAGTGAGAGTGAGGAGGGTGGTCTTGGTGATCAAACTCTAATTATTAAGTGATTATGTATTGTCATATTTAAAACTTGTTTTGAATCATATATATATATATATATATATGTATATATTAAATGGTTATTATGTTATCTAGCATGTTAATTTATGCCATTGTTTACTTGAGGAAGTATTTTGGTTATATTTATTGATTATGTTTTGATATAGACATGTATTTGTACAAATAGACAAATGTAATTGATTACTCATAAGTATAATGATGTTGGATTATATGTGTGTATTGTATTAGTAATATTAGTTTTTAGTTTGTATATGAGTATCATAGTATATCTAGGTGTAGATCATAGAACTACAACATTTACTATCATAATCTGGATGGAATGGTAAACAAGTGACCATATTGATCATGTTGTGTAGGCATAGAAGTACACTTTGGAATTGAGACAACTCATAGAGCATTACTTGTCGTTAGATATGTAGACTTTATAGAAAATAGTTTAATTAGTTGTCATACCAAAATTTTCTTCTAATATCTATGATTATTACCAAATTTCTTAAGTGGTGGTTAAACTAAAACTATGCTCTAATTTCTATAGTTGTTGAAAAATATCTTAATCTATAATCAAACTAAATTTGTGCTCTAATATCTGTGATTGCTTCCAAATATTTTAATTGTTGGTTTAATTGAAATTATGCTCTAATATCTATGATTATTAAAAAATATCTTAATAGGTAGTCAAAATAAAGCTATAATATGATCTTTTTTATTGTTGAAAAATATCTTAATCGATAGTTGAACTGAAGTTGTACTCTGATCTCTAGTATTATTTCTAAATATATTAATTGGTGGTTTAATTGAAACTATTGGTGGGATTATTTTACATTTTATTACAATGTTACTATAATTAGGTTGATCTCTATGACATGTCTTACATCTCTACCAAATCTATGGTGAGTGAGATCTCACATGGGTATGTGTCCTAGAAACCATATGGTTCGTATGCTAAGTAACCAATGGTTCCTTAAAAGTAATGTTCTAGGATAAATCACTCATATAAGAGTGTGATCTAGGAGAGTTTGGAGAAAGATATCTTGATTCCCTATGTGCGAATGCTATAATGCCTCTATTAACACATTAGTCAATATGATTTATGAGTGCATAACAGTTATTGTCCCAATGTCTATTGATTTTTTGATAGTTGTAATATGTTTTGTTTCTTATTATATAAAAACTATGTGTTGGATGATGTTGATTAGGATTAAGGATGATCATTCCTCTATATAGTAATGCATATAAAATTTCATGAGTCCTATCTCCATATGAAAATTATGTGGCCTCACTATTAGTGTCCTATTCTCTCTCCACTATAGGAGATGATGTGTAAAGTTTCTATTTACCTTTATTGAGTATTTTTATTGGTGGTTTATATTACATATCTAATTTACTCATAGGTGGATTAGGTGATTGAACCATATTTGATTACTATGGTTATGGGAGATCCAATTTGAAATCTACCTCTACATCTATCTCAACTAGTCCTAACTTCTTATCTAATGCCTTAGCTATGTTACATAGATGTTAGAGTAAGTTGGATGACTCATATTATAATTTATCCTTAATTTAGAAGAGGAAACCTATATCAAATATGTATTGTACCTATAAATATGTTAGTTGATAGATCAACTATTTAATACACGATTTAAACTATAGAATGTAATCACTCATTATTTCTGACTTACCCTAGTGTATCGAGGGTAACCTATCATATGTGACTCAAGGTCCATTATTATGTATGTATTGCTTGATAAATTATTCTTCTAACTCATCATATGTATGTAGTGAACCAATGGGGAGTGAATCATGAAACTAATTAATGCCTCACCTTTTAAAGTTTGTGGAAATAACTATAAGAGAATCAAAATTCTATTGGAATATGCCATGGCTTTCTCAAAATATTAAAGGTATAATTATGGGTCTTCATGTACATTGAACTTCAGTAATATTGGTTTCTAAACTACTTTGGTAACTGTGTAGTGAAAATTATGTGCATGATAGGGTTTCCATAGATTGCGTTGGACTCAAACTGAGAATAAAAAGTTTTATTTTTCCAAGGTGAGATGGTGTACTTATTATAAATCACCCACAACATTCATCAAATAGGTTACATATTGTGAAGGTATATTAAAATCATCAAGGTGTTCATTTAATTCTTGAATCTTGTTATTAATTTTATCCATTGGAACACTACTTCGTTCATATTTTAGGTCTCTGTGTAAGATAACTACACACTCAAATATCTCTCCCAAAAAGGAAAAGTGTGTTGTATAATTATAGGTATAATTTATCAATTTACTATATCAATTTAATTATCATGATAAAATGGGTATTTTTTATATTTGAAAATATAATCTTTATTACTTGAAAATGACAATAATGACATACATTTACCATGTATGGCTTGAGCGCCCAAACAATGTCTTAATTCTCCATCCTCTCATACTTAGATGATATTTTATGGTTCAAACATTATATTATCCTATCAACAACCTATAATTTCATCACTATCTATTTAAAACCTAATAAATATCCTATACACACATCTATAGGATCTTGAAGTATTTGACATTCATATGGGTTAGTTCCAATAATATAGTCATTATTCTTAGTTGATAATGACATAGCTATTCAGAATAACCTTGATCCTAGAAATGAATGTTTTATAAAATCAGACCCATTATTAGGGTTGGAATATAATCCTATCATGTTATTGGCATGAATAATTATTCAAAAGGAACTATAGATAGACAAATCAAGGATTAATTTTAAATATATTTATCATTAACCCATATATTTTTTATTGCACATGTTTACATTAATACACATTGAGAAAATATGGCCTAATCTCCCCAATTTACATACTATCTATATACATACTATTTTAAACTTTATCATTTACTGATACTTTCTCTCTTGTAGGAACCTATCTAGTTTTAATCTCCTTGAGTGCACACTTTAAATCATGCACTAAGAAAGGGGTGGGTAGACCTTTGGTTCTTCATCAGATTGATGGCCCCTATATCATTACCTAAAACCACTATAAGTTACATTTATCTAAATCCTTAAGTAATTAACACCTAATTATACATTCCTCTAATCAATTCACATTTTAAAATATCCCCTAACTAAGAATGCACTCCCTTTTCTTCATTTTCCTACTATGTAACCTTGATTGACCTTTTTTGTAATTCAATGCATGTTACATAACTTTGTCGACCTAACCAACCTAGTCGAGGCCTAATAACTATATTTCACACCAAACAAGATCAACCTAGAAGACCTTTTTGGCGAAATTATCAAGAGTGTTTAGGTTCAATATTTTATATAAATACACTCTACACTTCATTTCTAAAGAGAAGAACATTTATTTTCACATTGTTATAGCTCATAATTCTATTATTTTTACTTTGACAAAGTTATTGCTTAAGGTTTTACCTTGGATGGAAATAAACTCGTATTGTAAAATTATTGTATATAAAGTATGAGTCTTTTATCCTAGAGTTGATTTATATAGTGTGATCCTTAAAAATACACAAATTATTTCAAAACACCATGGGTTAAATGATAGATTGAGGTAAAAGAAGTTTAATTCAAGGTAAGTATTCCTAAATACTCTTTCATTTAGTAGATAAGATATTTCACAGAGTAGTAGGATGATTATTTTACTCCTTGCTTAGTTTACATCTACATTGACTTGAGTAGAGTTCTCTTTCCATGTTTTATTTTATTTATTACTAACTATCTCCTTTTATGCCACAAGCTTTAGTAGCACTAGATTAGATTTATTTTATATATTCAAGGACTAGTTAGGGTTATTTCATAATGGCATTTACCTAGAGTTTTTTGAACCATATGATTTGGTATTATGTGGTAATATAATGATTAATTAGGTTTATCATATCCAAATTGGTCATGTCCCAATATAAATAGCTATAAAAAGATTTATTTTCATAAGATTACCTTCTCGGATATTAGAACCCACTAAGTAGGGCAAGTTACAAATCCATCCTAATTTGTTTCATAAATTTTAGTGAACCAAACATGAACCTAACCATTGAAATATTTAAATATTAATTAAAAATCAGATACATAAATAATGTATATCTAGTTTTATATTTTATGCACATGTTATCAACCAAATTTATCTTATTGACCCAATTCTATTTTTTTTGCAAAAGTTTTTAACTAGGTCAATCTTGTCAACTTGGTTCCGTTTTCTATGCATAAGTTTTATAAGTACATCAATTACATCAAGCCAATTTTAATATTTATGCATAGGTTTTTTAGTTTTATATAATTGGACTGAACTGATCAATCCAATCATTTATTATACCTTCTATTCTTAACTAAATCAGCCTACTCAATTATGTTATTTTCTACATTTTATTTTGTTATTTTTTTACCAATCTTATTTAAATTATATTAGTGGCCTCAATTTTTTTCAATAAAATTGATTTCTACCTTTACATTATCAAAGACTTACTTGGACGAACCCAACAAATAATAATTTAACATATTTAAGAAAAAACTATTACATTGAGATAGTTGATCTTGTCTTATCTTCCTGGGTCATTCTAAAAATCCTCGTATAATCTTTTTCTCAAATTCTTAGAAAATTTCATTTCGTACTTTTTAACTAAACTTTAAATTATGGACTATTTTTCTCAATTTTTTAGTTTTATAAAATTTTACCCACACAATCAACTAAATCAACCAACTCAATATAGTTGTATGCCTATTTTTTCCTTCAAATTAAGTTGATAGGGTCAAATTTATTTTTTGTCCTATTTTACATTGGACTCAGTTGATAAACTTAATTTTATTCTATCATATTTGTCCAACTATACCGACATGTTTGGTCTTGCTCTATATTTTTATAGTTTATAGCTTAGGTGAAATAAATTTACTTTTATTTCATATTAATTAAAATCACTTTGCTTTCTAGTTAGCTTCTTGTTTATTTGATTCCAAAAATGAGAACATGACTTTCAACAAATTTATTTTCACTTTATTTGGCTTTCCCTATAAACTATGTACCAATAGTTTTAAAACCACTTAGATATTTTCATGAATGGATACCTAATATTCTCTTTATGGTCTTTGTTTATCATTTATAGATATGATGGTGTGAGAGACTTTATCTAATACTCATATCCATAATATGTGTTGACAGTTTTAACCTCATAGGTCAAAATGTCACCTCTACCACTTGAAACTTTTATTTTTGTGTTATTTTCCCTATTAATTTATATTTTGGTCTTATAATGTCTTTGGATGGTCATACAAAAACCTATTTAGTAGAGTTTAAAGTAGATTTGATGAAATTAAGGTTGTGATCATCATGGTCATGTGCTTGTTTAGCTACATTTTCACTAGTTTTAGGTTGTTCCCAGAGATGAAAATAGTCCATAACATCTTAAGAGGCCTTATGGATTATGTCAAAGTCATCTCATACTATCGAGTTAATCAAAATGATTGGTGAAATGTTTGACTAACTTCATGACCTAGTTCACTGCATTTTGGGTCACTTTATGGCTTTTAGAGTAGGTTTTGCATGTGAATAGCAATATATTATTTGAATATAGACATGGTAAACTCTTTTAGGTATGAAAAATATAATTCATACATTTTTCAATAGTTTCATCAAGATTCTCAAGTGATTTTTATAGTTTTAGTGCTAAAAAGGCCTATTTTGATGCCATCCATAGATTTATTTAAGGTGAAATTGAGATTTTAGAATCTTAGAGACCTTAATTGTCTATTACAAGGTCAAAAAAAATGATTTGGAAGAGGTTTCAGGTCTTAGAATGAAGAAAATTGACTTATTTCCCATATCAACCTCCTTGGTAGCTCTTGGAAGGCTATTAGATTTTTCTTAGTATAGGTAGGTGAGAGAGATTCAGGTCTAAATATCTTGGGAAATGATACATAAACTAATGAAATTAAATTTATTATCACTTTTTGTCATATTCATCCTCCCATATTTATGAATAATTGCTAAGAGTGTAAGGGGATCACTATGACCTACTCATCCAAACAGGGTCTAGGATTGTCTCCATGTCTACATTAAGAGTTTGATGGATAAAAATGGTCATAGGGGGATGATTTTTGGGATAAATAGTAACTGTTGATAATTTTGACCCTGCAGGTCAAATTTTCACCTCTACAGTTTGAAACTTGCATAGCCATGCCTTTTGTCTAAGTGTCAGGAATTGGTCTTTGCAATTTTCTAGAAGGGGCCAGTTCAAATTTTTTGAAAGGCATCTCCAAAATTTAAAAAGGTACAATTATTTTAGAAAAAGGGTTCACTAAATATTTCTAAAGGGTTCTTTTTCCTTTGAAAAAGTCATTTACATAAACCCTGAAGGGCATCTTCAAAAGTAGGGGCACTTTTCAACTTTTTTGAGTGGACCATTCCAATTTTTCTAAAGGGTTCTTTTCCTTTAAAAAAGTCCATTACACATTTTTTTAAGGGAAATAGGACCTTTAAATTTTTTTTGAAAGGTTATTTTCTAGAGAAAGAGGACCATTTCAAGAGGTACGAGGGTCTATTACAAAAATCTGAAAGGCACTTCCAAGGAGAGGTCCATTTCAATTTTTACAAAAGGGACACTTGAAAGAAAGTCAAAGGTTTTAGTTTTTTGGACAGGTCCATTTCAATTTTTCTAAAGGGATATTTTCCTTTGAGAAATTTTGTTGTAAAAAATCCAAAGGGTATATTCCCTTTAAAAAAAGGCATTTTCACAGACATAGAGGACCATTCCAATTTTTTTGAAGGGATATTTTCAAAAGGGTGAGGCAACTTTTCGGAAGCGTAAGTGGACCATTTAAACTTTTTCAAAGATTAAGTAGACCATTTCAAATTTTTAGAAGTGTAAGTGGACCGTTCTAATTTTTTTGAAGGGTTCTTTTCCTTCAGAAAAGTCCTTTAAAA
Organism: Torreya grandis; assembly: GCA_037957365.1. Classification (NCBI taxonomy): domain Eukaryota; kingdom Viridiplantae; phylum Streptophyta; class Pinopsida; order Cupressales; family Taxaceae; genus Torreya; species Torreya grandis. The sequence continues at coordinate 877,467 of JARHVA010006406.1, forward strand.
CTTTTTTGAAGGGAAAGAGACCATTTCAAAAGTTCTGAGAGACCATTTTAAAATTTCCAAATGGTCCATTACATTTTTCCAAAAGGGTATTTTCATGAATCCGAAGGGAAATTTAAAAAATTTCATATCATGAATTCCTTCAGACATTTTTCTAAAGGAATTATCTATTGCAAAAAATTTGAATGAAAATCTTAGGCCAAAAAGCCCAAAACAATTCCTTCAGACAATTTGATGAAAGAAGGAATTTTCATAATGTCCAAAGGGCACATTTCAAAAGCCTGAAGGTCATTTTATTTTGGTCAAGGGTCCATTGCACAAGCTTTAAAGGACATTAAAAAAATTTATAAAGATACATTTCCTTTGGATAAATTGTTTGAAGGAAACGTTCATCTCAAAAAACCTAAAGGGAAATTTAAAAAATCCGAAGGGTCATATCTTTTGACAAATGGTCCATTACTATTTTGCCAAAGGACAATTCCAATTTTCTAAAATGGAATTTCAAAAGGGGAAAGCACTTCACATATTTTCAAATGATTTCCTTTGAGAAAAAATCCCAAAATAAATAGACAGAAGATATGAATTCCTTTAGACAAATTGTCTGAAGGAATGGTTTAAAGGAAGTAAGCCATGAAAAATTTGTCTAAGAAAAAAACAAAAGAAGAGTCAAAATAAAAAAGCATTGAACAATTAGTCTAAAATAAATAATTATAAATAAAGGATCGAAGGAAATGAATGAAGAGGAAAGTACATAGGAATAGATAGAAACAAAAACTCTAAAATAAGTAGCCAATTTCAAATAGCCCAAAGGAATTATCTCAAAATATATCAATGGACCAAGATTAAGTCAAATGGTTAGCAAATCTAAGGGGATAATTAATCAATGACAAGTGGAATAAGTACATCCAATGGTAAGTAGATCAATGTGATCTATAGTCTACATCTAGAACATGTAGAGTGACCTTATCTTGATTCAACGCATCTAAGATAAGAAATAACATGCAAAAATTCAATAAAGATATTGTTTTTTCCATATATAAGAAGATCTATAGTCCAAGACATGTAGCTGCTTCAAGCATGACTATTTTAGTTCTAAAATGGAGACTAAAATGCATGAAGGGATCAAGGAGTTTAACGTTGGATGACTATTTAAGGAACTAACATGAAATTTCATGCATAATTTAGTTTTCAAAGAGATTTTTCATTCAAGTAGAAGGCCATTTGGATTTGATTAGTCTTGAGTTGATTTAAACTTTTATCAAACTCACACATCTATTTGGATTTATCATGATTGAAGGCTTTGAACACATCCAACTTATTCAAACTAAAGTTCTTCACGTAAGGATTGGCATAAGATCATCTCATAAAGGGTGGAGTTACATGGAGTGTACTAGGCAAGGCTTATGAAGCATCTTCCTTGTTTTCCATGTAAAGGACTCTCTCTTATTTCAACTCAAATTCTAAACATATGAAGTGGATTTTATCTTTGAATATTTATCATAGCTTTCCATGCATGAAGATGAACAGTCTAAGATGGGATCTCCATCATTTTTTATGCCAAAGAGATTTTCACGAAAGACATAAGACAAAGGAATATTATCAGAAGGTTGGGTTATTTTTGTATAGCTCAAGTTGGACTTGTGTAATGTGGGAGTTGATTTCATCTCTATTTTTAGTGCCAATCTCTTGGATTATGTATATTTTTTCTACATAAGTTGGCTTCTTTAGCCTTGAATTAAATCCCTCTTTTGGCATGATCAGTCTCTACCAAAATTTGAATTTTTTAACCTTTTTAGATAAACAAAAGTACTATTTTTAGATTCCAAGATGTTGGTATGGTGTATTTATGTCAGTGATTTGTATATGTGATAGAATTTTCCTTCTTTGTCAAGTCTTTATTCTTACTTATTTACTAGTTGATAGATTATGCAGGTCATGTTCTATGCTTGATGTCTTTTGGCTAAAGTTATGATAGATGTAAGTCACTGGTTAGTGCCTTAAATTAGGGCTATTCCCTCATTTCCCACAATATTTGATCACCAGATAGAACCTTTCATGAAATATTGATGCATATGAGACAATTGGAATTGAAATTTTAGTATTTTTCTTATCTAATAATTATTTTTATGAGCTTGAATTGAGTAGATGAACCAAAATCTAGGTGTATCACCATCATTAGATAGTATTTTTCCTTCAATTTTATTTCTTCGCTTTTATTGGTAGTTTGTATCATAGAGTAGATCTACTAATTGATACATGAAAGGGAGCTAGCCCTTAAAATATAGAGATTCAATCCGCTGATTAGGCCACCCATAGCCTAGGATTGTTTCCATGTTTTAGTAGACTGTGAAGTCATAAAAATACCTTCACAAGGGTACGAGTCTGATTAAAAATAATTTTTGGCACACTTGGTGGGACATCAAAGAAATTATTTACATATCTAATGAATTTTGAAGCTAAGGAAAAGCAATTACAGTAGATGATAATATTCATCTTCATCACAAGATAAATATTATTCAAGTGCAAGGTTCATAACACCATTCAAGAAATCCTTTCATGCCAAAGGCTACCACAAAGTTATCTAGTAAAGGTATTCCTTTTGAATTTATATCATATACGAGATCAAGGTTTAGGAGGGAAAATTCCATATCCTCAAAATAAATATTTGTCCCCTACTTATCCTATTGTTCTAGGCACTACAATCCCCACTATCTAAATGGCCATCAAAAACTAGGTGTTTGTTCCATTCAATAGAGGTAGTCTATTGAATATAGTCTAGTTTGATGAAATTCTTGTTTCTACTCTAAAAAATATCCATTTCTTCTTAGGAAAAAATCAAACAACCCCTATTAAGCATATTTGTTTATTCCATAATGTTGTTGAGGACAATGTTGCTATTAGATTGCTTGATACTTCCTTCAAAGTAAAAACATTGTAATTGTATAGAAACTCCCACTAAAATCTATTTCTACCTAGGATGAATTAGGTGCAGCCTTAGTCAAGAAATTTGAGGACAAATCTTATCACTTATCTTTAGTTGAATAATTAACTACCATAAAAAGAGCTCCTCACGAGTTTATGTTTGATTTTAACCAGAGATTCCAAAATACATGGACTAGAATATCTATGTTGATTAGACCATCCCTTGAATATGAATTTTTTTACTATTTTAAATCCCTTAACTCTGAAATTAGTGTGATGATATAGTTAATGGGTGGTACTACCTTTGTAAATTCTTATGAGGTTGCAGTAAGGGTAGAGAATAGTTTGATACAAGTTGGTAAGCTTTCTCCAAGACCTCAAATTCCTATATTTATAGAAATAAATTCCATACCAACCCCTCAAATTTCTCAGATTCCATCCTTAGTTCCTATTCCATCACCTCAAGCTCAAATTGAAGCCCCTACTAGTCAAGCTAGTGAGATAGGAGAGTTGAAAATCTTGTTACAATCCCTTAGGAATGAAATTGTGAAAACCAAGAGACAATAATATTAGGCTAATAATCCCTATCAACAATAAAATGAGACCACCTATCATCCCTTCAAAGATCAAAGGCCTTCCTATCAAGGTTTCAGAGAGAGTAGATAACCTTATCAAACACAAGTAGCCATAACTCCAACTAATAAATATACTACCCTTGATCCTAATGATCCTTCCACTTCAAATGCCATTGTTCCCACCCCAAAACAACTTTGTGCAAGATTTAGGTTGCCAGTCCTCAAATCTCAATGATGCTCAAAACCAAGCCTTCATATCACAAAACATCACTATGCCACAAATAAAATAGGAAGATTTTTATTTTCAAGGAGATCAATACCAAGACACAAGTTTGTCATAATAGGGACAAACTCAACAATTTCAAGGGTAGCCTAATGATCATGTTTCTTTTACTCAAGGTGTCAAAACTAACAATACAAGTGGTCAAGTTGCAGTTATGAATAGAGATAAAAGAAGAGGCATTGATGAGTTATAAGAGGTCAAAAACTATTTAAGTACTCATAATGGTTTTTCTAAGAGTAAAAAATAACAAATTTCTCCCACTATAACACATAAAAATTAGAATAAAGAGGTTAGTAAAGTTCATCGAATACCCCTAGTTCATGAGTAGCCATTTCTTTAGAAAGTGAAACCAAAGGTTGGTGGATCTTAGTATACTATATTAAATCAGATGAATAATTATAATATTATAATTAGCATTTGGGATTATCTTTCCATCCTAGGAAAAAAATATATGCTCATCCAAACATTTTCAACTCTCAAATTATCTCCAAAAATAGTTGAGAATGAAGGTGTTGTCTTAGCTGATTCAGACCAGCCAACTAAGCAACAAGTATAATAAGTAAATAAGATGTCAAATGTGTATATAACTGAGGTAAAAATAATTAAATGTCTCTTTTCTACCTTTCTTTGATAATAGGCGATACTTTGGTTCATAACTATATGGTGGATAGTGGAGCTAGTAATACAGGCATGCCTAAATAGATTATAGACAAACTTGGTCTTGTTTATGAGACAAAAACAAAGGTGGTATTAAAATTGTATGGGTCACTAAGAAATATGATAGGCATCATCATAGATCTAAAATTTTCATTACATGATTGTCCTAATGTTACTATTCAACAGGATGTTGTTGTGGTAGACTTGTCTCCTTACTTTACTATGTGCCTTTCAAAGGACTTCACTTCAAAGATTGGGGGATATTTATTATCTGATTGGACTTATTTTTTGTTTATAATCAGGTATGGTACCAAGATAATGATTCATTATAAACCTATTGCACATTTCCATATAGAGCCATATATGCCAAGTGTTGTGAACATTAACTGTATCATCTTGGATGATGTACTAGAAACTAGTGGAGTAGAAAATAGATAACCTTTGGATGGAGTTCCAAATTTGTTTCTTGATGAGTGGTCTTCCACTTTTCATGATCATGATCCTTATAATCTAATTAAAGAATAAGGACTCGATATGTATTGCCTTCATGAGAATAATGTACCAATTCTAGACATGGTCAAAGATGATGAATCTAGTGAAGGTTTATGGAAATTGTACTTAAATTGATCAAGGAATAAACATGGTACTAGAGATATAATGATGTTAGTTTCTCCAAGATATAAAATGTATTTCTCTTCTATTAAACTCCAGTTTGGTTATTCAAATAATGTTGCTGAGTATGAAGCACTAGTTCATGGTTTGCAGTAGGCTACGAAGATGAAAGTCAACATCTTGCAAGTTTTTGGTGATAGTGAACTTATAGTTCACCAAGTAAGAGGTTTAAATGTATGTAATTTTTGTTTCTTAAATATTAAAAACATATAATATGGTACTTACTTGAATATTTTTAAGCTTTTAACATTCAAGCAATACCAAGAGGTAATAATAAACATGTGCATAGGTTAGCTACCATTGGGTCACAATTTAGTATCCCAACTATTATAAAAAGTGAGAAGATTCAGTCACATTTAAAGGTGGTTATAAGGCCTTCTATTATATATAATTATTATAATTGGGAAGTGTTCAAATATGGCAATCAAATTGTGAGATTATTACAAGAAGAGGCTAAGTTTTATTCAAAAAACCAGTCAAAGCACCTACAACAGTATGGTGATCAGATTGTCCAACTTAAAAAAATAAATTTCCCAAGGGAACGGTCACACTTGATAACATTTTTAGTGGTAATTATGAGTTAAGGAAAATCCATTCATATCAACAAAAGAAGAACACTATGCCAATGTAGAGATTCTAGTAGATAAGATTTTGAAGTTGGGTAAGGTATGCACTCCTTCACAAAAATAAACTTTCATTGATTTATGCACAAGTTTTATTGATGTATTTACATGGAAATATATTGATATCAAGGTATTTGACCCAAGTTTGGCTCAACACACCATTGAGTTAGAGGCTAAAACTAAACCAATGAGATAAATATAAAGGCCTATTAATCCTAAGATTGAGCCTTTGATGAGAGTCGAGGTTCACAAGATCGTAGAGTTATCTATTATAATTCTAATTAAGCACTCAACTTAGGTGGAAAATATTTTTTTGGTATGGATGAAGAATGATGATATTAGATTATGTGTTGACTTTTTTGATTTAAATAGGGTTTCACTTAAAGATCACTATCCATTGCCATCAATAGAACAAAATTTATATCTAGTTGTAGGTTTAGAGAGGTTTTCTTTGTTGGAGGATATAGTGGCTACAATCAAATTTTGTTCAAGGAAGAGGACCGATTTGAGACAACCTTCACAACTAAGTGGGTGACATTTTTATATAAAAAGGTGCCATTTGGTTTATCTAATGCTAGAATAACCTTTCATAGAACCATGAATATGAAATTTCAAGGACTTATTAACAAGCTTTTACTTGTTTATTTGGATGATATAATAGTGTTTTCAAAGAGTGCAAGTGATCACATAGTTCATCTCAAGCAAGTGTTTGAAAGGTGTAGGCAATTTGGGGTATCTCTAAATCCCAAAAAATGTGTCTTCTCAGTTAATGAAGGTAAGTGTCTTAGCCATGTGGTTTTAATGTATGGTTTAACTATATATTTTAAAATTATTGGTTCCATTCTTTCACTTTTCTTGCCTAAGAACAAAAATGTGATGCAAAGTTTCTTTGGGGAAATCAACTTCATAAGAAGATATATTTTATATTTTTCCATTTTAGCTAAGCCACTTACAACCATGATAAAGAATAATCAGAGCTTTAGCTGGTCCAAAGATGGAGTAAAGAGTTTTTAAGATATTAAAAAATCCATAGCTAGTACTCCTACACTTATAAATCTATATTTCAAAAAAGATTTCATATTGTATACATATGCTAACATGGACACCATTTCAGGCATTCTTATGCAACAAAATCATGAGGTTTTAGAGTAGCCGATAGATTTATTTAGTCAAGGATTGGAAGAGTATGAAACAAGGTATTATTATATTTAAAAACATGTTCTTTTAGTTATAAGGTCTCTTAAAAAGTTTAAATACTTATTGTCTAACAATAATATACACCTAATGGTTTCTCATCCAAGCATCAAGGAGTTCCTTTTAAACAAAGATATAAATGAGAATAGATATGGTTGGATAACAAAGGTAATGGAGTATGATGTGGAAATTAAGGTCACAAAGTTGATTAGAGGAAAATGACTTTGTGAGCATTTAGCTCAAGATTTGTAAGAGACTAATGTGGTTGTTTTGGCATCAAATGATGAAGAGGTTGCAGTTGGGCATATCTCACTTTCTAGATGGTTTCATGACTTTGTAATCTATCTCCAAGATGGTATTTATCCATCTTATCTAAGTGATTCAAAAATAAGATATTTTAGGTCGAAATCAATTCTATTTTTGCTTATTAATGGTCTTTTGGTTAAGAAATATATCAATGACATGTTGCTAAGATGTATAGAGCCAATCCAAACTTAGAGATTGCTTGAATAATTCCATGATGGACATGATGGAGGAAATTTTTCCATAAGAACCACAAACCTTAATATCATGAGAGGTGGGTAATATTGGCCTACTATATTTGGTGATTGCCATGCATGGGTTAGGAAGTGCAAACAGTGTGCTATGTTTATAGGGAAAGTGAAACTTACAACCTTACCTCTTCAACCAATTGTGGTGGATCAGCCCTTTGTCCAATGGGGATTGGAATTCATTGGTCTCATAAATCCTTCTTCAAGTTTAGGACATAAATGGCTTCTAAGTGCTACCAATTACTTCACATGTTGGACACAAGCAATGCCATTAAAAGAAGCAAACGAAACCAATGTTCTAGATTTCTATGAAGGTTCACATACTAGATTTGGAGTTCCTTCAACTATTATTTCTAATAATGTAGTGGATTTTATGAGATATAAGATCAACTAATGGGTTGTTTAACATGGAATTTATCTTAGCACTTTATCAAACTATTATCCACAAGGCAATGTCCTTGTTGAATCTATGGATAAGAACCTATTAATGATCATAAGGACTATTGAAGATAATCAAAGGTCATCACATATCAGGTTGAAGTTAGCTTTATGGGCTGATATGATCATCTATAATAGATCAATATCCAACTCTCCATATAAGCTGGTATATGGTAGGGAATCAAGTTTATGCATTTCTCTAGAGTTTATTGCTTTGGAATTAATGCATCAACTTGAGTTTTTGGAGATTGAGCCTATGGCGATCAGGTATGTAGAGATTATGGAGTTGGAAGAGATAAAAAATTAGTCAATGTTATCCATGGAAATTCATCAAGCACAAGTGAAGATAGATTTTGACAAAGGAGATTCATCACAAAGTTTCAAGGAAGGAGATTTAGTCCTCAAGTGGGATGAGGATCAAGATAAATCAAGAAGGCACATAAAATTTGACTCACTCTAGAGTGACCCATACACAATCTCCAACTACAAATCCCACAATGCCTTCCAACTTGCAAAGATGGATGGTGAAGAGCTTCCAATCCTAGTCAATGGGATACATTTAAAACATTGCCATTGAAGAGCAAAGTTCCTTGTACATAGTTAGCTAATTTTTTTTCCTCTAAGTGTTATTTAAACACATTAGTTTAGTTCTATTTTTTCCCAAATAGGTGATTTATTTTAACATTTACTTTGTTTAGTTAGTTTTCCTTGCTTTGTGTGTTTCCCTTCTTTTTTAGAGGATGAAGGTTGTCTCATGCTACGTCAAAAGAGAGTTTACATTCATGGATCTAAATTTTTATTAATTTGTGAGTCCAAGAGTCATGTAAATGGTATGGTTATCAAGTATAGTAGGCATGCTTCCTATTTGAGTCACTAAATATTGATAATTTTGACCATGTAGGTCAAATTATCACCTCTACCATTTGAAACATGCATAACCTTGCCTTTTGTCTAAGTGTCAAGAATTGGTCTTTGGAATTTTCTAGAAGGGGCCAGTTCAACATTTTAGAAAGGCATCTCCAAAATGTTGAAAGGTACAATTCTTTTAGAAAAAGGGTTCACTCAAGAATATTAAAGGGTTATTTTTCCTTTAAAAAATTCATTTACAAAAGCTTAAAGGGCATATTCAAAATCAGGGGCTCTTTTAAATTTTTTTGAGTGGATTGTTCCAATTTTTTTAAAGGGTTATTTTCCTTTAGAAAAGTCCATTACACATTTTTCAAAGGGAAATAGGACCTTTGAAATTTTTCTTATAGGGTCTTCTTTTCTAGAGCAAGAGGACCATTTCAAAAGTTCTGAGGGTTTATTGTAAAAATCTAAAAGGAACTTCTAGGGAGAGGTCCATTCCAATTTTTTTGAAAGGGACACTTGCAAGAACGCTGAAGGGCTCTTTTCCTTTGGGAAAGTCTGTTGCAAGAAAGTTGAAGGGTATATGCCCTTCAAAAAAAGGCATTTTCAAAGATAAAGAGGACCATTCCAATTTTTGGAAAGGATATTTTCATGAATCTAAAGGGTAATTTACAAAAGCACATATCATGAATTCCTTGAAACTTTTTATCTGAAGGAATTGTCCATTTCGAAAACTCTAAAAGAAAATAATTAAGGCCAAAAAGCCCGAAACAATTCCTTCAAACAATTTATCTTAAGGAAATGAAAGAAGGGATTTTCATAAAGTCTGAAGGGCACATTTAAAAATCTTGAAGGTCATTTTCTTTTAGCTAAGGGTCCATTACACAAGCTCAAAAAGACATTAAAAAAAAATTTGAAGATAGATTTCATTCAAACAAATTATCTGAAGGAAAGGTTCATCGTAAAAAACTTAGGGTAATTTACAAAATATGAAGGGTCATTTCTTTCAACAAATGGTCCATTTCAATTTTTATAAAGGATAATTCTCATTTTCTGAAAGAGAATTTCAAAAGAGAAAAGGCACTTCACATAATTTTGAAGAATTTCCTTCGAGAAAAAATCCTAAAATAAATAGACAAAAGATATGAATTCCTTGGGAAAATTTATTCTAAGGAATCATTTGAAGGAAGTAAGCCACATAAAATTTGTCCAAGGAAAATGTTGAAATAAGAGTCAAAAGAGAAAAGCCACAGAAAATTAGTTTGAAAGAAACAATTCCAAACAAAGGACCAAAGGAAATGAATGAAGAGGAAGTCCAGAGGAATAGATAGAAACAAAAACTCTAAAAGAAGTAGATAGAAATAAATAGCCTAAAGGAATTATCTAAAAATATATCAATGGAGTAAGATTAAGTTAAATGGTCAACAAATCCAAGGGGCTAATTAATCAATGACAAATGGCATAAGCACATTTAATCGCAAGTAGATCAACATGATCTACAGTCTACATGCAGAACATGCAGAGTGACCCAATCTCGATTAGATGCATCTAAGACAAGCATGCACATATAAAAATCCAACAAAGATATTGTTTTTTCAGTCTATAAGAAGATATATAGTCCAAGACATGTAATTTCTTCAAGCATTACTGTCTCAGTTCCAAAAGGGAGACTCAAATGAATGAAGGGCTTAATGAGGTTAACGTTGGATGACTATTCAAGGAGATAACATGGAATTTCATGCATGATTTAGTTTTCAAAGAGTTTTTTCATCCAAGTGGAAGCCCATTTGAAGTTAATTGGTCTTGAGTTAAGTTGACCTTTTATCAAAGTGCCACATCTATTCAGATTTATCTTGATTGAAGGCTTTCATCATGTCTAGCTTATTCATATTGAATTTATTCACCTAATGATTGGCATAACATCATCTCATGTAGGGTGGAGTTACTTGGAGTTAACTAGGTAGAGCTTATCATGCATGTTCCTTGTTTTCCATGTAAAGAATGACTCTCTCTTGTTTTATTTCAACTTCCAAATGTATCAAGTGAAGTTTATTTTTGAATATTTAGCATATCTTTCCATGCATGAAGAAGAATAGTCTAAGATGGGCTCTCCATAATTTTTAATGCCAAAGAGCTTTTCATGCAAGAAATAAAACAAAGGAATAGTATTGGAAGGCTGAGTTAATTTTTGATAACTTAAGTTGGACTTGTGTAATGTGGGAGTTGATCTCTTCTCTATTTTTAGTGCCAATCTCTTGGTTTATGTATGCATTTTCTATATAAGTTGGCTTTTTCAGCCTTGAATCAAATCCTTCTTTTGGTAAGATCAATCTCTACAAAAATTTGAGTTTTCTAACCTTTTTAGATAAATAGAAGGACTATTTTTAGATTCCATGATGTTGGTATAGTGTATTTATGTCAGTGATTTGCATATGTGATACAATTTTTCTTCCTTGTCAAGTCCTAACTTTTTACCTATTTACTAGTTGATTAGATTATGCAGGTCATGTTCTATGTTTGATGTATTTTGGATGATGTTATGGTAGATGTAAGTGGCTAGATAGTGCCTTGAATGAGGCATATTCCCTCATTTACCTCAAGATTTGATAACTAAATAGAACCTTTTTATGAAATAATGATGAATAGGAGTTAATTGGAGTTAAAAGTTTAGTATTTTTCTTGTCTAATTAGTGTTTTTAAGAGATCAAATTGAGTGGATGAACCAAAATTCAAGTGTATCACCATCATTAGATAGGATTTTTCCTTTGATTTTCTTTCTTACCTTTTCTCGATAGTTTGTAGCGTAGAGTAGAGATCCTAATTGATACACCAAAGGGAACTAGTCCTTACAATCTAGAGATTCAATCCACCAATTAGGCCACCCATAACCTATGATTGTTTCCATGTTTTAGCAGAATGTGAAGGCATTAAACTACCTTCATAAGGGTGTGGGTCTGATTGAAAATAGTAACTTTTTATCATTTGAATTATCTACTAATTTACCTAGCTAAGGGTTTTTTTAACATGAAATTGGTTGTTTGTCTTGACTTGAGTTTTTGTAGTTTTCAGGCATGATTGATATGTAAGATGAATGAATTCTTTTTTAGGAGTTTACAAGCTGATGATTCAAGAAAATACATATATTTAATCTAATAAATTTTTTTAGGTACCTTAATTTTGAAAAGGTATTTCTTGAGATAACTTGAGTGGTTATTTAATCCTTATACAAGGTACAGTTGTAGGTTTAATGAGGTTCTAAGTATGTGAGGGTATATTAGTGAGTCTATCATGATTTTTAAGGGATTATATAAGATTATATAGTATAAATTTACCTTCATAGGATTTTTTATTTATAGTCTTAATACCAAATTCTCTTAAAATCTCAAATTCTCACTTGTAGGCCTAATGAGCAAGATAGAATGACATATTGGAAAATGAAATGAGCATAAGAGTCATGAAGTAAATGAAGGAAATGTAGAAGAACATGAAATACCACCAAGAATTATCTAAGGGTTCAAGATGGTTAGAGACACTATTGGGAGTAAAATGTCCATTTTAAGCCTCAAATGCCTAAAGAACATAGTCAAGATTGTGTATGTGACTACATTACTATCTTGAGAGACTTTAAATGGACTTGGCATCTTCATAAATATGTTTTTGAGGTGTTAGATGAACCTTGAAAGTGGTATAATATATTTTAAGATGATGAGAGTTATTATTTGAGCTCAAATATATATAAAACCATTCAATAAAGCCTCTTTAAATCATTGTTTCATAGAATTTAACGTATTTTAGCATTTTTAAGTTAAAATCATATATTGAGTTATATGTTTACCAAGTTTTATTTATGCTCTTTAAGTTTATTCAAGGTGATAAAATTAATTCAATGGTTTGGTAATTATTATTGTCACATAAAAAGCATGTTAAAATGCTCTTTCTCTATCTGTAGAAGCTCCAACTCTCTACTTATGATAGTCCTTTGTTTTAAGACTATATTTCTCAAAGAAGCATCATGTGGAAACATGAAGGTGATGGATTGTTTTTTTAATTTTATAGGTTATAAGTGAGACCATAAATAATATATAATATCATATTGGATCAATAAGGTAGGAGAATTGACATTTATAGCTTCAATCTTTAGACTGAGTCAATGATGACCTAGAGCCATATGTTAATACACATAGTCACACACTTTGGTTCTATGCACTATTGATATGATTGTGAGAAGATCATAAAATATTTTATGATATTGAATGATGTTTTATAAGTTAAAATAATTAATTGGAATATAATAAAAGGAGGTTATCAAAGGAAGAGAAGGAAAATATATCTTATAACCATCCTCTTTTAGCTCAAATAGTGAGGTAAAGGTGAGGTTGGATCCAATGTAGTTGGTAAGTATGTGGAGTGTTGATGAAAGATATAAAAGAATAAAAAAATTATTAATGAAAAATATTCATTAAAATATTTTGATGAATATTTCCCAAATTATCACTTATAACATAATCAAGCGTAGACTGTCACCTATAGTCAACCAAGGGGATAACACAATCAACCTATGTTAAGTACATGAAATGTCTTATTTGAAAAATGTGAGGATTTTAGACATCATAAAAACATATTAAGATATTACATAGACCTATTTAAGGTTTGGTTTTAGTCAAAATATTCATATACACCTACAAGATCAATGAGCATGATCATGTACAACTAGCCTCTATGCACATACAGTCTACAAACACAGTGTATTAGCTTGAGAAGGAGATTTGTGTGAGTTAAGAAGGAGACACGAGGGTTTGAATATGATATTATTAAAATTGTACAGGTTTAAATATTTCAATGTTATAGAGATATTAATTTATTATTGAACAAAATATACACCTACATTCATGTGTACAACTATAGGAAACATAGTCCTTTTGGAACCTAAAAATAGTCTTTGAAAAGAGTGAATATGTGGATAGGGTATAATTTGAATGTAAGATAAATGAATAATATAGAGATGAATATAATGAGTCCTTATAGAGAACAATTTAATCCATTTCCATTGAGGTGTATTTTAACATCATAGACCCAGTGAGAATACAGTCTGTTATCACAGTCCTAAGAGTTCGAAGGGATCGCTTAAAAATAAAGTATGAAAAGAGTGGATCTCTCACCAAAATGTGGAAGTATGGAAGCGAAGAGGTAATTTAAAATTACCTTGATGATGTTATTTATAAAACTTTGGTCATGTGGAATAGGAGAATGTCCATTTTAATATTTCTATGGTCAGTAAGCCTAGTTTGCATACAAACCCTTAATGACATATTTTAATGTTCTAGAAAATTTTTAGAGTTTATTTCTCTCTAGAATAATCAAGTATAATTTCATGGATTAATAAATATATTTTAAATATCTATATATAATGATAAAGTGAGTTGTGATGTCTTAAGACCCAAGATGACCATCCTTGGCTTAATATAGACATCATACTAGCTGGAGTGGTAGTTTTTCAAGTGATAGAATGTGTTTAAAAAGAATAATGGTAATTTTAGGTTGTAGGAGGTATTTATGGAGGTATTATTATTTTAAATAATTCAATTATTTCACTCCTTTTATCTCAAAAATTTATGAATAATCAGTTAGAATGCATAGAGCCCTGCCTTGCTTAAGAATGAGCTTGAGGAGGTAAATTTGTTTGATAATATATTTATTGAGGTTTTACATGGTAAATATCACTCATAATATATTTTATTATGGTCACCATGCCAAAAATTATTGGAATTAGTTTTTTGAAAGGACCCTTGTCCTTTATGAACCATCGTTAAGAACTTAAACCCTAAAAACCTCATTAAACCCTTCAATGAACTTGATTGGATAGAAATTTTTTATAATTAATTAATATAATATTTTTTACTTAAAAATTGATCTAATTATGTTCAAAACTCTCTTTATCTCCATTTACTGGTGATTTTTTAGAGGTGTAGGTAAGATATCATATGATAGAAGGCAAAAATGTCAATTTTAGCCTGTTTGCAAGGGTATGATTATTGAAGTGATCATATAAAAATTTGATGAAATTTATAGGTAATTAACATAGGTTTAATGATCATTAATAAATTTATATATGTCCTTCAAATATATACATAATTCCTTCAAGTTGGTCACTAGGCCCAATGGTGTGAAGAACTCAGTTTTGCAAGCAAAAAACCAATGATGAAGAAAAATGGGTGCCATAAAGAACTAAAAACTCAAGGGATAAGTTGTGTTAAATTTTTAAAGGTATGATATATTAATTTTAAATCATAAGAACCTGAAATTTTTTATAATAACCTCTAAAACACCCCCTCAAGCTCACTAAGGCATCTAGGCTTGCAAATGACCATTTCATGGTTTGAGTAGATGCACAATGTTTTAGAAAATGAGATTTTTCATGGAGAAGGGTATTAGGAAAAGTAAATTAAGTAAAAAACTTTTGGCTAGTTTCATATGTGTGAGTGTCCATTTGTGCCAATTTTCTCTTTCTAGGCCTAATTGGAGAGGAAAGTGAAGAAAAAAGATAGTTTCAGTTGGATTTAGATCATGAAATTTTGTTTGGAGTTGTAAGGGGATATAAGGTACCAAAAAATGTTCCAATCAATCAAATTTTATTTGTAAAAACTTATATAAAATGATGTTTACAATTCTTTATGGCTACAGGGAATGGGTGCTAAAGCATGCTATAAGAGCAAAATTACATCTTTTGGAATACTTTATGGTTTAAAATGCCTTGTTTCAAGTATAAATTAAATTTGAGGAGACATCCATGGATAATTTTTAAAATTTCAAATAAAAAAAATTCTTTTTATCACATATGCCTCTTTGCTCATGTGAAGGAATCAAGTGTTCAAAATACTTAATGAATGCGTAGAAATTTAACAAAGGCTTTATTGATTATTATTTCCCTATAGGTCCTAATAAAGTATGAATAAGTCAAAGTTTGACTAGGAAAAGATTGAAGATGGTTGAAGAGGTCTCAAAGACTCATAATCACACCTTCCTTCCTTCCTATGCCTGGCATGTTGAAACTTATATGGCTACAAGGAATGGGTGCTAAAGCATGCTATAAGATGTTGTTGGTAAAAAATTATATAAAATGATGTTTAAAATTATTTATGGCTACAAGGAATGGGTGCTAAAGCATGCTATAAGAGAAAAATTACATCTTTTGGGATACTTTATGGTTTAAAATGCCTTGTTTCAAGTATAAATTAAATTTGAGGAGACATCCATGGATAATTTTTTTAATTTCAAATAAAAAACATTCTTTCTATCTCATATGACTCTTTGCTCATGTGAAGGAATCAAGTGTTCAAAATACTTAATGAATGCATAGAAATTTAACAAAGGCTTTATTGATTATTATTTCCCTATAGGTCCTAATAAAGTATGAATAAGTCAAAGTTTGACTACGAAAAGTTTGAAGAGGGTTGAAGAGGTCTCAAAGACTCATAATCACACCTTCCTTCCTTCCTATGACTATCATGTTGAAGGAGTCAAACTTACATAAGAGAGATTGTAATTACCCATGTAATGTAGAGGGACTTCATGAATATATAAGAAATTTTTTTCAATGAATAATGAATTAAGACTTAAAGTACTATTTTCAAGGAGGAGGAATAATTATTCAACAAAAACATATGATCTAATAAATATAGAGTCAAGCAAGAATATAGGCACCTTCCAAGTGGTCAAGCTTGACCAATCATGGTGAAGAAATTTTTATGTCTCATAAACTAATTCTATTCTACCTCTATGGTACCATAATTATATGAAATAAAATATAAGTTTGAGGAAGCACTAGATAGTTCTTGAAGAGAGTGAACACCAAATTTTAAACCCCTATTTTTTGGCTACGTTGTCTCCCCATAATTTGATTTTCTATTTGTATTCATTTTTCCAAAATTTTATCTTCAATATTTAATTTTGGTCATGATTAAGGGCTGCCAAGTTTTGTACTCATCTTTTGAATTAATACAAATCTCTTTTCCTCCATTTTCAAGTTTTAATTAAGTGTATGTTGTTTTCCATTGATATAACATTATGAATCACTTATTTTCCTATGTTATTATCTAGTTTTTATACCTTCATGAAATATATTTTATGTTTTACATGTCATCGTAACTATTAAGATCAAATTTAGTTTAAGTTTAGATGTGAATTCAACACCTTTTCATTCCTTCCATATAAATATTGAGTTTTTCAAGTCCTTCTTTTGAAACATTATTGTAGAAGTCATTCCTAGAGTGAAAAGAATGTGTGCATGCTTATGCCTTTCATAAGAGTGTCTATTACAAGCATAATTTTTCATACACATTGGTTCATCACCTTCATTCAAAGTTTTCATTTCAATTCCATTGCAAATAGTATCCCTTTTACCTTTTTCATAATTATAATTAGTCGTTATTAAGTTTAAAAAGTTTTAGTGAGTGCATAAAGAGAACCATCAATTAATCTAGATATTTTCTCCCTTAGAAAGTCACCCACACATAGGAGAGATTCCATGTTTTATCAAGAGTGAGAAACAACACAAATTCTCATAAGGTCACACTCCTGATTAACAATAGTTCTTAGAACACTTATTAGGAAAAATTATCCTTATCATAGCTAAGTTTGGAGATGAATAAAAGTATTTGCATCAATAAATGACACTCATCATCATCTAAAACTAAGGATTTATTCAAGTTGCAAAGTTATTAGCAATAGATAGGAAAAAAATTAATTCCAAAGGTTACCAAAAGATCGTCCAGTAAGGGTATTTATTTTGAATTCATTGAGTTTCCTTATACTTCTTATAAAATAAAAATATTTAATAATATAAAACCTTATCCTATAAAGCAATTTCTATCTCCTAGTCAGCCCATTTTTCTAGATAGTGAAATTCCCAATATCTAGATGGCCATTAGAAACCAAGCTTTTATCCCATTTAATAGAGGAAGCCCATATAATCTTTCCTAGTTTGATGATATAAAAATATTAGATATTAATATCATCCATTTCTTCTTAGGAGAAGATCAAACCATGACTATTGATCACATCAAGGATGTTTGATCTAATTTGGGAGGAATTAAATTAGAAATACCTAGAAAACTACATTGCAAATAGGGTTTTCCACACAAAATATAATAATGTATTTATTTGGGATAATATTTAAAAGATGATGAAATAATATAATACTTTCATGAGAATTTACAACTAGCATATGGGTTTCAAATACTTGAATAAATAAAAATAATTTATCTAAGATAATAAAATAAGTAAATAAAGTAACACAAATAAAAACTTTGGATCAAATATCCAACAAACCCCCTTGATCCAAAGGGGTATAGATGATGAAAATATAGAGATATGACTATGAATTCATCAATGAATCTCTATTATATCTACAATCTAGAACAATGTACATCATGGTACTAATCAAAATATGGCTAATAAACATGATCATGGCCTTCTCATCTCCTTTGACCATCATAAAAAATATAGTAAAACCTAATCAAAGACAATCCAACTACATCGAGCCACATAAGGTCCCACATAGGAACACATTCAAGTGATCCTCTAGTAATCTATAAGGAACATCTCTTAGATGCCCAATAATAGCCAACATCACATGCATGCCTTTGCTTAACACTCAAAATGCTAGAAAATCTAATGCTGACTTGTACAACCAACAATAAATGATCAAAGGACACTATTAAATATCTTCCCCCTATTAGTTGAGGGGTGAGAAGTTATGCAACATAAAAACAAATTCAAATTACTTTGCCTGTTCATTATCAATCACATCAATGTACTAAAAAATCAAAACTAAAAGCAAAGTACTCAAACCAAAAAAATGTATGCTAGTAGTGAACCCATAATTTGAGTGAATAGTGAACTAGAGAAGGGAAAATACCCTTAAACCTCTATAGATCCTCCAACCTCTAGTTGGATCTATTTAGCTGGTCAGATCCTTAAGGACCTATAAATATCAAAATTGAACACCATCATCACTGAAAACATAGGTGATGGGACATATCATTACAATATTTTTTTGATGTATACAAGACATTTTTACCATTTTATAAAAATTATGGGTGTTAGATTCCACCAAAAATTCACTTGATTTCATTATAATGTGTAATTTATTCAAACAAAAATTTAAAATGCATATTTATGCATGTTAGAATAAAAAATCACTCACACTAATTCTCTTAGAAATCCATTTCCATGAAAAATGAGTGGTCATATGAAGAATTTAGCCCCCGTATGTAGAAGATATGACAGTTTGAAATTGTGCCCCTCTATCAGGCTAGACAGACCCCCCTCCCACCCGCGATACTAATTCAGAAAATTTAACTAATTTATGGGGATTAAAATATCATATCAAAACATGATGGAACACTTCTTATTTTTACTCATTGAAAATCTATCTGAGTCTAGTTTTCAGAAAGGTAACTTTGATAAATAAATATGACATTATGTTCTTGATATGGTAAAAATAGTTATGGTAGTGTAGATTTTCTTGGTTTTTAGAATTAATTCAAATAACCCCTTTGCAAAAAATTTTTTTTTGACACTTTTAAGGGTTTAACCCTTGACCTATTATTTCAAGTGACTTAAAAAAATATCTTCTAACCAATTTACCTTTAACAAAGTTGAACATAAATCAACAATCTTTATTAGATGACCTTGAGTTTTCTATTTTTTGACAAATAAATCTTATAGCTATAAACATTGATTTACCTATGCATGTAAAATAGAAATTTGAATCAATTTAACACTTTCAAATCCACCTTCCTTCTCTAATGGGCCAACACAACAAGGTAGAGACAAAAAATTAAGAACTATTATATTTTAGATTTTTAAACATCATATAAATGTCTACAATGTGGTGATTCTTTCATGATTGTTGTGTTGTAACTTGATATTTGGAGAGTGACCTTATATTCCAATTTTCCATGCTTATATGGATAGAAAATAATTTAAGCCAAAATATTTACTTATCTTCTTATTTGTTAACAAGTCTGCATCATATTATTGGCTTAGGCTATGATATACTTTCTACCAAGTTTGAAAACTACAATCTCCTTTAAATATCATGGCCAATAGCATCAATCAGGCTTCTTTCATTGTTTTTGCATCAATATAGCTTCACACTTGGCTATTAATAGGTCTACTTGACTATAATTTTGTTGAATAAGTCACAAAAAAAAGAATACTAATGGATTTGTTTTCTCTCAGGCAACCTCCATTCTATCAAGTCTTCATCTTCAGATGTGTGGCTTTGATACCACTATTTAGTTTGATCTAGGATGAATTAAATCAAATATACCTAAATAACTACATTATTAATAGGGGTTTCCACACAAAATATAATAATGTATTTATTTTAGATAATTTTTCAAAGACAATGAAAGCATATAATACTTTCATGAGAAGTTAAAACTAACATACAAGTTTCAACTACTTGAATAACTAAAAATAATTAATCTATGATAATAAACTAAGTAAATAAACTAACACATATCAAAACATTGGATCAAATATCCAACAAATGATGTTTCAAACCTTTGTTCATTCCACTGTGTGGTCTAGGAGAACATGGCTATTAGACTACTTACTACTTCCTTCAAAATGAAAATCTCTAAAATAGTATACAAACAACCCCATGAATTTTATTGCTTGCTAGGATGACTTAGGTTCAAACTTTCATAGGGAATTTGAGGACATATATGAACACCTATCTTTCGTTGAACAACTTACCACCATAAAAAGGGCCCCTCATGAGTTCATAACTTAATATAAACTTAGATTCCAAAAAACATGGACTAGGATACCTCTATTGATAAAGCCATCCCTAGAATACACCTTATATTATCCAAGATCCCTCATTTTAGAAATTAGTGTCCTGACATAATCAATTAGTGGTACTACTTTTTGACATGCTTATGAAGTAGTAATAAGAGATTAGAACAATTTGATATAGGTTGTAAAATTCTCACCTAGATCTCCTATGCTTTTTTCCCTAAAACATAACCCATACCATCCCTCAAGCTCCTCATATGGATCTTATTACATCCTCTAAGGCACAATTTTTAGCCCCTTCTAGCTAATCAACTGAGATTGAAGAGATCAAATGAATTTAGAAGTACTTTGGGAATAATATTGTCTAACTAAAGAGGTAATAACACCAAGACAATGGGCCTTACCAAGCTCCTAATCAGCCTACCTATCAGAATTTTAGAGATAATAGGCCACATTATCAAGGCTTCAGAGAACATAGACCATCTTCTAAAGTTTGAGTTATCATTCAATCCAATCTATATGTAGTTTTTGATCCTAATTCTCCATTGTCATCTAAATCTCTTATTCCTATATTAACTCAAAATAACATTATGGTTGGTAGCCATCAAATCAAAATGACATATAAAATTAGGCATTGGTCAACCAGTCTATGGTGATGCCTCAAATGACTCAAGAAGAGGCTTCTCTTAGAGAAGGTAAATATATTTAATGTATGGTATAACAAGATAAGATGGATCATGGACAAGGGAATATGGGTTTTAATTTTTTAAATTGACCACTTGATTACCATATGGCCTTAAATCAAGTTGGTTACTCAGGTTATTTAAATATTGTGGTTAAAGTTATGATTAGAGAAAATAAGAGAGAAATTTAAGAGAGAAAAGAATTTAATCAAGATTCAAGTACACCTTATAATTTTTCTAATAATTTTCACAATCAGGTTTCTACCCCTTCACCATATAAAAATTAGAATGTAGAGGTTGGTAAATCTCACTAAATATCTCAAGTTAAGGATTAGCCAACTGTTTAAAAAATGCATCCAAAGGTAAGTATAACTCCTTGTAATATTTTGGATCATATGAAGAGGTATAATGTTATTATTATCATGTGGATGTGTTTGTAAATCCCAAGACAAAAGTGCTTGCTAATACAAGGACTTTTAACTTTCATGTTGTCATCAAAACTCACTGAGAAAGAAAGCATAGTCTTGGCAAATTCAAATCAGCCAATAAGACAATAGGTCCAAAAAATACAAAAAGAGGTAAAATTAGGTAAGTATTAGGTAAAAAAATTAAAAATGCCTCCATTTTATCTATATTTGATAGTTAGTGATACTTTAGTCCACAACTATATGCTAAACAGTGGAGCTAGAAGCACTGTCATACCCAAACACATTATTTATAAGCTTGGTTTAGTGTATGAACAAAAAATAAAAGGGGCATTTCAGATAAATATATCACAAAAAAGATAGTATTCATGATATATAACTTGAAACTAACATCATATGTTTTCCCAAATGCCACTGTTTAGCAAGATGTAGAGGTGGTGGACTTGCCTCCTTATTTTTCCAAGTGTTTGTCTAAGCACTTCACCTCAAATATTGGTGGATACCTATCAGCCAGTTGGACATATTTGATGTTTAGAAACATATAAGGTAAAAAGGTAACTATCCATTTTGATCCCATTGCATGTTTCCACTTGGAGCCTTGCATGCCAAGTGTTGTAAACATTAATTGTGTCATCTCAAATGAGGTGCTAAAAGCTAGTGAAGTGGAAACTAATTCACCTCTTGAGGGAGTTACACATTTATTTCTTGATGAATGGCCCTAAATATTACATGATCATGATCCATACAAATTTATTGAGTAGGGACTTTGTTTTTATTTCCTTCATTAGAATGATGAAAAAATACTAGTTATGATGAAGGAATATGAGTTTAGTGATGGTCTTTGGTAGTTATACTTTGATGGGTCAAGGAATAAGCATGGCACTAGGTATGTAATGATGTTGATATCACCTAAAAAAACAAAGGTATTTTTATACCATTAAGTTTTATTTTGTATTTTCAAATAATGTTTTAAAATATGAGGCTCTAGTCCATGATTTAAAGTGGGATAAGAAGATGAGAATCAACATTTTACAAGTTTTTGGTGATAGTGAACTTATAGTTCACCAATTAAGAGGACTTAATGTATGAAAAAACACTTTGTTTATATATTATAAACATATATTTTGGAACTTTAATATTTTTAGGATTTTGACATTCATATAGTGCTAAGAGAAAAGAATAAACATATAGATAGGTTGAATACCATAGGGGATCAATTCAATATTCCAGCTGATGTAAGGAGAGAAAAAATAGTCACACATCAAATTTGTTGTGAGGCCTTCCATTCCATATAATCATTGGAATAGGAAGGCCTTTGAGGTTAACAACTAGATTCTTAGATTCTTGTAAAACGAGGTTGATTTCTCTTCCATGAATCAGTCAAAGTTATTTTAGCAGTATAGGGATTGGATTCTTTAACTGAATTCTAATGAGATACCCCAAGGATTGGTCACACTTGAGAAAATATTAAATAAATATGATGATATGAGGAGAGAGAATTCATCGTTATAAACCAAAGAATAACACTATGTCAATGTTTATATTATAGATTAAAAAATGTCTAAAATTGGGTAAAATATGTACTAACTCACAAAATAAATCATCCATTGAGTTATGTAGGAGTTTTTATGTTGTATTTTCATGGAAATATAGTTATTTGAAAGTATTTTACCCAAATTTATCTCAACACACCATTTATCTAGAAGTTGAAACCAAACTATTTAGGCAAAGGCAAAGACCTATCAATTTAAAACATGAACCTTTGATGAGGACTAAGCTTCATAAGATCATAGAATTATCCATCATCTTCCCAATCAAGAACTCTTCTTAGGTGGAAAACCATGTTATATTATGGAATAAGAATGGTGGGATTATACTTTGTATAGACTTCTAAGATTGGAACAAGGCTTATCTTAAGGATAATTACCCATTGTGATTCAAAGAAGTTATCATTGTTGGATGGCTATAGTGGCTACAATAAGATTTTTGTTAAAGAAGAGGATCAGTTTAAGACAACCTTCACTAAAAAGTGGTGGATCTTTGACTATATAAATATTCCATTTAGTGTTTGAAATGATGGATCAACCTATCAGAGGGCTATGGATATAGAGTTGTAAGGTCTTGTTAATAGGTTTGTGCTTATCTGTTTAGATGATATAATTGTGTTTTTAAAAAGTCCAAGTGAACACATGGTCAATCTCAAAAAAGTGTTTGAAAGGTGTAGATAAATTTTTGTGCATCTTAACCCCCAAGAAGTGTGTCTTATTGGTACATAAAGGTAAGATTTTTGGATAGATGGTTTTAAAACATGGTTTCAACATAGATCCTAAAAGGATAGAATAATTTCTTTCTCTTTCTTTACCTAAACAAAAAAAGGCATTGTAAAGCTTCGTAGGAAAAATCAATTTCATAAGGAGATATATTTCATATTTTTTTCACTTTAGCAAATATACTTACATCCATGATTAATAAAAATAAAAATTTTAGATGTTCTAAGGAAGGGATGAAGAGATAAATCAGACAATAGATAGTGTAACTACACTCATAATTATAGATTTCTCAAAAGACTTCATCTTGTATACATATGACAATGTGGACACCATTTCAGGTATTTTCATGCAAAAAAATCATAAAGCTTTAGAGTAGCCAATATCCATCTTCATTTAAGGATTGTAATAATATTAGACAAGGTATTATTATTATGTTGAGAAGCATATTCTTCCAACAATTATATCTCTTAATAAGTTTAGATACATGTTATCTAATAGTAGGATAAATTTAATGGTTACCCATCAAAGTATCAAGGAGTTCTTATTGAAAAAAGATATAAATGAGAAAATGGTAGGTTGGATAACAAGAGTGATGGATTATGACATTGAGATCAATGTCAAAAAATTTATTAGAGTAAATGGGTTTTTTGAAAATCTATCCCAAGACTTGATAGAGGCTAAAGAGGTGGTTTTATTGCTTAATGATAAATAAACTATAGTTGTTTATACCTTATCTTTCAACTAATTTCATGACTTGGTAATGTCTCTTCAATATGGTTTCTACCATCATAATTTAAGTGATTCAACTAGAAGATATTTCACACTATAGTCCATTCCATTTCTCCTTGTTTATGGTTTGCTTTTAAAAAAATACAATAATGCTATGTTGCTAAGGTGTATAGAACCAAACCAAATAGAAAGGTTACTTGAAGGATTCCATGATGGACATGGTGGAATAAATTTTTTATAAATAAATACATCCCTTAAGACCATGAGAGGTGGGTAGTATTGGCCATGTATATTTAGTGATTCTCATGCTTAGGTTAAAAAATGCAAGCAATGTGATATGTTTGAAAAATAAAGTAAGAATTGCAGAGGTTCCTCTAAAACCAATTTTGATGGATCAACCTTTTGTCCAATGAGGTTTAGAATTTATTATAATCATTAACCATCTTTCAAGCTCAAGTCATAAGTGGATCCTTACTACCATGTATTACTTGACAAGATGTATAGAGGTAGTAACATTGAAAGAAGCAAATGAATCCATTGTATTATATTTTTTATGATGGTTTACTTAAGATATTTGGGGTTCCCTCCACCATCATTTTATACAATGCCATATATTTTATAGGATCTAACATTATTCAATGGTCTTTTCAACATGGTTTTTACCTCAACACTTCATCAAACTAATAGCCACAAGGAAATGGCCTTGATGATTCTACCAATAAAAACCTATTAAATATCATAAGGACTATTGAAACTAATTAGATATCATGGTAGTTGAATTTGAATTCAAGTCTATGGGAAAATAGGATCACATACAAAAGTGAAATAGACAACTCACCATACAATCTAGTTTATGGTAAGGAATCATGGTTACCCATTTATCTTGAGTTTCCTACTTTAGAAATAATTAACCAGCTTGAATTATTTGGGAATGAACCAATGGATATTATTCATGTTAATATTATCAAGTTGAAAGAGATTAGAAATTAGTTTATGTTAGCCATGAGAATTCACCAAGCACAAGTGAAGAGATCCTTTAACGAAGGATATTCTTCATGAAATTTCAAATAAGGAGATTTGGTTCTCAAGTTTGATGAGGATAGAGATAAACCTAGAAGTAATAACAAGTTTGACTCTCTTTAGAGTGACCCATACACAATCTCTAGCTAAAAATCCCATAATGCCTTCCAACTTACAAACATGGATGGTGATGAGCTTCTAAATCCAAGTTAATTGGATACATCTAAAACACTACTATTCAGAGCTAAGTTCCTTGTACATAGTTAATTTATTTATTTCCTCAAAGTTATATCTTAGCACACTATTTTTCTTGTTTTTATGTTTTAAATAAGTGTTTTTCTTAAAAATTTGTCTTGTTAGTCAATTTCTCTTACTTTGTGTGTTTTTTCCTTGATTTGGAGGAGAAAGTTTACTTGTTTCAAGTAAAAGGAGTATTGTATTCATAAATAAGATTTGTTAATATAACTATAGAATGTAAGAGTGGTATTATGATTCTAAAAGAGATTTCAATTATCTAGGTTTTGATCATAATAGGCATGCTTCCCAATTGAGTTTCCAAAATGTTAACAATTTAGACCTCACAAGTCAAAATGTCACCTATATTACTTGAAACTTTGCTTGTCATGTTGTTTTCCTTGTTAATTGATATGTTGGTCTTGTAATTTATTTTAAACGGTCATTAAAAACCTTATTTATCAGATTTTAAGGTAGATTTGATGAAATTAAGGTTTTCATCATCATGGATATGTGTTTGTCTAGCCAACTTTTGACCAATTTTAGGTTGTTTCCAGAGATGAAAAGAGTATAAAACATCCTAATAGGCTTTATGTTTTTTTTTTAAATTAATATCAGGTTTTATAATTTATAAATTTTGTTGGTGACATGTTTAAATAACTTCATGACCCAATTTACTACATTTTGGGCCACTTTATGGCTTATGGAGCAAGTTTTTCATGTGTATGGAATTATGTTATTATAAAATAGACATGGTGTACTTTTTAAAGAATGGAAAGTATAATGGATACATTTTCCATTAGTTTCATGAGTCTTCTCAAGTGATTTTGATAGTTTTATTATGAAAAAACTTATTTTGAAGGCATCTATATAGTTATTCAAGGTGAAATTGAGCTTCAGGCATTTTTAGAACCTTATTTTTTCATTAAGAGGTACAAAAAAATATTTTAAAGAGGTTTAATGTCTCATAATTAATAAAATTGACTTATTTCCCATATTGAAATCCTTGGAAGATCTAGGAAGGCTATCATTTTTTTCTCAGTAAATGTGAGAGAGAGATAGATAGAGAGAGAGAGAGAGAGAGAGAGAGAGAGAGAGAGAGAGAGAGAGAGAGAGAGAGAGAGAGAGAGAGAGAGAGAGAGAGAGAGAGATTTTAATGAACTTAAATTTAATGTGATTGTTTGTCATATTCACCCTCCATCTATATGAACAATCACAAAGAGTGTAAGGGGGTCATTATGACCTAGTCATCCAAACAATGTCCAAGTTTGTCTCTGTTTCTTCACTTCAATGTTTAATTTATAAAAATAGATTTAGGGGGATGATTTTAGGGTTGAATATGAACTTTTTAATGTTATAATCATCTTCTAATTTTTGTTGATAATGGTGTTTTTGATAAGAAACTGATTGCCTATCTTGGCTTTAGTTTTGGTAGTTTTCAAGCATGATTGATATGAAAGTTGAGTGTATTAATTTTTATGAGTTTCCAAGATCATATATTAGGTAAAATAAATATATTTCATCTAATCAAATTTTTTTATGTAACTTTATCTTGAAAATGTCTTTTTTGAGATAGCTTGGGTGGTCATTCGGTCCTTCTACAAGGTACATTTGTAGGTCTATTGAGGTTCTTAGTATATGAGGGTATCTTAATGAGTTTATAATAATTTTAAATGGATTATATAATATAATAAATTATAAATTTATCTTTATATTATGTTCTATGTAAATTCTTAAGACCATGCTATCTTAAAATCTCAAATTCTCACTTGTAAGCCTAATGAGCAAACTAGAAGGACATACTGGAAAATAAAATGATCATAAGACTCATGAAGAAAACTAAGGATATGTGGAAGAAAATTAACTACCAAAAATAATTATATAAGGATTAAATATGTATAGATACACTCTTGGGAGTGAAAAGACCATTTTAAGCCTCAAATGCCTAAATAACATAGTCAAGACTATGTATGTGACTGTGTTGCCATATTGAGAGACCTTCAAGGGATATGGTGTCTTCATAAATATATTTATGAGGTTTTAAATTAACCTTGATCATGGTATAATGTAGTTTAATAATATTAGAGTAATTATTTGAGATCCATGGTATATCAGACATTCATGAAAGCTTCTTTAAAGAACTATTTAGTAGAATTTAAGGTATTTTAGCATTTTTAAAGGTAAAATCATTGTTGAGTTTTATGTTTAATGATTTATTTTGATGATATTAAATTTGATGCAAGGTGATAAAATTAATTAAATGGTTTTTTCATTATGATTTTCACATGCCAATCATGTCATAATTCACATTCTCTACCCATACAATCTCCAAATATCTACCTATAATAGTCCCATGTTTTAAGACTATATTTATCAAGGAACACCATGTGGAAACATGAAGGTGATGGATTTTTTTTTAATGTTATATTTTATAAGTGAGATCACAAGGAATATTTAATATAATATTTGATAAATAAGGTAGGATAATTCATACTTTCATCTTTAGTTTGTATACTGAGTTAGTGATGACCTATAACCATATGTTAATACACACAATCATGTGCTTTGGCTCTACACACTATTGATATTACTATGAGTAGATCATAAAAGATATTATGATATGTAATGGTTTTTGAGAAGGTACAATAATTAATTTAAATAGACTAAAAGGAGGTTATCAAAGTAAGAGAAGTCAAATCTATACCTATAACCACCCTCTTTTGGCTCAAACAATGAGGTGAAGGTGAGGTTGGATCCCAATGTAGTTGGTAGGTCTGTGGAGTATTGATGAAAGATATCAAATAATCAAGGAAATATTAATGAAAATTATTAATTACAATATTGTGATGAATACTTCCCAAATGATCACTTATAACAGAGTGAAGCTTAGATGGCCATCTCCAGTTAACCAAAGAGATAACAAAGTCAACCTATTTTAAGTACATGAAATTTATTATTTGATAAAGGTGAGGATTTTTATACCTTATCACAAAATATTAATATATTTAATAGACATATTTAAGTTATTTTTTATTAAAATTATTCATATACACCAACTAGGGCAGTGAGCATGATCACTTATAGATAGTCTATATGCACATATAGTCTACAAACATAGTTTATTAGCTTGTGAAGGAGACTTGTGTGAGTTAAGGACATTTGAGGGTTTTAATATTATCTAATGAAAATTAAATAGGTTTAAATATTTTTATTTTATATACCTATTAAGGTCTTATTGAAAAAAATATCCATGTACACTCATATGTACACCTATAGGAAACATAGTCCTTTTGGATCCTAAAATCAGTCTTTGACAAGAGTGAAGATGTGGATAGGGTATAGTTTGAATGTAATATAAATGAATAGTATAGAGATTAATATTATGAGTCCTTATATAGGATAATGGAATCCATTTCCATTGAGGTGACTTTTAAGATCATAGATCTAATGAGAATATAGTTTGCTAGCAAAGTCCTAATAGATCAAAGGGACCACTTACAACTAAAGTAAAAAGAGAGTGTCTCTCTCACCAAAATTTGGAAGAATTAAAATTAATATGTTGTTTATAATTACCTTTATTATGGTATTTATCAAATTTTGGTCATGTGAAATAGGAAAAGACTCAATTTAAGACATATAAGATTAGTAATCATAGTTTGTATAGAAACCCTCAGTGGTAGATTTTAATGTTCTAAACCTATTTTAGAGGTTATTTATCTTTAGAATAATAATGGATAATTTAATTTATTATTAAAAACATGTTTTATATCTATATTTTATGATAAATTTAGTGACAACATCTTAAGACCCAAGATGGCCTTGTTTGGTTTAATATACCCAGTCATACCAGCCTGAGTGGTAGTTTTACAAGTGATAGAATTTGTTTAAAAATAATCATGGTAATTTTATGTCTTAGGAATTTTTGAGGGAGGTATTATTATTCAAACTCATACCATTATTTTGTTCCTTTGATCTCACAAATTCATTAACAATTAGTTAGAATGGACAGAGCCCTATTAAAAAAGAGCTTGAGGAGGTAACTTTATTTTATCATATATTGATTGAAGTTTTTCATGGTAAATAATGATCATAGGATATTTTATTAGGGTAAAATTTAAAAAAATTCTTGGCATGTGTTTTTTTAAATAACCCCTTTCCTTTATGAATCATCATTAAGAACATAAACCCTCAAACCCCCCTAAAACCCTTCAATGAACTTAATTGGAGAAAAATGATTTTTAATGCCTACATATGGTATGTTTTTACCTCAAAATGGAATGTATGATGTTAAATAATATCAATATCTCCATTTATAGGTGATATTTAAGAGGTGTAGTTATAGTACCATATGGTACAAGGCAAAAAAAAGCAATTTTTAGCCTATTTACAAGGGTATGATTAGTGAAGTGATAATAAAACCATTTGAGGATATTTATATGGAATTAATATAGGTTTATTGGTAATTAAAAATGTTCTACAAGTCCCTAAAATATCCAGACATTTCCTACAAGTTGGCCACTAGGCCCAATAGTTTGAAGAACTTAGTTTTGCAAGTAAAAAATCAATGATGAAGGCCAGCGGGTACCATAAAGGACATGAACCTAAAGAGATAAGTTTTTTTTATATTTTATAGGTATAATAAAGTATTTTTTAATAATAATAACCTAAAATTTTCTATGGAAACCTCTAAAACACTACCTCAAACTCACAAAGGCATCTAGGCTTATAAATGACCATTTCATAGTTTGACCATATGCACAACATTATAAACATGAAATTTGTCATGGATTAGGGTATTAGTACAACTAAAGTGAGTAAAACACTTTTTTTCTATCTTCACATGTGCGGGTGGCCATTTGGGCTAATTTACTCTTTTTAGGCTTAAAAGGCTTAATTAGGCCTAATTGAAGAGGAAAATGAAGGGCAAAATACACTTTTACTTGGATTTGGATCATGATATTTTGTGTGAAGATGTAAAGATGTGTAGGGTGATAAAAAATATGCCTAGGTTTCCATGTTGATCCATACAATATTATGTATAAAGAGATTTATAGGATTTTAGGGCTATAAGGAATGGGTGTTAAAACATGTGATAGGAGCAAAATTGCATCTTTTGGGCTCATTTATGGTTCTAAGTTTTAGGTTTTAATTAATTTTGAGGATCCATCCATAGAGAATTTTTTTTTGGTTTAAATCAAAAACCTTCTTTCTCTCTCATATGCTCTTTATTCATATGAAGGAGTCAATTGTTCAAAATACTTAATAGATGCATAGATGTTTTACAAAGGCTTTATTGATGATTATATCTCCCTCAAATGTCTAATAAAGTATGAACAAATCACTGTTTTATCGGGATAAGTTTTAAAGTGTTGAAGAGGTCTCAAAGTCTCCAAATCACACCTTCCTTCCTTCCTACACCTAACATGTTGAAAGAGACAAACATACATTAAGGAGCTTCTAACAACCCATGTAAGGTGGAGGGAATTCATGAATTGCTTAGAATAATTAATGAAATTTAAAGTCCTATTTTAAAAGAGAAGTACTAATTCTTTAACAAAGACATATGAGCTACTATATAGCGAATTAAGCAAGGAAAAATGTACCTTCCAAGTGGTCAAGCTTGACCAATCATGGTGAATAAATTTTCAATTATCTTGAAATCATGATAGTGTACCTCTACTCCAAACTAAGGACATGAAAAAAAATATGAGTTTGAGGTAGCACTATGTAGTACTTGAAGAGTGTGAATACCATGTTTGAAACCCCTATTTTAGGACTATTTTATCTCCCCATCATTATATTTTCTATTTGTATTCATTTTTATATAATTATATCATCACTCTTTGATTTTGTTTTTGTTAAAAGTATAAAAACATTTTTATCGACATTTTAAATAAATAAGAATCTCTTACTCCATTTTTAAGTTTTGGTGAAGTGTATGGTGTTTACCATGATATAAAATTGTTAATAACTTGTTTTCCTATGTTATTTTATATTTTTTATATCATCATGTAGTATATTTGATGTTATATATGTCATTTTAATTGTTAATATAAACTTTAGTTTAAGTGCAGATGTGAATTCACCACCTTTTCATTCCTTCCATACAAAGATTGAATTTTTTTAGTCCTTCTTGTGAAACATTATTGTAGAAGTCATTCCGTAAGTGAAGAGAATACATGCAAGCTTCTTCTACCTTTCATAAGAGTGTCCATTGGAAGCATAAGTGGTCATACACACTCATGAATCACCCTAATTCAATTTTTTCATTTTAATGCCATTTCAAATAGTATCCCTTTCACCCTTTTCATAGTTATAATTAATAGTTAGTAAGTTTAAGAATAAGTTTTAATGAGTGAATCAAGGTAACCAACCCTTAATATGGATATTCTCTCCCTTCCAAAGTTACCCACACTTAGGAGATATTCTATGTTTTAACAGAAGTGATAACATAGCACATCATCACAAGGTCACACTCTTGATTGGAAATAATATGGAGCTAAACATGGTCTTTAGTTTCAACATACCTCACAATATTTCATAAATACCTTGAATTTTCCTTTGTATTGAAACTTAGGAATCCAACCATCTATTTGATTATATGGTACATTAGTTAGAGATTATCACTAAGAATTCACATCTAGCTTACGCTTGAAACTAGGTTTAGTGGGATATGGAAATGACACTTACTCCATAATTAGCACTCTAAAACATTGGGCCAACACTATTCAATGGATAATATAGTATATTTTGAATACTACACTATTAATCCCACCTTTTATTTCAAATTTCTTAATCTTACTTTTAGATAATTAGTTAGCATCTAGATTTAATTTTTGATACTTTTTGTTTGGCATTATATGTTGTATTGTAGACTTTATTAGATAATGTTGAAATAAGTTTTGTGATGTGTTCCAAATTTGAATTCTTATTTTCTTAATTTTACAACTAGATCAACCAGATTGACATTACCATATTATAGATTGTTCTATTTCAATTCTTTCCCAACTAGATTGACCATGTTGACCTAGTGAGTACATAGATTTTTCTATTTTCCTACTTTTCTAACTAGATAAACCAACTCAACCTAATCAATACATAGAATTTTTTTTTTCTTTATTTTTACAAATAGATAGACCAATTTGATCTAGTAAGTACACAATTTATTTTGTTTCCCTACTTTTACAACTAGATTAACCAATTCAACCTAGTAAGTACATAAATTGTTCTATTTTCCTACTTTACCAACTAGATAGATGATCTCAACCTAATCAATTTATAATTTTTTTTTCTTATTTTTCTAGCTATATCATCTAACTTGACCTAGTCAATACACAAAATGTTATGTTTTATTTCCTTTTAAACTAGATGGAATAACTCAAATTAATTAATTTATAGGATATTCTATCTCCCTTCCATTCCAACAGGATCAATAAACTAATCTTAGTCTATTTCCATATTTTTATATTATATTATTAATCTAAACATATCAACCAACTTGATCTCATTCATTTTTAACTTCTAAATCTTTATTTCCTTAGCAACCATCTATATGAGCTTTTCATCATATAAAATCTATTTAACAAAGTTGCATATCAATATCAAACTAACATGATGAGTCTTACTAATATTTATAAATCCTATAAGGTGCATCAACCTTATCATGCAATAAATAATATTTATCTTAGAAATATACACATTACTAATAGAACTACCAATTATGGGACTCCCCTTATTATACTTCTCTTAACCCTCTATTATTAAAAATGGTAGAAGATGGAATTTATATTTAGTACAAAACTAAAATGATCCTCTTCATGAATAAAAACCCTCAACATTGGGGTAATGATCCCATCATCATTTATAACCTCATGATGAGACATGAAATTAGATAATCCCATTCACCTTCACTTATATGTTCTATAGGATTTGGGGCAAGTAATTATATGACTTATACCACATTTTTCCCACACTTATGCATTCTTGCATAGTATGACATCATCTTCCATGAATTATTCATCCTCCATTCCAACCACTATTACAAACATGGTAGGTGTGACCTTTAGTGGGTCTACTCAAAATATCCACATTGATACTCAAATTTATACAACTACCAGTACATCTCAAGATACCAATGAATTTTAAACTCATAATGTTTTGCATAATTATAATACATCCCATGCTACTTCCACTAGTCAAAACACCATTAACACTAATCAAATTCTTATATTTAAAACTAATAATGTCAATAAAATGATGCAAATGTAAAGTTAGTTAATGTATTTATATAATCACCACCAGTCTACTCCTTGCGGGGTGTAAAACACTAACTCCCCCTCCCCACTTAGATATTCACATGGTAACCTTATACCCCAACCACCACTTCTTAACAAGGCTATTAGACAGTTATAAAATAAATATCTAGTTCTTTAAATTACAAAAACTGATGTAGGTGGCATAGTTGATGTGATCAAGGAATACATAGAGGGGACCTTAGTCTTGTGTTAGTCCAAGAAAAAAATAAAATAAACATACTAAAATACTAACACATCTAGCTTAGACACTAGGGAGAGCTTAGGTAACAAAAATACATATGAAATCACAACAAAAAATTAAAATAATGTACTCTTTTACCCTCCTTGGAGCTCTAAATGACTTTCTTAGCTTGTGCATCAAGAAGTATCTAACAATGAAGCTTGTTTGGCACCTTCTCTCCTTGGCACCTTGGATTTGATGTTGTTTGGCTTAATATTTTGGCATGGTAATGATAATTTTAGGAGGCTTATGGAGGAAATCATGTATAACAATTCTATAATATCCAAAATTAGAAATGAAGGGGTATGACCTTGTACTTATAGCCTTAAGAATTAACTCTCACCCAAGGTTATTTAAGGTTGAATTTAAGCTTGGAATGGGTTCAAACTAGACCTAGGTGAGTTAAAACTAACTATAATTAAATTAATATTTGTCATGTAATTATGATTTTCAATTACTAGGCATGGCTCTCAAATTAAATATTTTAAGAAATTTTCAAAAGAGAGTGACAACTCAGAAAGGCAATGATGAAAAGGCTTAGATATTTTGAATTCTAGAATTTCCATTTTTATATATTCATTAATTGTAAAAGGATAATTCAACTAGGCATTCATCCCTATTTATCTTTATAATTGATTTTTATTAGCATTTTATCTCTTTCAAGATTTGATCAAGTGCCCTACTTAATGGGTTCATAGGCCAAATTAACAATTCTTATGCCTCAAGGTGATTAGGGATGAATCCATGAGAGGTTATTATTTAATATAATATTATATCTAAAATATGGATGCATCAACATGATTTTGAGCTTTGATGAATGATTCATAAATAAATATGGGATGTTCAATGATTCCTAGGATTAATTTGCTATGGTTGGTAGGAATTGGTCTGAAGTCTAGTCAGAAGCTAGTTGTGGCTAGTTTTAGGTGTCTACATTTTCCCCCTATTTTGGAAGGAATTTCAAGGTATAAGCATATTAATTTCTTATAAAATAATTAAAAGGTCCTATATGCCTACTAATTCAAATGGAAATAGATAAGCTCTAGATGCCCCCTCAAAGGAGCAGTCAAAAAATAAGGTCAGTGATCAATACCTCAAAATAAGGAAATGATGGGACCAAAAAGATAAAATGTGCTGGAAAATATTGATTTGCCCATAGGAAGTTATAATTAGTGTCATGGTGAACTACCCTACTTGGTTAGATAAGCAAGATAATTTCCCAAAATGTAGTTATAATCATTGACACATGTGGGATAAAAATGGTAATGATTTGCCCACATGTGGTTATAATATTGAAAAAAATGATAAGGGTAATAAGAGAATGATTTTCCAAAATGTGGTTATAATAATTAAAATGGAATATAATTATTTTACCTTAAGTTTTTATAATCATTTGTAGGATAAAAAAATTCCCTATTTGGACATTTAGATTTAATGGTTTTCTCAAAGGTGGTTATAAGTATTATCACAATGAAAATGTGTCCAAGTTGGGCAAAAAAAAATTTAAGGATTTTTCCTTGGGTAATTATAATCCATGACATCCAAATAATTAAAAACACAATAATTTACCCAAAGGCCATTATAATCATTGGCTCTATGGGTGGGATGATAGTGATTTACCTGAAGGTGGTTATAATCTTTAGTAGAATTATTGGAGTATCTTCACAAAATGGAATAGGGGGCTTATGTTCTAAATATGTACTCATGGAGGAAGAGTAATATGGTGCAAAGGAAAAATATGAATTTTGGAAACCTATTAATATGGACATGCACATCTTAAGTAGAAAAGTTAAAATTCTTTCAGTTTTTAATTAGTCTATTTATGGGGATTGATTGAGATAGATTAGGACTTTTTTAGGTGCCAAGGAGAAGTATCATGGTGTCATTTGTTTTAATATTTCTTGAGCTAATTTTTGATATAGCACATGATGGTAGGAATCATTATATAAATCACCATGATAACATAGCAAAAATATGCATAAAGACTGACATATGATCCAATAAATAATCAAAAATAATGAACCAATGATAAAAACCATGATGACAATGTTGATGTATGAAAATGGACGGACTTAAGTAGAATTCACAAGGAATAACCTAATGAATGTAGTTATATTAAGTTAAGGAACAATAAATGAAATAAAAAAATAGGCAAACAAACAAATAAGAAGATAAAACATTATAAATCATAAAAAAACACGAAGGCACAAAGGTAAATAAAATTACTATGAATCAAACACAAAAAATTGTTAATCAAAATGTTAGAAAAAATAGAGAACAAAAAATATTATCCTTGAACATAAGCTATATGAAGTAATAAAATAAATAAATAAAATGAGGGGAATAGAAGAAAAGGAAGGGGTAGCCAAACTGGTTCCAGATGCACTAAGCAAGTAGACATTGCCTATATAATTCCATGGATGCAAAGTCCAACAAAAAATTTAGTCCAAATGTAGTTCTCCTAGGATATGGGATAGAATAAAATTATGATTAAGAAAAACATGATTCAGTTGTAGAGGAATAATGGGAATGATGTCACAAAATGGTAAGCATGTGGGATGTCAGGCTAGTAAGGATGAGGAAACTAAATGACAAGTTATTTATTGTGATGTAGATAAGGATCCTATAATCCTAAAGATAAATTATTAGTTGATGTGTTAATTTTTAGTATTTTATAAGATATTTTAGGAATGTTTTTGGATTTTTTTATGTATCTCAACTCGATGGGGAATTATGAAATAATAAATGGTCCAACTCACACAATGGTGAGAGAATTAAAACTTAAACTACTCACAAAAGTATAAGATAATGGAATAAGGTGATTGACCTAACCTCAACATGAATTGGACAATATTTACATATTCCTATGATAGTACCTCCTGTCACTATAGTTATTCCTTATAGTAGACGAATCCATCTAGGTAGCAACAAATTTGTAAAAATTGGAAAAGTATGCAAATGGAAAAGTATGAAATATGGATGGTAGGGTAAGACCTCAAGGCATGATAAAGGTGTTGATAATAATTTTCCCATACATGTTTATAATTAAGAAATAGTGGCATAGGCCAATGATACTTAATTTTCCCATTACCAATTATAATTAGTATCATGATAGTAGGACTCTTATTTGCCCAAAACTGGTTATAATCAGTAGCACCCGAAATGAAATTAAATAAGAAATGAAATATGTAAATCCCAAACCACTATCATAA
Organism: Torreya grandis; assembly: GCA_037957365.1. Taxonomy (NCBI): domain Eukaryota; kingdom Viridiplantae; phylum Streptophyta; class Pinopsida; order Cupressales; family Taxaceae; genus Torreya; species Torreya grandis. The sequence continues at coordinate 915,144 of JARHVA010006406.1, forward strand.
TAGTCCAAAATATGTCCTTTTTCTAGAATATCAAATCAACTAATTTAAATTGATCTGAATCCCCTTGATAAAGGTGTCTAAAGCATAAATTTAATGCAACTAAGGTCAAATGGGTTGGGGAGGGAGGTTAAAAACAAATATGGTCAAAAGGAAAGGTGTGGTAGAATATTATATGGTATGTTAAAAATAATAATTTTGATATTATGGTACAATAGAAATGGTCCTCACAAACAATACTTCAGGTTTCTCAAGTAAAGTAATGCTTAAGGTGTATAATGTTTATTAGTTTATCAAGTTTATCCCCTTCTATTATAGAAAGCATATATTTTATAGATCCATAATTTGTAATAATGATATAGGGGCCAATTATGTTGGGTTTAAACTTTCATTTATTATTATTTTTGGTTTTGGTATTCTATTAGTTTTATTTGAGAATGAGATCCCAAGGTTTTAATTCTCAATGTTTGATTTACTGGTTATAGTGGCCACAGAGTCTATTCTAGTATGCTTGTAGGTTGTTGGTAATGTTCAAGCATTTATCATCAAAAAAATTTAGGTCATGTAGGGAATCTACCTAAAAATCTTCATCATCTAGGACATTTTTGAGATAGATGCATAGAGAAGGTAACTCAACCTCAATAGGAAGAATGGCCTTAGTGATATAAACTAGGGAATATAGAGTGGCTCTTATTGGGGTAAGATAGTTAATGTGGTATGCATAGATGGTGAAAAATATTTGGATGTGCTAATTATGGACAACATCATTGATAATACTTTGAAATATGTTAAAAATGGTTTTTTTGGTTGCTTCTAGTTGGTCATTGCCTTGTGGGTAATACACGGTAGAAAAATGTTGTGTAATTTTATACTCGACATAGTAATTTGACATCTTTGTTTTTAAATGATCCATCATTATTAGAAATAATGTCAAATGGGATACCATAGTGGCAAATGAGATGATTAAAGATGAATTTGTAAAATTGTTTTCTATTCATGTGAGGGGTATAGATTCAATGCACTTAGTGAAATATATGGTAGTGGTAAGGATATGTTTATGGCCATTAGATTAGGTAGGTTTTATCTTCCTAATGAGATCAATTCACCATGTGGAATAAGACCATGGAGTAACTATTGGTTTTAGTGTTTTGTCTAGGTCATAAATTAGATTGGACATTTTTCATAGGTTTTAACATATGTAGTTGTACCTACATCCATAATTGGCCAATAATAACCATTATGTAGGAGATTTTTGGCTAGGATGTCCTCACTTGTATGGGATCCACATACTCCTTCATGAATGTAACATAACACTAATGTTGATTCTTCCTAATTTAAACTAAAAAGTAGAGTTACATCAAAGTTGTGATGGTATATGGTTGGTACAAGTAAGGTATATCATGTGACTTGGTTGGTAAACACCTTTTGATATTTACATGATAGGCCAGGTGGCATGATATGCTTTTGTAGATAGGTAAAAAAATTTAAATAACATATAGAGTTGGGACCAATAATATCATAGGTCATTGTGATGGTTGAAGGTTCATGAGCTAGTTATAGAATATTTTCAATGAGGAATTGATATTCTTTAGCCTCATCAATATGAGGAATCAAATATCTAATGGTGGGTGTGGCATCTATTATTTTGTTACTACTTTTGGGTATATGTTTAAACTATATATCAATAATATACTATTTGAGAGTGTTGATCATGGCCTTGTATGGTACCATCTTATCATCTTTGATCTGAAAGTGGTATATTAACCTAATTAATGATTAATTGAGAATCACCATCAATTTTTAGATGTATAATATTCCATTATACTACCTATCAAAGCCTTGTAATGAGTGATTCATATTTGGAAATGTTATTAGTACAAGGAAATATAATATGAAATGAGTTATGGATAAGATTCCCCTATGGTGTAATAAATAATAGGCCTACCCTTAATCCATGTGAGGTAAATAATCCATCAAAATATAGCTTCAATTTTTACTCCTCAAAGAGGTGTTTCAATGATGGTCATAATGGACTTGTCTTAGAATTGTAATATTATAGGTTATGTATATATAAGGGGAGCTTCAATAAGATGAACTACAAGTACTTATCCCTTGATGTCTTTCTATTTGACGTATTCTATCTCAAATTTACTCAAAAGAATGATCCATTTAGCCATGCAACCTTGTAAATTTATCTTATATAATAAATACTTGCGCCAATCTAATTTATAAATAACTATGGTCTTTTTGTTTAGCATGTAATTCCATAATTTTTAAGCTATATAGACCATAGTTAAATAAAAAAATTCAATGGGTATATAGTTGTGTTCATATGCAACCAATGTATGGATTAAATAATGCATGACATGTTCTTTTCCATTGTCATCATGCTAAACTAGAAGTGCCCACAAGGATTTTTTGATTGTAGATAGGTATAGTAGGAAAACATTACTTAGCATAGGTGGTAACAAAATAGGTGGATTTGTAAGATAGTCTATGAGGTGATGAAAAGCTTTCTGGCATTTGTTATCCCAATGGAATGTAACACCATTCTTAAGTAAGAGTGTAAATGGATGGAATTTGTCAGCCAATTGAGAAATGAAGTGTCTAATAGATTAAATCTTGCCCTACAAGCTATGGAGATGCTTCAAATTAAAAGGTGGTGGTATTTATGTAATATATTTAACTTTGGTTAGATGAAATTTAATTCCTTTACGTGAGAAGATAAAGTAACACCAAAAACACACTTCTTAGGACTGATTCTAACTTTGTATTCATGTAATCTCTCAAATATCTTTCATAGTGTGGTTGGATGATCAACCCTAGTCTTTGATTTATTAAATATGTCATCAACATAAAATTAAATAATGTCATGCATCATATCATGAAATGTGATGGTCATGGCTCTTTGGTATGTGTCCCCAACATTATTGAGACCAACTGGCATAACTTGATAAAAACAAATTCCCCATGGAGTGGTGAATGTTATCTTATGTTGGTCTTCTGGTGATGTCTAGATCTAGTTATATCTAGAAAATCCATCCATTATTGAAATCATTTTGTACCTCATTATGGAGTCAACTATCAGGTTAATTTTTGGTAGAGGAAACTCATCCTTAGGGTAAGCCTTATCTATATCTTTAAAATTAGTACAAATTTTGATTTCTTCTGGCTTCTTATTAATTGGAACAACATTCAAGATCTACTCTCAGTAGTCGATTGGTCAAATACATACATTTTAAAGACCTTTTTAAAATATTTATTTACCAATATAGTAATGCATGGATGCATCATACATAATTTATGTTTCATAGGTTTGGCATTAGGATGTACAACAATATGGTTTACAACCAAGACAAGTTCCAAACCTAGCATGTCTAAATTGGCCCAAGTAAATATGTCAACAAATTACCTCCAAAAGGTTATAAAGATTTAAAGTTCATCCGTAATGAGGGACACACCTAATTCAATCAATTTCAAGTTGTCAGGAGTCCATATGTTGACTTATTTATATTCTTTTATGAGGAGAGTCAAACCATATTCTAAAATAGTTGTAAATAATTTACATTGTCCTACAATGGTAAATTCCTCCATTTGGACTAGTTTTATAATTTCTCTTAGGCAAGATGAATCAAAATCTCCCAATAGTCGGGGTGGTCATGTTACAAACACTATTGGAAACTCTTGGATGATTTTGTCAAAGGTGTGTTATTCTTTAGAAATGTACTTAGACCTATAGGAAACTTCAACACTAGTGGTCTCCTGAGATATGTTTGAGGAAGGATGAACACCCCTCTTTAATGGTGCCTAAAATAGGGTTTCACTAGAAGATTGGCCTTTCTCTTTAATTTTACTTTGGTCTTAAAAGTGCCTCTAAGAGGTTTTCACTTTGGGACCTCAATGTTTTATTTAATTGTTTGTGGCTATGGGTGTTCATCCATTCTATAAAATAGGTTGTAATATCTAGTTTGATTGAGAACCCTTCTTGGTGGTTTCCCAATAGAACATTATGTCTTAGGCCAAGAAAATTGTAAAAGGACCCATCATTTTAAAACTTATTTATAGGCATTCTGGATTCTTATTAGTCCCAAGCTATAAGTTGAGGGTGATATAAAGGAAGAAGATTATATCAGTTAATTGATGTAAGAGTAAAAATAGCATGGGTATAAAATAGATTAGTATTGGATAGATCTTCATAAAGGTTGTGATAGGATTCTACTTCACTATCGACATCATCATCACTAATTATTAGCATTGGAATATGAATAAGATATGTGGCTTCACCTTTAATAAGTTTAAATCTGAGGCCATAGGTTCTTTTGTATTGAGTTATAGAGATTGGCTCAAGATTTTCTTACTAATTTAGATCAATGCCTCCTCTTTCATAAAATTGATTATCGATGATCTTGGTAGGAATGGTATATTTGGCACTATTATAACAATCAACTAGTTTATCATTATATAACTAGGTTTCATCATTAGCAAGTGGGTCCTTTTCATGGCTAATGGCCAGTGTGAAAATGGCAGGAGCTAGACTATGAATTTTTCCTTGACCCTTTATTTTCCATTCCATGCAAGGTGGCTTGGATTTAGGTCTTCCATAGGACTTGGGATTCTATATAAGCTTGGAAATATGAAATGTATAATGAGTCAAATATTCTCCTAGGCCATTGGCTGAGATGGTAAAATGATTAGACAATTCAAAAGGTGGTACATAAGAATATGAATCAAGGTTGTCTAGGTCAATGCAATTTGACTCTAGTAAATCAATAAGTATTTCCTTCCATTTATATTTTTTGGGAACTAAATATAGCCCAAAATGATAGTGATATCTTTTAAACTTAGCCTAAAATTGTTTATAATGTTCATAGGGATACAAATATCCATTGATGGTGACCTTCATGATTGAATGAAAAAACTTGAGACACTAGTGCAATGTTAAATGGATTGCATGAATCGCATGTAACCAAGGCCTTCCCAAAATAAAAATTTAGGATAATTTTAGGTCTAAAACATGGCATAGTGTATCATTAGTTAAAGGCCAAATGAAAACTAGTAATCTGATGGTGACTTACGATTCTCACTCTTGATTGTCATATGCCTTGATAGTGATCATTTCTTGCTAGAGATAATTGTGTATCTAAGATGCTTTATGAGATTCAAAGACACAATATTTAGGCCTTATTAAATTTTTATGAGGACATGCTTCAATTTATTTTATATGATGACAAATTTAATGTATAATAGATTATTATGGAGAAGGCCAAGGGATGCCATATCACTTTGGTATAGTTAAATTATTGGCCTAGGGATAGATGTCCAACTAAATCTTAGAATTTATCTAAGATTATGTCATTTATAACTTGGAATTGTCCTAGGAACTCTATTGATATGTTCTTGTGGATGGTAGATGTATGCAAGAAATCCAAAATAGATTTTTATGTGGGCATCTTCTAAAGTTATTCCACAATGTCAAATGTATTTTCCTTCACAACAATATATTTATTTTCCCTAGCCAAAATGGTGGTTTGGATGGGTTTAGTGGCAGATGGCTATGGGCATGGAATGGTAATCTTTGACCCTCAAGTTGTGATTGCACAATCAAGATTAGATATAGGGCCCTTGTTACTAAAAATAATGGTGGTAAGGGGCCAAATAGGATAAGTCTTGGTTACCAATGTACTTTTATATGGTCATCAGACAATGATGAGTTATCTATATAAGGTCCAAAAGTAGTAATCCTTATTTATTAGTGTGCTTATATGTGGTCTCAAGTCAAGGGAGGATTACCAAAATGGATTGGTTGGTTGGAATTATTTATTAATGGTAGAAATATGACCTCTTGGAATATGACCTACATCTTTATTGTAATTATGTCCAACTATGTCGTAAGTCTATTGGTTATTGGCATCATTCTAGCCCTGATTCTATCCATTTGATTGACATTTTTATTATTGTTGGAATTTCTATTATTATCATAGATGTTGATATTATGTTGTTTACTACTATTGATTATTATTGATATGTTACAAAAAAGGATTTTGGTAGATACCTATTTTTTGATTGGATGTAGAAGCTATATTATCTAATGTAATCTTTCCATTTTCCAACATATTTTCAATGAGGTTCTTGATATGCACATAATGACATATATTATGTCTATGAAAATGATGTTATACATATTACTAATTCTCCCTATACTAATATAGATAAGGAATGCTCTCAATATAGTGGTTCTATATTGGCCAACTAATCCTATCATTAGATGCTAGTTTATAATACATGACTTCAGTAGGCTCTCTAAGGTCACTAAAGGTTCAATGAGTAGGAACATTTCTCTTTAGATGAGGGATTTGAAAAGGTAATGGTTGATTCATTTTTTAAGTTGGTCTAGGTTACTATAAAATATACACTTACTAAATGGGTTGCTATGATGAGTAATTTACATATATGATGTTAGTCGAGAAGATAGTGTTTGCACCATTTGGACATATTGTGACTCAATTACTTCATTTCTAACAATATTCTTAATGTGCTTAAATTTTTTATATTTTTCATAGTTAATTAATTGGGCATGTGCTAATGCTTGCACTTAGACTTGGTTTATTTTTGATTTTGTCCATTTCTTTGGTTTTGCTTTTGATTTTGGCTTAATGAGAATAAATTGATAATACCTTTGTTAATAAGGGACTTTTTAATTATAAGACCTTTCTCAATTATCTCTTATAAAGTATGTAGATATTATAGCTTCAAATGGTAGGATATCTCACTATGAGAATTTTTGGTAAACACAGCGGTTAATTATTTATCTGGTAAGCTATGAGTGAAATGGATTTTAAGTTCTCTCCATCACTATAGATATCTTCAAAATATTTAAATATATTTATGATTTTCATGAGTTAAATCTACTAATGAAATATCATGTTCAAGATTGTAGGAGACATGTTGCACAAACTTGTCTAAAGGGTCATCAAAATCAGATATTAAATTCTTTGCCAATTTTTGAAATCACTCGAAAGCCTATACTAATAGACTTTAGGTAAACAAGAGGAGTATATAAATGTTTTTATAAGTCACTAACTAGAAATAAACACAAAATTATGTCAAATGGGACTTATGGTCTCCTTTTACCTTATATTTGTCAAATTTTAGTGGTTTATACTTTGGAAGAAATGGTATTTGTAGATAATCCATGTTGAATGGGTAGGAACATATGTCATCTAACTTAAAATTCTTTGTCTATTTCCCAAATTGAATGGAAACAATGTCATCTTTCATTTATTGTAATTCTTGTGCCAAGAAACTAGATGGAACATTGGCCTAAGGTGGAGGCTAGGTGACCAAAGGTGGATTACCTTAACCAGGGTATATTGGTGGCATGGTTTGTTATGGAATTTTAGTTTTTTTATTGAACTAAAAAATAATATACATCCTCAGATTGGGATGAGATTATTTAAATTACATGTATTATGGTGTGATATTCTTGTTTGGATTCAATAAATAGGCCTAATTTTGAGGGAATTATGGATAATATGGAAGGATGTGGCTTTGAGTAAAGTACTATGCCTAATGAGGTTGAGTAGGGACTTGTTGCTGGCTAATATATATAAGATTGAATAATGGGAACTTGTTGCAAACCAAGGCCATTTCATTCTATTTGTGGCACATTTAAAATAAAAGGAAAGTATTGCCTAACTAACATTTGTGAGACAATGGTACCTCTTTATTGTGTGAACACCTATTTTGAAGTATATGCTTGTAATGTGTTTGGCATTTGTCATTGGCCAATGGACATACATTGTTCATTAGACAATATTTTTGATTGTAAAGATATGTTGGTCTATGACTAAAGAGATACATTTATCACTACTTGATGAGGTGGAACATTAGCTACCCCCTATTAAGGTAGTGTAATGTTTTCCCTCTATTGTGTTGGTATATTATACTATTCATATTATTGTTTAATGGTAGTCATCATCTGGTGTAGTATAATAACACTCATCATATTTTGTTGATGCAAGGCACCAGTTGACATTTAACTACTTAATCCTTGTAGTTGTGTGTTTGAAGAAGTAACTGATTAAGGATAAGAGGTAGCTTATTATGGTTGGGACATAGAATTTACTACCTAATACTATTTCCAACCAATTTTTATGTTATTTAAAGTCACATTTTGTTCTAGACTCATTGTTGGTGTAGTTAAACCACTTTGGCCTAGATTGGATGACACTTGGATGTTATCCACTATGTTTGGCACATTTGTATACATAAAATTAGTAAAAATTTATTCAATATTTGGGGCATTGAACATGTCTCCAAATAAACTAATTTTTAGTAATGGGTCTATATCTTGATTATCTTGACCTATCGATTTGATTAATACCCCTATTGAAGGAACTAGCTCTATGAGACGAGCAT
>JARHVA010006407.1:622500-887500 GCA_037957365.1 Torreya grandis
GTCCAGATTTTGAGTTAATTAGTTAGATTAGTCATATTCAAGCCATGTGAGTACTTAGATGGATCCAAGGTCATATCCACATGTAAAAACATGGAAATATTTATATTTAAAGTTAAAATTGATGACAAATCATAGACAAATTATAGCTAAATTGAATTTTGGTGTAGTTAATTGTTAAAAGTAATAGTTCAAAGTTATTTCAAATAAATGCAAGGTTGACAAGCTTGCCATTAATATGGCATGAACCAGGATCACCATTGAAATTGAATTAATAAAATTATTTATTCAAAAGGCTATGTAATCAAGTTTATTATTATTTTTATTTTTAATCTATGCACATTTTATTTCTCTACTGTCTATGCTCTCACAATTTGATAAAGCTCAAGTTGTTAGCAAATTACACTCCTGATTGCCATTATCAGAGCTTGAAAATTGTAGAAGGATATAAAGAGACATTGATTTATACCTAAAGTATTAAAAAATATGGCACAAGAATGTCCTACTCTAGGTAAGAGTAGTTCCATCAAGAATGAAGACTTTATTTTTTAGAATAGTTCTTCAGTCATCTTTAAATATACCAAATTTGTTCTTGAAGCCATAACATCTAATGAATTTCATTACAATAGTATATATTTTATTGTAAAAGTATCTAGGTATATTAATTATAATTAAACCATGCCTCATGTGATCCAACTAGATTCTAATATCCTTTCATTAACGTAGCTGATCTCCATAAGGCCATAGCTAAGCTAGATGTCATGCTATGCATTGACCTAGTTTATAGTATTTTTGAGAGGTCAAAGTGTGAAGTTGTGTTGATTAAATAAATATCCAAAGGCCTTATTTATTTCATATTAGGGCCAATATTTAATAAATATTATGACCTTCCCTTACCACAAATAGAATATAACCAGGTCATCATCAATAACTGATATGAAATGCACTCCCTAGAGAAGGTCTTGGATTCATAGGTGATTGAATTAATGGGAATTGTTTTCATGGATGATCAAGGAAACTTTCCCATCCAATAATTTAGACAAGGATTCAGATTTGGCCTAACCCTCTTGAATAGAATATTTGGAATTTCACACAGTATTGTAAATAATCCTAGAAGACCAGTGGATTCCCCCACTTGGGGAAATTATTAACAATAATTTGGTGTATGCAATACATGATACTTGTAGGAATGGTTCCCCCTTCTTTATGATGAGATACTTATTAGATGCAATTTATGTAACTAATCAACTAGTTTGAAGTTCATAGTCTCTCGAGCATCCAAAAATTGTGCCTCAATTCTTTTCTGTAATGCATATTCATATATTCAAACCCAACATAAGAGTGATTGTGAAAGAATTCTACCTAGTGGCTTACCAATTGTTTAATGAATATAAGATGCAGAGGTTTTCCCTTTAAATTAGGCAAACCTTGAGAGAAATGGGTAGCTATTGGTTATACCCAAACTATATGGTTATCAAAATGGAAGGAGTGATGGTGGACCCTCTTAGACGGTCAAGGTTTGTGACAATGAATCTAGGTGAAAAAGAAATGGCCTATTAACTTATACATGGAGTTGATGGGATATACAAGGATAAGAAGAAAATAATCCCCCATAAGGTTACTTAAAAACTAGGGATGACTAGGATTACCAAGTGGCATGATATTATTGCAAATTCTAGGCATAAGGGTTTGTACCTATTTCCTAAAGATGACTTCAGACCATGGGATCCTAATAAGGTCATTTCTAAACATCTATTTATATTCAAGAAGGATGTAGTAATGGAATACAAGCATCAAGAGTAAATCCATGAGTGGATATATAAAGATGCTTTGAATTATGAGGTGGTACTCGAAAATACAATAATGACAAACATTTAATTGAAGATGAGATTAGATAAGAAGAAAAATTAGGATATTTCCAAGTCTCAACCACTAATAGCAAATGGTAACATGTTTGATGCTGACTATGAGGAAAGGTAAGATGAAGAAGATGAAGAAAATGTTATCTTGTTAGGAATAGGCCAAATAGGCATCCATGACTTGTCACTTCAAGTTTTCAAGACTTACCTCCATGCTTTAAGAAAGGAGGATCTAGTAGTCATCCTAACCCCTCTTAAGGGCCCACAATAATATCTACATCTACTATGGGAGATATTTTGGAAAACCTAGGTCAACCTGACCCTACTGCTATTGACCTTGAGGAATTGGAATAGGGCATTGAGCTCTCCATGGAATAAGTGAATGTATTAGCTGGTAGAAACATTAAGAAAGTCTATAAGAGGAAAAATGAGCCTAATAACACTATGAGAGGAGAAATAACCCCTCCACTAGCTTCTCAAGTGACTATGTATACTCTAATGCAAGTAATTACTCCCTCTCTAAGACTTGATCCATCTACTACTACTATTGCCACTAACACACCACATGTTACCCTTGGAGCATAAGCTCTTAATGTAAGTGCCTCACCATTAAATTCTTTTATAAATGTAAGTACATCTCAAACAACTTCTACTTATGTATTTTCCCCTCTTACCATTATCACCCCATTAGCTTTATTATCATCAATAACTACAACTACCACTACTCAATCTTCAATTGATACTAGCTTGGGCTAGGCTAGTGGTTTCTTGAGATTTACCATCCCTCATTTCATTTCTCATGCCACTACAAGTATTTCATATTCATCAGGCACTAGTGCTAGTTAGAATATAAGTTCCCCTTCTTCCTAGGTAGAAACAACTAACACAACACTTGCTATTGGTTCCCCTACATTGATAAGGCCATTAAGTCCCATTTCAAAACTTTTCACCTTTCTAAATCCACCTTTACATGCATCCCCATTCAATGTTTTTAAAAATATAAAGGTGAGTGTGCCCCCAAAATTACCTTTTTTAATTTTAAATACGGGCCCTTAAAGAACTCCATTTGGCATACTTGGGTAGATAAACCCAACAAACTTGCCACATGCTCTTACAACAACTCTAGCCTTTACCTCAACTACACCACCTGTAACAAATCTAGTGCTTGCTATTATCCTAAATTGGGTCATAGATATTATAATAGTATAAAGACAAGAATGACCTCAAGAAATCCTCTCTGTGCCATAAATTGGAATGAAATTTGATGCTATTATACGTACCATGAAAAGAGTGGTAATTAGGTAGGTTGAATATCCCCAATCTGGCTCAATTATGGATCATGAAAGTGAAGAGTCCCTGTTCACTTTAAAAAATTAGAGAAAGGCTGGTCAAGGTGAATTAGATGAGTATGTAGAGGAACCTATGTCCATGGTCCAAGCCAATTAAGAATCCACAGTGGCCTTAATGAAAGGTATATAATAGGAGATGAAGAGATTGAGGGAGAAAACAGTACATATAGTAGTAGAGAATACTATAGTTCAAATAATAAATGTAGTTATCAATGTCTTTAATTTATATAAGGACATGAAGATAAGACAAGAGGATGGGAGTATGTAGTTTAATGTGGTCATTAAATATGACAAAAAACTTGAACTCTATGAGGACAAGTTGGCAAACTTGGTTAGAGTTGCAAGGAACAACATATTCCTAGACCTTATGACATTACCACTTGAATACATCATCCTCAAATAGACTATAATGATGAATATAAGGATGATATTGAAAATGTGACTATAACAAGTTAAAGATATAATTACATCCTTAGAGAAAATAGAGTTCAGAATTGCCCTATTGTTAAAGGATGTTATGGTCACTAGGGTGACCAAACTTGATGGTGGCTTTATGGATAACCAGAAGTCTAGGGCTCAAATGAAAGTATTTATTTCGAAATTCCAATAAGATATATCCAATGCCAATAATACCACCAAAGTGATGAATATTGTGTCTTTTTCTAGCCAAAGGCTAGAGAGAAATGAGGCTATTGAAGAAGTATTAAGACCAATACTTGTAGAGCATGGTAAGATTATTCAAGAAATGCTTGACCTATTTTGGCCTATGATCCTAGATTTTTATCAAATTAACTAGGACTAATTATCATGCTCTAAGGTTTAGATAATGGAGGAGGTATAGAAATAAAGGTGGCAATAGTAAACACCTCAGCAACCTCCTCTATGGCCTTGAGGAATATTTTGTTCTACTTTGTAAATTCAAATTTGGCATATTCCCTTATAATATATGGCATTTTTATTTATTTATATTCAAAAAAGCTAAAAGGCCACTTTTTTGTATTTAGGCATCTTTGAATGCACCCACTTAAACTTGCATAGGCATTTTGAAGCCTATATATAGGGGTTTTCCCCCTCATTATAATTAGAATCGGAACAATTGTTAGAGAATGAATGTAAAAGAGCTTAGAATTCATGAGATTGTCTAAATTCTTTGTTGTGAATTCTATAGTTTCTACTTATCATGCTTTTAGATAATTAATGGTTTCTTTTCTACTGATTAATCTAAAAATAATATAAACGTATGCATCTACTGGTTTGAGTTTAACACTAGGCTAACAAGTCTATTGATTTATGTTCTTTATTTCATCTTATTTATAGTTAAATGTGCTTAGGAAATTTGGTATGAATAATTAACTTTCATGAAACATATTCTTTTAGATATATGCATCTCATTTCCTTTGAAGTATCAACTATGTTCATTTGGCTTTGAGTATTACACTAGGGTTGGTGAATTCTATTTTAACATGTTATTGTCATAGAAGTTAGAAAAAGTCACACCTCCAACCATCTAAAGCAAACATTCTTTTCTGCCCTACCATAATTACCTTTAGATCTACCCCATGAGTCACTTTAGTTTAGCTTATTCTATAAATATTCATGGTTTGTTTGTACTTGGGAAATAATTGGCAAAGTTAGAGTAATTTCAAAAACATTAGCAAGAAATAAAGTGTCACTATTTTATATTTGTTGTCCCTACATCAAGGTCTACTTGTAGTTATATGTGGTGGCCATATCTTTGCTATTTTTCTAGTTTTGGTAGTAGTTGTGTAAACAACTCAAGCCCTTAGTATTCTCTGACTTAAAATTGAGTTTATTACTTTCCTTTCATTCCCTAGTGACACAAAGAGTACATTAAGTGCATCAATAGGAAGGGAAGAGATTACACCAAAAAGAGGGCCCTTATGTAATTAATTTCATGCATCTTGGTGAAATTTTAGTGTACTTCATTAAATATATGCATAAATGTTTAAAAATACACAAATGTTATTAAAGAACACTAAATATTTGCATTATTTTATTTGAAGGATTCCATCAAAGTTAGTGTCCATTCATATAAATTTGGTAAATAATCTAGATATTTGTGAGAATTTATGAATAACATTAAAGATAGGTGAAATACCCCATTCTTTAGGCATATTTAAGGTATTTTGATCATCTTTGCAAAGGTTGACAAAAATTTGGTAAATATTTTGGATATTTGTGACAATTTGTGCAAAGGTCAATCATTGAGACCTCACTTATACTAAATCTAGATATTTAAGATTGTAATTTATTTAATTCACTTGGGATTGATTAAACCTTTACGTAGATTTGTGCTAAAATATATTTTTAAATGATTAAATTCTCTTAGGTTACTAAATTGGGCATATAAGTGCTTAAAATGTTGGGATAACATAGATATTTATAGGTTAACATGTGAAACTAATAGTATTTGTGTAGGTATTGAAAACTCTAAGGTTTCAAGGCTTGAATCCTTAAAGATCAAGGTAAAACTATTTGATTTGGTTTGCAAAGTATTTTCTATAAGAAGATGACTGATCTTCGTAATATTTGACACTTGTGAAGCCACCTTTGAATTTATTCTTCTCTATGGTTATTAATACCCATTATACATCCTAGAATTTCTTAGGATTAGAACCAGATCTCAATCTGAAACCATGGTCCCTTTAACATCCCTATAAATTCATAAGAAGGAGAGAGAAAATAAAGCTAAACATAAGAATTCTAGGACTAAGCCAAGTTACCCATCTAACCAAAAATTTCCACCCCTTTTTCTAATCATGGCATGATTAGCTAGCTCATCCATCAATGTCCCTTGAGCTTTGAACAAACTACCAAGGAACCCAAAAAAATATTTGCCTCTCTTCACCCCCACTAGTAGAGTAACTACTAAAGAGAATATAAAGTTATTTAAAGCATCTTTGAGGTTGCTTAATATAATTCATGGGGATGTGGCTTGTAATCTTTTCCCTTTACATTATAAGATGTGTCTTATGATTAGTTCCTCAACTTTCTAGAAGATTCCATCATGATATGGGATCAACTCAATGATACTTTTATTGCCCAATTTGGTAGGGTAGTAAGCTTGAGAGTTGTGTATAAATAGTTTACCACCCTAAAAAGGGACATAAATGAACCAATTAGAACATTCAATACAAAGTTCCAAAAAATTTATAGCCTAACATCCCCACCCTATAGGCTGACAAATAATTTGGCTTATGAAATATACAAAAATGCCTTAGACCTAATGACAAATATCTTCACAAAAAGAGCCTTGAATATAAACACATTTCCTCTGGCATATGCTGAATCCATACCCATTTATGATCAAATACACTAGTAAGGGAATCCTACCTTTGCTATACAAAATAATGACCTAATGTTACCTAATCTATATGCCATACCCAACATGAATCAAAATTTGGCTACATTAAACCAAGAGCCAATAATTAACCAGTTACCATTAAGCCACATTACACCCAACCGGTAGCTAGGATTCTTTAACCAAGTAAATGTTGGAGCACATCACTAGAATAATATCAATCAAGCACTAGTGCCCATAAATAACACCAATATTCAAACTATGACCCAAAATAATAACTTAGAGCCTCCAAAGGGAGAACTAGATTTGATATAGAGAACCATTCAAAAGCTCGTTAATAATTTCTTGGATCTCAAAAATAAATGGGAAATACTGGTGAGGGTTTCAATATAGATTACAACTTTTAGAGGTATAAAATACCATTCAATATTTATAATAATAATAGAGACCCCCCTTGAGCAAGTTTATCGAGATCAACATTTGTGAGTTAGTGTTTCCCAAATGGTGTCAAGTTCACAATACTGTTAGACATGGAGAACTAGACTGCATTGAATTTTGTCATGCATTCAAATCCATTCAGATTCAAATGGAGAGGTTTAATATGAATCCTCCTAATCAAAGTAATGCTAAAGGATCTAACAATACCAATGATGATTTTGGATCTATATAAATAGTCCTCGTGGTTGAGACCTATGATTTTCCTAGTCAAGATGAAAATGAGCCTAAAGATAATGTTAAGGAAGTTTATTTTTTTAAAAAATACTTCAGGAAAAAATATGATTTGAGAAGTAAAGGTTAGAACCCAACTCTAAAAACTTTGATTCCACTTAATAAAATATATACACCTCATGATGGTAGGACAAACAATAATCCTCCACCCCCTAAAGGTAAGGAAAGTTAGCCAACAACTGAAACTCCCTGTAAAACATCGAAAGGTGGATATAACATAGTATAAGATATGAAAAGGATCAAGGAAAACATAGCATTACATGAACTCACTCAAATCATTTAAAAATGTGATTTTTTATTGAAATCATTGAATGAAAAGCTTAGCTCTAGAAAGGATAAAATAGCTCATGCAAATGTGGTAATGTATAAGAGTAAACATGAAGTTTTATCATTTCTATTGACTGTAAGGATTTTTGGTAAGAATGTTCATAATTTATTGATATATTCTAGTGATTCAACCAAAATTATGCCTTTTGAAATCTATTAAAAATTGGGATTAAACCCAATTAAATTAGAGAAGGTAGTGGTGCAATTGGACAAATCAAGAGACAAAATGTTAGGTGAATTATTAAATATTCACATGCAACTCACTCATGAACCTTGAATCCAATAGTTCATCAACATTCAAATAATTGACATACCTTAGGCTTATGAATTGTTATTAATTTGAAATTAGACTAAATCCATAAATGGATATATGTCCACTAATTATTCCCACATGTGGATACCTTGGCCTGAGATCCCTAATCAAATCAAGATTAACCAGGAACCCAAAATGAAATACATGATCACTAAATATAATGCTAATAATGAAAAGGTAAATTATTAATCCTCTAACTAATGTGTTTTCACTTTAGAAACCACTAATGTTGTTGCAGATGATAAGGTGAAGAAGCAATCAAGGATTTTTGGACATTGCACTTTGATGGTGCATGAGCTAAACAAGGTTTTGGCATTCGAATTATTCTGACAAATCCCAAAGGAAAATAATACCTAGCTTCTTATAGATTATAGTTTTCTTGTACTAATAATTTAGTAGAATATGAAGCTCTTATTTTAGGACATTAATTTGAAATCAAACATAAGGTGAAGGAACTGTTAGTCTATGGTGATTCATAATTAGTTATTAATTAGGTCAGGAGTAGATATCAGTGTAAGCTTTCCTATTTAAGAAAGTATAAATTTAGATCTTGGGATTTGAGTGAGTATTTTGACTCATTTAATATTTTTTCATTACCTAGGAAGCATAACCAATTGGTGGATGCTCTAGCTTCAATAGTAGTAAAACTCGTACCTCTAGAGCTTTTGGGCTTATAGGAGTTTACTATGGAAATAATTTCATGCCAAACTATGTTAGACATTATAAATCACTTCCAAGTTTTTGATAATGATAAGTAGATAATTGACTACATGTATAATTATGGCATATTCAAAACCCACATTATTGATGAATAGGATGAAATTTCTATAAAAAATTCAAAGGATAATGAAGATGGAGTAATCCAACTCAAAGAGAACTGAATCCCCAAGGGCATGATCTCCTTAGATAGGATGTTTGACCTAGATAAAAAATAAATAAAGTTAAACGAAAAAAGTGAGCGAAAAATATTATAAGAAAGTCAACTTGGTAAATATTGGGAACAAGTAAAGTGTTAATATTAGTTTAGTTTGAATTGATGAAGAGCTGAGGAAATCCACTACCATTTTAACCTAGTTTAAAGATGTAATTGCTTAGTCATTGGATGATCTTAATATATTTGATACTAGTGTGATAACTCACACTATCCCCTTGAAAGAAGCCTAAAGGCCCTTCAAGCAAAGATCAAGGCTAGTGAATCTAGTGCTAGAACCATTGATTTATAAGGAAGAGAAGAAATTGATATATGCAAGAATAATCTTTCCCATATGGCACTCAACATGGGATGAAAATATTGTATCAGTCTGAAAGAAGAACAGAGAAATCATACTTTGTGTCAAATTTAGAAACTTGAATAGATTCTCAGAGAAGGACAATTATCCCTTGCCATCCTTAGATGAGGTCATTAAATTGGTGAGTGGGTCTATTTGATGCCATTCCTTGATGGTTTTTTAGGCTACAACCAAGTCTTAGTGAATAAGAATGACAGAATGAAAATTGCCTTCACCATCAAGTGGGGAATGTTTGCATAAAAACAAATGCCATTCAGATTGATCAATGCAGGAGCAATTTTCCAATGAGCAATGGATCATGCATTCCAAGGATTAATAAGTAAGTTCATCATTATTTACATGTATGATCTAACTATTTTTTATAAAATATGGTGATCACATGATGCATTTGGAACAAGTGTTGGAGAAGTGCAAGAGGTATGACATTTATTTAAACCCCAAGAAAAGTATCTTCTATGTAACTGAAGGCAAATTTATAGGACATGTAATCACCTAGGAAGACTATTGACCCTGATAGGATAAATTCAATTTCAAAGGTAGAAATCCCTAACAACAAAAAAGAGTTGAAATCTTTATTTATCAAGATTAATTTTGTAAGAAAATTTATCTCTAGTTTTACAGAGATCATAAGACCACTCAACGTGATGCTAAAGAAATATGCAAAGATATAATATATTGCTAAAACAAATAAGGCATTTCAAGACATTAAAGATACTATTATTCAAGCTCTTATTCTAATAAGTCCTAATTTTAGCAAAGAATTTTATCTATACTCTTTTGCTTCTGATTACACTATTACCACTATCCTGATGCAGAAAGAGGATGAAAAATATAACCCTATAAAAATCATGATCATCAATTTAAATAAATTTAAAATTAACTATCCTATTTTTGATAAGCAAGCCTACATGCTAGTGAAGGCCATTAAGAAGTTCAAACATTACATCCTAGGGAACAAGATGTATGCCATAGTGTCTAATCCAACTATTAATTTGATGTTGGGACAAAATGAACTTGGAGAATGAAGAGGGAAGTGGATGATCAAAATCCAAGAATATGATATAAAAATAAAATATTCTAAGTTAGTTAGAGGCCAAGGTATAATCTAGCTTGTTATAAATATTGATCCATACATTGTTGTTTTGTAGGTTAAAGTAGGTCAAGTGTCCATTGATGATTGGTACAAGGATATTATTCATTATTTGTTTCACATAGTGTGTCCCCCAAACCTTAAAAGGGAGAAAAAAGGGACCTCAGGTTGAGATCATCTCATTTTATGGTTAAAAGGGGAGTCCTCTATAGGAAATTTTTTGAGGGGATCTATCTAAGATGTGTTTCTAGAGTTAAAGCCACACAAATCATGAATAATGTCCATGAAAAATTGGGAAGTGGTCCCCCTTTAGATCACACCATAGTACATAAGATATTAAGAATGGGATACTATTGGCCAATCATATTTAAAGATGCCCATGCTCATGTGTGAATATGCCATCAATGTTAAGTGTTTGATCAATGAGAGACAAAAGCAGCCATGACTTTACAATCAATGATTAAAACAAAGCCATTTGCACAATGGGGCCTTAGGTTTGTAGGAGTGATCAATCCTAACTCCTTGATAGGGAAAAAAGTTTTACTTAATGCCATGGATTATTGCACTAGGTAGACTAACTTAGTAGCCACTAAAAATAGTAGAATGATTGATGTCATCAAATTTATAGAATAAAATATCATCACTTGGTTTGGGATGCCCATGTCTTTGGTATGTGATAATGGCCTAGACTTTATGTCAACCAAATTCATAAAGTGGGCATATGATAATAAAATAGTCATCAAGTCTAATTCAAACTATTACCCTCAAGGTAATGGAGTTGCATAATCTACCAACAAAAACTTGATGAGTGTCATCAAGAAATCTACAGAGAAGAAACTCAAAGAATGGCAGTCCCTGATAAATTATTATTTATGGGAAGACAAAATAAGATACAAATAGGCACTCATGTCATGCCCATTCATACTAGTCTATGGGCAGTAACCTATTTTTCCTATCACACTGAATTTTCCCACCTATGATTTTATGGACGAGTATATAGAAGATGATGAAAGATTACAATCATGAATACTGAACATCATCTAAATGGAATATGTTAGAGATGAATCATTGAATAATTTTAGCAAGTGTTAGGATGTAGATGGTTTGATAAACAATCTAAAGTTAAAGAATTTTATATATTAGACTTTGTCCTACTGTGGGACAAGTCCCATGAGAAGAAAGGATAACATGACAAGTTCACTCCTCTTTGGATTGGACCATATCAAGTGGAAGAAATACTAGGTGAAAACACATTCAGGATCAAAGACCTATAAGGGAATGACTTAACCTTGGTAGTCAATGGGAAGTACATGAAACACTATTTCTCTACCACTTTATTATAAACTCCAAAATGATAGTAAACTTGTTGAGAGTTAGAGTAGGTAGGAGTAGAGTGGTTTCCTTTCTTGATTTACTTTCCTATTATGTCCTTTCTTGATTTCTACTTTTTGTTGTGTGTTATAACTTAGTAATAAGTCCTTTGGATGAGAATTCATTATCTCAATATGTGTTAATTTGGTCTTGAAAATGGGAATAAAGGATTTATAGTTTTAAAAATTGGTCATCCAAAGTTTGGAAACCTCTAGCAGTGTTTCAATTTAGAAAAGTTGGGTAGGGTTAATTAAAAAGTTAGTTTTCCCATGAAAATCCTAAGTCATTTTAAGACTGTAATATAAATAGATGAATGAGCATTTTTT
Source organism: Torreya grandis (assembly GCA_037957365.1). Classification (NCBI taxonomy): domain Eukaryota; kingdom Viridiplantae; phylum Streptophyta; class Pinopsida; order Cupressales; family Taxaceae; genus Torreya; species Torreya grandis. The sequence continues at coordinate 634,473 of JARHVA010006407.1, forward strand.
TGAATGAGAGTTTGAATATATGTGGATCATCATACTATCACTTAAATTCTTCAAATAAATTGCATGGGTAGAACTTGATATTTGAAAGTGAATTACATCCAGACTATGTCTTGACAAAACCTTACACCTGGCTAATTCTAGTTCCCAACCATTATAGTTTATGAATGCAAGTATAAAAAAATGATACATCATGAAGTGAAATCATAAACTGATTTCAGATTCCATGAATGGTGATTTAGGAAATATTTATCAGGGCTATGGATGCCTGGTTGGTAGTAGAATAAGGCTCATAGTGGAGCCAAAGGTATCTTTGTTGGGACTATGGATGCCTAGCTGGTAGAAGAGCAATGCACGAGCCATACTTAACTAAGAAAAGTATAATTATATAGAATTTAAAGATTGCGTAAGTCATTTTATGTTTGATGTCTTGAAACTTGAAAGTTATCATTTCTAAGCCCAGTGGTAATGGTTAAGGAACCTCAAAGCACACACATAGTATGATTGTCTACAAGGTTTAAACATTATTTCAAACATGTGGGATTTCATTATTTCTAAAAAATAATTTTGGTACTAACTAAAGATCATACTAAGATAAATAATTTTTGATTTATGTTTGAATAGATTATTTGGATTCTAACATTTTGCAATGTTCCCCATAGAGGTCATCATTTGTTGATGATCAACATTCACCTATTCTTAGAATGGGGACCCTGATTTCTTCAAGTTTCAAAAGTGCCAAAATGCTAAGCATATTAAATCATTTGATTATATGGAGAATTGATTGAATTTATCAATACTTTAATTTATATAATTTTTGGTTAATCATTCATTTTGAAATAAGGATTGATACTCAAAAATATTTAAATTATTGAAATTTTTATTCAATAATGAATTATTGATTGTGGATGGCTTGATGATATGCAGATAGGATTTTGCTAAGTGTGACCTAGCTCTCTAATAGACATAAACATAACAAGGTTTGTTGGGTTTTATTAAATTAACATTATATTGTGTTTAAGGCATTTTATTGTAGGGTTTTACTTTAAACCTTTGTAAATTTACCTAAGATGGGTAATGACATCTTCAAAAAGCTAATTTAATTTCTCACTTGACCTTACAGGGTTTTAAATTATAGTTATGGTTTATGACACCTCACAAGATGTAAAAGTTTAGACTATGGCCTAAAAAGATATATGTCTACCTCACTGGGCCTGGGCCTTGAAACACCTTAGGGATTCATCGCATTATATGTGAGACACCTAGAGTAAATCTACCTAGTCCATGACCTATATGACATCATCCAGAGGACTCACGAGAAGCTAAAAATTAGAATTCAAATACTAAAGCTATGTGTAAGGATCTTATCCCCCATGAGCAAGCCCATCCAATCCAAGCCACCATGCATCCCCCATACATCCCACCATAGTGAAAAATCCCATGAGATGCCACTTTATGTCTCAATATCAACCTTCCAAGGTGATGCATGCCCCCCTTGGGTTCATTTGAGGTCACCACACGTCTATGTCATGTTGTATCCATCTAAAGCTCATGAGAGCTCATGAGGGAGACACATAGTTGCAACTGAGCTGTCTGATCATGGTTTGATGATATAAAATTGTCTGAGGTACCTTTCAAGAATGACACTTGGCAAAAGAACAAATAATATCCTGAAAGAATGATGCATGTCCCCTTTGGTCCCATGTAATATCCCTACATGCCATTCTCATATTATTTCTATCTGATATCCATGAGATTGCCTCTGAGAGGGATGTACATCTCCACTTGAGCCATCCAATTACCTCTAAATTTTTTATAGTTTTCAAAAATACTTTTGAAGGAGATACCTGTCAAGGAAAGTTATGATTCCTCATAAGAGCAACACATATAATTATCATGGCCAATCAAAATTAAAAAAAAAAATCACTTAAGAGATTGATATAAATTTGGAGATGTCACATGGTGAGATATAGATGAGTCATCATGTAAAGATGAATTATGAGAGTCTACAAGGTAATCAAAAATTGCCACGTGTCTAGATTTTGAGTTGACTAGGCAACTTAGTCGTATTCAGGCCATGTGAGTACTTAGATGGATCCGAGGTGGAATCCACATGTTGAAAGGTGAAAATATTTATATTTAAAGCTAAAATTGATAGTAAATCAAATACAAATTAAAGCTAAATTAAATTTTGGTGCAATTAATTTCTAAAAGTGATAGTTTAAAGTTGTTTCAAATACATGCAAGGTTGACAAGCTTGTTATTAATATAATATGAAATAGGATCACCATCAATGTTACATTAATCAAATAAATCATTTGAAAGGATGAGAAATCAAGGCTATTATTATTTGCATTTTGAAGCTATACACATTTGCTTTCTCTACTATTTACATTTTCACAATTTGATAAAGCTCAAGTTGTTAGCAAATTACACTCCTAACTGCCATTATCAGAGCTTGAAAATTTTAGAATGATACAAAGAGACATTTATTTATACCTAAAGTATTGTAAAATATGACATAATTAAGTCTTTATACTCTAGGTAAGAGTAGTTCCTTCAAGAATAAAGACTTTTTATTTTAGAATGGTTCTTCAGTCATCTTTAAAGATATCAAATTTGTTCAAGAACCTATAGCATCTTGTGACTTACATTATAGTAGCATATATTTTAATATATAAGTAGATAAGGATATTTATGAGAATTAAACCATGCCTCATGTGATCCAACTAGCTTATAATATCCTTACTATTAACATAGCTGGTATCCATAAGGCCGCATATAAGCTAGAGGTCTTACCATGCACTGACCTAGTTTATATAATTTTTAGGAGGTCAAAGTGTGAAGATGGGATGATTAAATCAATGTAAAAAGGGATCCATATTGATTTCATAGTAGGACCAATATTTGAGAAATATTATGACCTTTCCTCACCATAGATAGAATATAACTAGGTTATCATTGACAACTGGTATAAAATGCACTCCCCAGAGAAGGTCTTATATTCATGGGTGATTGACCTAATGGGAATTATTTTCATGGATGATCAAGGAAAATTTCCCATATAATGATTCAATAAGGATTCAGAATTAGCCTAGCCATCTTGAAAAGAATATTTGGTAGTCCATACATTGATTATGTGGACATAAGGACTATTCCATTGCTTTAAATAATTATAGAAGACCATCAAATTCACCCATTTAGGGAAATTATTAAAAATAAAATGGTGTATGAAATACATGACACTTATAGGAATGGTTCCCCCTACTTTGTGATGAGCTACTTATTAGATGCAATCTATACAATTGCTCAACTGGGTCAAAATTGATGGTCTCCTAAGTGTCCAAAATTTATGCCTCAACTCTTTTCTATAATGCATATTCATGATTCAGATGCAACATAAGAATGATTATGGAAGAGTTCTACCCAATGGTTTACTGATCAATCAACAAATTTGAGATGTAGAGGGTTTCCCTTAAAATTAGGCAAACCTTGAGAGAAATGGGTAGTTACTAGTTATACCTGAACTACATGGTTATTAGAATAGGAGTGATGATGGTCTCTCTTAGACTACCAAGGTTTATGATAATGAATCTAGCTGAGGAAGAAATGGCCTATTAACTTCTTCATGGAGTTAATTACAAACTAGTCCCCCATAAGGTTCTATTGACCAAATTTGACCTTATAGGTCAAATTGGGACCCTTATAGGTAAAATCTTGATTTTTAGGTGTTTTAGGGGTCTAATATTATGTCTTAAGGTGTATTATAGGTCATTTGGTGTGATTTCATGTTATATTATCCTTGGTCTTAGTCATTTTAAACACTTATATCATTTTGAGTCATTTTAAAGGTCAAAATAGAGCATTAAATGACTTGTACAACCTCTTTGGGAAATGTGAAAGTTTCAAGGGATTATTTCACACCCCATGTGTCCTCATATACCTTAAGTAACTATTTGTCACTAAATAGTGGTAAGTTCTTCAAAAGAAAAGGCAATTTTCTTGAAAAAAGAGCATTTAATGAGGTGTACAAAATTTTACACCCTCTTATAGTTGATGACACTTCAGTAGTGTCTCTTGGTCTTCCACACACTTTATATAGCAATCATTTTGATCATAAGCTTCAAGAAATGAAGAAAACCACTTCTCTCTTCTTCCACTAGGCTTGGCAAGCAAGAATGGCCTTCAAGTTTATACTTAGTATGGTTGGAAAGAGAGGTTTAAATAAAAATGATCTTGGGTGTGTCTCTAAAATTAGCTTCCATTTGATGTTTGGTTGTAGAGGAATGGTGACCTATGCGTTATGAACCATTCCTAAGAAGTTGACCTATCCAATTTGATTGCTAATCTATGCACCCTATAGGTTTTGCCCTAGTTCAAAAAAATCCATAAAATCTAGATACTGATATTAGTTCCAAATAATGTTTAATCCATCCTCTCATGCTTTCCATTCTTAGTTTCATATTTGGCAAAGATCTCATGGGCTAATTAGTTCAGTTTGCAAGTTTATGTTCTAGATGGTATGGTAGTCAAGTTCACTACTTATAAACGGTTCTATTCTCTACAAGGGCTTCATATAAGTATAATATGGTGTTTTTCATGTTCCAATTCCATAAATTACACCTCCATTTCATGTTGGACCTTGAAACATTATGCCTTATCTTCTACACCTAGTCTTGTCATACTCACAATCAATTTTTTACCTTCTCTTAGTTATAGTCATGTTTTTTGAGCTCAAATCATGATTATAGAGGATAAATTAAGAATATAAAAGGTGTTTGACATATTATTTTGGTATGATAAGTCATATCAGACACCTAAAGTAGCATAAAAATACTTTAATGATAGTCAATGATGTATATACACTCAGTCTACCATTAACATACACATATACGTGCCATGGAGAGAGAATGCCACATGAAATGGATCTATCTTGACTTGATATAAGTATTCAAAAGTTTGAGATGATCCATTTTATAATTTTAGGGACGTAAAATTGTTGTTAAAATCTCACACACCATGTGTATGATTTATTTTTCTACTGACTACTTTTTCTACAGCTCCATTAACACATACATGAGAACATGAATACTAAAATAAGAGGTTTGGACCTTGATTCAGGTCTTACATGATGGAGAATTTGTGTTTTTAAGGTTTGAAAAGGTCTAATGATCAATGAAATGTCTTCACCCCATGTCCACTACTTAAACTCATTTCTAGTACCTGCACTGTGGAATAACCACCTACATGTGGCTTAAGAGGGATCTGAGATGTTATATAGAGGTGAAAAAACAAGTAATGAAACCATTTTTTAGGTTATAATGAATTTATTGGATCATTAAAAATAAAATTTGGATGATATGTTGGAAAATAGGGCTAGAAGGTTGCATTTTTGAAAAATGATAGTGTTCAGTGATCAAGTCCCTAAAACGTGCAAAACATAGCACCTAGATGTTTTGAAGAGATATTATAACAATGCCATGTTAAATTTGGATCATTAATAGTGAAATAATATTTTATCCTCTATATAGGTTGGCTATAAAAAGTTTTGAGGACAAATTAATTAAGATGGTTGTTGAAAGGCCCCAAATTGCACTTTTATGCATTGATTTTAGGCAATAGTATCTACATGGTTTGAAGTGTTCAAGTGACTTTAACATTAAAAAATGTAAGGAATATTATTCATAATTTAATGAAATTTTAAATTAAAATAAATATAAAGGATCATAAAACCATTATTATAGGTTGATATGAACTTTTTGGAGTCCAACTCACCCCGATAGGTGTCCCATTCTCTAGAGCATGATCACCTACAATAGACTGTTAACCTTCATATCATCCATAGTAGGATATTAAACATAAGGATTAAAATGTTGAGTTATATATGAATGACTAAAAATTACATTAAAAATATCATAGGTCATGTTTTATAATTTTTAAGTTGATTTTTTAATCCACAAAACCCCCCTGCTCTGCCATACACAGTCAGCTACAGTCAACTGTGGCTGACAGTGACCTAGTTGATGACTATTATATGTTTTGGGAATATAAAATTCATGGTTTAGGTGAATAAAATACTATGGTATGAAATTATGAGTTTAATATAACCTTATATCAAGGTAATAAACTCTGAAAGTGTGACCTACACCTACAAGTGAAGTATAACAAGCAAAACATAGTCAGATATGGAACACTGTCTTGACCAGTCAGGTGTGGAAAGGGGTATATGAAGAGTTGGAATGATGAATAAAAAATATAATTCCTTAATGATGAAAATTATGGAATATATATGGTATTTATAGGGAAAACAATAATAACATAAGAACTTTTCAATTACATTACACAACCTATACTCTAAACACTGCACACAGTCCCTTCTCCAAGAAGTTTGTCTTAGATTTTGAATGAATTGGAAGGTATAATGATCTAATAAAAGGATGAATTATTTTTTTAGAGGTAATAATAAATTTTATAATACACTAAAATATTCATTTGGTTTGAAATAACATGAGAAGTGCCCTTTGTTTTGTCTCAAACAAAGGGTACTCCCCTTGAATGTAAATTGGTAGGCTTAGAGGAAAGTATATAAGGGGATGAAACAAAAATATAAAGAGACAATTAAATAGTGTGTGAAAGGTTGAAATACACCTAATGAAACATTAAAATAATATCATAGAAGGGAGAAACCTTATAGGGAGGTCTAAACCCTTAGGAGTTGTAGTCAAACCTACTAGGCATGGTTAGGTCTAGAATTCAAACGAGAGGCCACATTCACTTATAGATCTTAGTGATATTTATAATGGATTTAATAATTATTATGGGGTCATTTTAGATGTGACAAAGCTTTTGAAATGTAGAGAAACCCCTAATAAATCTACTTTTGGCTTAGAGACAATTCAAGCATGTAAGAAATGAGAAAACAAGCTTGATAGGCCAGGTTGAAGTGCTTACATATCCTTGAAGGATATGTATGGGGATATAAGAAGTCTATAGGTTTTTAAAAGGTATTTAACCTTGAATTTTTAGAATTTTTTGCTAGTTCTAACATCATGGATTTATGAATAAAGCCTAAGAGCCTAAAACACTTAAAACCCTAGTTAAAGACCTAATGAAGGAAATTAGGATAGTGAGATACCAAAATGACATTGTTTTCCTATAATTATGATTGGAGGTTGTATAATAATAATTAAATATCCCTACCATTAGGATTAGTTGTACATAATTTGTTTGGACAGGGTACATAACTACTTCCTTTGACTATTTTATGCATTATGCATGTTCTAGAGACTTTCAAGGGATGAAATCAATTTTTGGAGAAAGATAGAGAATTTTAATAAGTCACTATGGTTATATCATGATTTATAAAAACTCCTAAGTGTTCCTACTAACTACTTCATCTTAGCCAGTCAAAATTGGCATAGTGAGAAAGATGGTGAAAAGTGTAAAAAATCCAAGTGAGAACCTTTTTAAAGTGTGTATGATGCTTCTAAGGCCATGGAGGGTCTTGATACATGTAATACAGTCCCTTTTACATATTTTCATGGAAAACTAAAGATAAATTTGAATCCAAGTGTGCAAGGTGTGTGAAAGAGGATTTTTATTTGACTATAGGTAGTGATCACTCACTTTCAAAATATTCTAGGTGAGTAGGATGCAACCAATGCATGAAAAATCATGTATACAACCCTTCCCTCTTAGTCCAATCATTATACCTATCCTTAGTCAATTTTGGGATGTTCAAATAGGGTTAAATTATGAAGGAAGTTTTATGAGCTAGTAAAGGGAATTTTGTGCCACATTTTATAGTTATATGACTTGGGGTGACACTTGTGCTTCTTAACTTTGCATGATAAATTTCACATTCATTTATCATGTACAAATAACTCATTTTATTATCTTTACAAGTGTCCTTGTGACCTTTGGACTTCTTTCTTCTCCTCTCTCTCAAGTTCTATAAGAACTAGCCATTTTGGCCTTTGTAAATTATGTTCCACCTAAGTATGGAAAAGCCCTACTCATTTGCATACCATGGATCAATAAAGAATAGTAATTTTTACCTCTTCGATGACTATTCATAGTGTGTTTAATTGAATGATTGATCTTACTTATGTGATGACTATTATTTCCTTAGCATTTTTGTCTCATTCTCTTACCTATTTTCAACTTAAAAGATTCTTTTTATAGGTCATGTGAAGATTTTTATAATGTGTCAAGGTTGAGTGAGTTAGCATATTTAAATAGTTCCATTCTAGGCCTCTTGTCTAGTCCTTTAACCTGAACATTCATCATAACCTCAAGGAAATATTGATGTGAGAAGATTTGGATTGGAGAAGTGTATATTTAGTTAGTCCCTTATTATCATGTGTAACATGTAGTTGGTTGGTAGTCATCAACTAATTTGGTGTATCACCTCCTTTATGATATTTTACTTTCAATTTTCTCTCCCTTTTCCCTCACAAACATATGTGTAATAGTGATCTACAAGTGGTACATCAAGGGAGTTAGCCCTATCAATAAATTCACCTCATTCTTAGGCTACCCACAACATAAGGTGTTTAAATTGTGCCACTTAGATGAGGAGAGATGATACATCTCCTCAAAGGGTGAAAATCCAAGTGGAAATAGTTTTTGGCACACGTGGTGGGACTCTTAGTCCAAGAAGTTAAAAGATTTTTGGTGTTGTCTTTCATCACATCAACCTTTAGAGGTATCTATCTAAGCATCAATGGTGAGTCCAAAGTTACACCAACTAGTCAAACATCTCAAGTATTCCTTTTTAAGATTGTTGATAATCATTCCTTGTTTTCTTGCTTCTTAATTAAGTTTCATGGATGAATTTGGTGTTGAGTATTGTTTTACACAAGTTGGTGAGGTTTATCAATATTATGGCATTCCATATCAGCCTTTTCATGATCCTTACTAGATCTAATATGATATTTACCATCTCTAATATGATCCTTACTAGGCTTGTCATGATTTTTATCAATCGTATAACCATCCTCCCTAATATCTTGCTCCTCTTAGTCAACCTAGCCACTTATCTAATAAGTCCATTTCCACTTTCAAGCAAACTCTTTTAGGCTATGAGAAGTACATTATAGATTTTGAAACCCTAAAGGGACATGGTCAAGATGTTCTTATTCATCTCACTCATAAAGTGAGAGATGCATTAGATCTAGTTAAAAGAGAGTGGGAATCTATTGAGGGAGAAAATTGGTAAAGGCTCACAAGTGAGATGCTAGATGTAGGTGGCTTGATTGCATCCTTGGAAGATAGGCTAAGATTTTATGAGGAGCATCCTCACCAAGTCTATCTGCCCTTATATCCACCTCCCCAAGAGTTATATCAGTCTACTTGACCCCTACTCACAATCCCAATCAAGCTTACCAAAGTCATCTTTTTCCCAATTAGTTGGAAGAGAGAGTTGGGAAGATAAAACTTATTTTTGAAGCAATAAATGAATCAGTCCATCTCATTAGAAAAGGAAGTGGAATCTAAGCTCTATTTCCCTCTCTCATTACATCCCCACCTCAAGAAGAGACTCCTAGATATGAAATCCCAAGTAGAATTTAAGGTGAAAAATCCAAGCCTAAAGAGATCCCAATATTCTTCAACACTTCATCCACTACTTAAATTACATCACCATCTCAAGAAGTGACTCCTAATAATAACATCCTAATATGGAATAAGATAGTGGAATCATGGGGAAAGAAAGAGAATATAATCCTTGATAAGGAGTGTGAAGTTGAGAAAGAGCTTTATCCTATACAAGTCCCTCCCACCCTTCCTTAAGAGACCTCTTGTGTTCCATGTCAGCCCTCTTGTACTCCTTATCCTCATTAAGATGGATATATAATTCAAGAGAGACTTTTTCAAGAGAACCTAGCCAATCAGATTGAAGAGTCAGAGTTGAGAATGAAATTGTTGAGTCAAGGTGTGATGGAAGGTTTAGAGCCAAAAGAAGATCCTATGCCTAAACACACCCCATATAACCTTCCTCAAGTGAGTTGTCAAGTTGGATAAGATTTCAATGAAGTGATTTTTAATTGGAAGGAAAATAACTAAGATATTTTAGCCCAAGGTCTACCTCCCCTTCCTCAAGAACTCCCAAAAAGATCCCCTACAATTCATTCTCAATCTAATTTTGAATCCTATTTTCCATCTCCACCAACTAGTTCATCTTGTCCTCACCCAATCACCCTTTGTCTTGATGGACCTATGGAATGGGAACCTAAAGAGGATTAGTTTTTTGATGAAAATTAATAACTCTTTCTTGAAGAAAATATAGTTCCTTGGTAGTCTCATTGGGATAAGTCACTTGATTTCAATATGCCTAGTCTTGGCATCAACAAGAAGGAGAAGGAGATTGAAGATCTTTTATCCCTTGAGAAGTAAATTCAAGTTATGATAGTTGAGATACAAGTTGAGAGCCCTTAAGAGGTCATAAATTTTGAAAAAGAGGTGAATCCTTGTGTTGAGTCTTCTTGTTATGTTGATAATGAAGTATGCCTTCCTTGTGTTAAAGAATAAATCTTGAATGAAGTCATTTTGGATTATAAAGAAGATGATGAAGGATATTATTTTGTTGTTCCCCTTGATGATGCTGATCAAAGAGAAGATGAGGACTTGTGGTAGCAATTTAAAAACATTTGAAATGATTTTGAATCTTTCAATGGGTCTACAACTTCCTTAGAGTTGATTGCAAGTGATGGTAAGCAAGATGACATTTTTCAAAATGTTATAGATGAGAAAGATCAAATTTCACCACATCCTTTAAAGGTCAAAACAACCATCTATTGCCCTCAATATATAAATAATAGATAACTACTACTCTTCAAGTCATGCCTATAAAGAAGATGCAAGTTGATCATGAGATGAAAAGTGGGAAGTAATATGAGGTATGTGTGCAAGACCAAGAGGAATAAATTTACATTGGAGACATATTTGAAGATGGTATACTTGAGAGCATAGTAAGTGACGTGCCAATAAATAGGTCTGATCTATCAAGTATCCAATCCAAAGAGCAACATGCTTGGCACTATGATTCATCTCATGAAGAAGATGTAAAGAATTTTATTTTTGATCCTAGAAAGGGAGGTATGATTAATTATTAGTTATACATAATGGTTTGTTTTCTAATTTCCCTAAGTTATTTGAGAATTTATGTATGTGTGTCTTGTTAGTTTGTTTGCTTTGTTTTGTGTGGTTGAGGTAGTTAATTGGTCTTGTCTTGATCAAAGCTTGTTTTCAATGGTCAAAATTTCTCTTGTTGTGTTTTAGACTCTAAATGACTCTCTAAGCCCAATAGAATGATGAGGCTACTAGTCTAGTTAGTATAACAAGCATGCTAACCCTATGAGTCATCAATTTGTTGACCAAATTTGACCCTATAGGTCAAATTAGGACCCCTTATTTATTTTTAGGTGTTTTAGGGGTCTAATATTATGTCTTAAGGTGTATTATAGGCCATTTAATGTGATTTCATATTATATTAGCCTTGGTCTTAGTCATTTTAAACATTTATATCATTTTGAGTCATTTTGAGGGTCAACATAGAGCATTAAATGAATTGTACAAATTCTTTGGGAAATGTGAAAGTTTAAAGGGATGATGTCATGACCTATGTGTCCTCATATACCTTAATTAATTATTTTTCACTAAAAAGTGGTAGTTCTTCAAAAGAAAAGGTAGTTTTCTTGAAGAAAATAAGCATTTAATGAGGTGTACAAAATTTTACAACCTCATATAGATAAGGAAACTTAAATAGTGTCTCTCGGTCTTCCAAAAACTTGATTCAGTGATTTGTTTACTTAGAATCTTCAAGAATTGAAGAAAACTACTTTTTTCTTCCACTACTCTTGGCAAGCAAGAATAACCTTCAGGTTTGTACTTGGTATGGTCAGTGAGAGATGTTTTAGCAAAAATAATCTTGGGAGTGTATTATAAACTTATTAATATTCCATTTTATGTTTGGTTATTGAGGAATGGTGACCTATGCTTTATGAACCATTCCTAAGAACTTGACGTATCCGATTTTCTTACTAATCTATACACCCTATAGATTTTGCCTTGGTTTGGAGAAGTTCGTATAATAAAGCTAATAATATTGGTTCAAAATGATTTTTAATCCATCCTCTCATTATTTACATGCTTAGTTTCATATTTGACAAAGATCCCATGGGCTAATTAGTTTAGTTTGTAGGTTGATGATCCAGGTGGTATGGTAGTTAAGTTCACTATTTGCATAAGGTTGTATTCTTTGTAAAGGATTAATATGAGTAGGATATTGTGTTTATAATTTTAAAATTCCATAAATACCACCTCCCTTTCATGTTTTACCTTGAAATATCAGACCTTATCTTTCACACCCAATCTTATCATACTCATAGTCAACTTTTTACTTGCTCTCAGTTACACTCATGTTTTTTGAGCACTGATCACTCTTATAGAGGAGAAATGGATACAATAAATTGTGTTTATATGTTATTATGGTATGATAATTAATTTTAGACACACCAAGTAGAATAAAAATATCTTGATGATAGTCAATGATGTACATACACTCAGTCTACCATGAACATACACATATAAGTGCCATGGAGAGAGAATGTCACATGAAATGGAGCTATTTTGAATTTATATAAGTCTTATCAAGTTGGATTGTATCCATTTTATAATTTTAATGAGGTAAAATGGTTGTTAAAATCTCACACACTAAGTGTATGATTTATGTTTTTGCCCACTGCGCTGTTTACATCTCCATTAACACATACAAGAGAACAAGAATGCTAAAATAAGAGTTTGGACCTTGCTTCAGGTCTTTCATGATGGAGGAGTTGTGTTTTTAGGGTTTTAAAAGGTATAAGGATCAATGAAATGTTTTAACCACATGTGTACACTACCTAAACTCATATATATTACTTGTACTATGTAATAACCACCTATAGGTGGATTAACAGGGATCTAAGATGTTATATAGAGGTGTAAAAACAATTAATGAAACAATTTTTTAGGTTCTAATGAATTTATTATATCATTAAAGATAAATTTTGGATGGTATATTTTCAAATAGTCTTATAAGGTTGCATATTTGATAAATGGCAATGTACAGGGATCAAGTCCCTAAAATGTGCAAAACATAACACCTAGTTGTTTTGGAGAGCTCTTAAAAAAATGACAAGTTCAATTTGGATTTGAAGTGTTATGCTAAGATTTTTATTTTTAAAAGGCCCAAAATTGCACTTTTATGCATTGATTTCAAGTAGTAGTATCTATAGGGTTTGAAGTGTTCAAGTGACCTTAGCATTCTAAAGTGTAAGGAATATTATTCATAATTCAATGAAATTTTAAATTAAAATTAATCTCAAGGAGCATAAATCCATTAGTACATGTTGATATGAACTTTTGGGAGTCCAACTCACACCTACAGGCGTCCCATTCTCTAGAGCATGATCACCTACAACAGACTGTTAACCTTCATATCATCCATAGTAGGAGATTGAAAATAAGGATGATAATGTTGAAATATATAATAATTAATCCAAAGTACATAAAATTTATCATAATTCATGTTTTATATGTTCTAAGGTGATTTATTATCCACAAAACCCCCATGCTTTGCCATACACAGTCAACTATGGTTGACAGTGACCTAGTTGAAGACTATTCTAAGTTTTGGGAATATAAAATGCATGGTGTAGGTAAATAAAAGACTATGGGATGAAATTGGATGTTTAATATAACCTTATATCAAGGTAATCAACTCTAAAAGTGTGACCTACACCTACAAGTGCAGTATAATAAGCAAAACATAGTCAAAGATGGAACATTATCTTGACCAATTATGTGTGGAAAGGGGTATATGAAGAGTTGTAATGATGAATCACAAATATAATTTATTAATTATGAACATGATGGCATATATATGGTATTTATAGGGAAAAAAAGAACACAATACCTTTTCAAATGCAATACATATCCTATACTCCAAACACTACATACAGTCCCTTCTCCAAGAAGTTTGTCTTAAATTTTGAATGAATTGGAAGGTCTAATGACATGATAAAAAGATAAAATTTTGTGTGTTAGGTAATAATAAATTGAATAAGACCATAAAATTTTAATTTAGTCTTAAATAATAGGGGAAATTTCATCTATTTTATCTCAGATAGAGGGCACTCCCCTTGAGTGTAAACTGACAGGCTTAGAGGAAAATATATAAGGTGATGAAACCAAAAGCTAAAGAGACAATTTAAAAAGGTGTGAGAGGTTAAAATAAACATAATAAAACATGATAATCATATCAAAAAAGGGATAGACCTTACATTGAGGTCTAAACCCTTAGGAGTTGTAGTCAAGCCTACTAGGCATGGTTAGGCCTAGAATTCAAATGAGAGGTCATATTATCTTATATCTCTTAGTGAGATTTATAATGGATTGGAGAATTATTATGGGGTAATTTCAGATGTGAAAAATATTGTGGAATGTAGATAAACCCCTGAGAAAGACATTTTTGTCTTAGAGACAATTCAAGCATGAAAGAAGTGAGAAAACAAGCTCGATAGGCCAAGTTAAAGTGCTTACATCTCCTTAAAGGATATGCATGGGGATATAAGAAGTTTAGAGGTGTTGAAAAGGGTATTTAACCTTTTATTTTTTTAATTTTTTGGTATTTCCAATGTCAAGGCTTTATGAACAAAGCCTAAGAGCTTAAAACACTCAAAACCCTTGCAAACCCTAGTTAAAGACTCGATAAAGGAATGAGGATGGTGAGTTACCCAAATGGATTTTTTTTCCTAAAATGATGATTGGAGGTTGTATAATACTTATTTAGGATCCCTACCATTAGGATTTTATGTATGGAATATGTACAGACAAGGTATAAAACTACTTCCTTTGACTATTTTATGTATTGTGCAATTTATAGAGACTTTCAAGTGATGAAATAAATTTTTGGAGGAAGATAAAGACTTATAATAACTAAATATGGTCATATAATGATTTATAAAAACTCCAAAGTTTTCTTACTAGCTAATTCATCTTAGCCAATCAAAACTGGCATAGTGAGCAAGATGGGGGGAAGTGTGAAAATTCCAAGTGAGAACCTTTTTAAGATGTGTCTGATGCCTCTAAGGCCATGAAGGGTCTTGAAACATGTAATACACTCAATTTTATGTATTTTAATGGAAAAATGAAGCCAAATTTGAAGCCATGTGTGCAAGGTGTGTGTAAAGAGGAGTTATCTTTGACTGTAGGCAGTGATGGCTCACTTTTAGAAGATTTTAGGTGAGTAAATATACAACTAATGCATGGGGAAGTGTGTCTTAAAACCTTCCCTCTAATTCCAATCATTATAATTATCTTTAGTTAGTTTTGTGAAATTCAAATAGGGATAAATCATGAAGGTAATTTTTTGAGCCAACAAAGGGAATTTCATGCCACATTTCAAGAGTTTCATGACTTAGGGTGACACTTGTGTGTCTTAAATTTTCATGATCATTTTAAAATTCCTTTATCATTCAAAAGTAACTCATTTTATCATCTATAAAATTTTTCTTGTGACATTTTTCATTATTTCTCCTCCTCTCTCTCTTAAGTTTTATAATAACTAACCATTTTGGACTTTGTTAATTATGCTCCACCTGAGTATGGCTAAGCCATTCTCATTTGTATACCATGGATCAATAAAAAATACTAATTTTTACCTATTCCATGACTATTTAGAGTGTGTTAACTTAAATTATTCATCTTGATTATGTGATGACTGTTGTTTCATTCATATTTTTGTCTCATCCTCTCACTTATTTATAGTTTGAAAGCTTCTTTCTTACAGGTCATACAAAGTGTTTAATGATGTGTCAAGGTTGAGTGAGTTATCCTATTCAAATAGTGCCATTTTAGGTCTCTTTTCTAGTCCTCCTAGGTTAAACATTCATCAGAACCTCATAATGAAATATTGATGTGAGAAGATTCAGATTGGAGAAGTGTATGTTTAGTTAGTCCCTTGTTCTTATGTGTAACATGCATCTAGTTGGTAGTCATCAACTAATTTTGTGTATCACATCTTTTAATATAGTTTAATTTTAGTTTTATCTCTTTTTCCCCTCATAATAATAGGTGTAGTAGTGATCTACAAGTGACACATCAAGGGAAATATCCCTATCTAGAGGTTCACCTCATTCTTAGGTTACCCACAACCTAGAGGTGTTTCAATTATGCCACTTGGATGAGGAGAGCTAAGAAATCTCCTCAAAGGGTGAAAATAAAAATGATAATAGGTTTTTTATAAACTATGGAGGACCAAGATTATTAAGTGGTATAATATTGTTGTAGATGTTAGGCATATGGATTCATAACTATTGCCTAAAGATGACTTCAAACCATGGGATCCCAATAAGGTCATTACCAAGAATCTATTCAGATTCAAGAATGATGTAGCAATGGAATACAAACATCAAGAAGAAATACATGAGTTAATATATAAAGATGCACTGAATGATGAGGTGGTAATCTAAAATGTAGCAATAAAGAACATCAAACTAGAGATGAGATTGGATAGGGAAAATAAAAAATAGGATATTGCCAAGTCTTGACCATAACTAGCACATGGGAATATGTTTGATGCTGACTATGATGAAAGGTAGGATGAGTAAGATGAATACAATGTTTTTCTTGTTACAAACATGCCAAATATACCTCCATGAATTGCCACTTTCAGCATTCATGGCTTACCTCCAAGCTTTGAGAAAAGAAGATCTAGCAGTTAGCCTGACCCCTCCTAAGGGCCCATAATAATATCTACATCCACTATGGGAGATATTTTGGAAATATTTTTTCAACCTAACCCTATTGATATTGACCTTGAGGAATTGGAATAGGGCATTGAGATCTCTATGGAAAAAGTGTAAGCATTGGCTGGTAGGAACATTGAAAAAGTTTACAAGAGGAAAATGGAGCATAAGACCACTATGAGAGGAGTAGTAACCCCTCCAATAACTTATAAAATGACTACAAAGCCTCTAATGTAAGTAACTACTCCCTCTCCAATAGTTGATCCATCTACTACTACTATTGTCACTAGCACACCACATGCTACCCTTGAAGTACAAGCTCTCAATGTAGGTGCCTCACCATTGAATTATTTTCTAGTTGAAAGTATATATCAAACAAATTATTATTCTTTATTTACCCCTCATACCATTATTACCCCATTATCGTCATTATCATCATCAACTACAACTACCACAACTCAATCTTTAGTTAATACTAGCCTGAGCCAAGCTAGTGGTTCCTTGGGATTTACCATCCCCCATTTCATTTCTCATGCCACTAAAAATATTACATCTTCATTAGGCACTAGTTATAGTTATAAAATTAGTTCTACTTCTGATGTAGGGGCATCTTGGAATGCTCATAAATGGTCTAAGATGTGTTTCAAGTGTGTACATATTCGAGTTTGAATTCAAAGTAGTTTTCCCACCAAAAGAGAATTTCAAAAATTTTATAATGTATTAGGGGGTCTAATTGAGTGTTAAAGATTTGTAATGAATGAAAAAAAATTTAAATTACCTTGATGGTCTCATTAAAGTAATAAAATTTGATTTTAATGTATTGGTCAAGTTAGGTGTGAGGTGGTAGTCTACCACCCTATGTTGGACTAGGAGGTTGTTTGTAAGATCTTGATCAAGAATAAGTTATGAGTCTTGTTTTAGGAGTTTTGGATCATATTAGGTAATATATAGTGTGTATTTAGTTTTGGAATGGAATCCACACCTTTCATTCAAGGATGTTTAGAAATGGAGATGGAAAATAACACTTGATTGAAGGAAGAATGACTATGATATGAAAATTTTAGGTATAGTTGAATTTTGCATGGCTTATATATAACAATTTTGGAGTGTTTGGATGATATAAGTGGTAAGAGGTTTATTTTGAATTAATTTTGATCTTGTTGTGATCATATTATATTATCTATATGCTATAAGGAATGCAAATTGGCTGGATAGAAGTCTTTGTTTGGAGATAGTCTAATCTGTCAAATAGTGGATGCATGTATACAGTTTGCTCAAGTGGAGAACTAATTATTTTATCCTATTTTAATTTTATTCATATGGTGAAACCCATGCATGAGTATTGGGAATGATTTTGTTTCATTACATAGTTGATTAAGGATTGATTTGGTTCCATACTTGTGTTAACTCTTATTTTATGATCATAAACAGTCCATAAAGCTTATAATTTCTATGTGTTGTATTCTTTGTATGGTTAATAGTTTTGGATTCAAAATAAATTGTAAATAAATTATATTCAGTCATAAGAGGTGGTGGAAAACATTTAGTGAGTTGTAGAGTCCATTGATGTTGCAAGAGATAAAAAACCCTATATACCCTATTTGTAAAGGGTAGAATACATTCATGAGGATTGAGTTATGCTGTATTGAATCTTGTCTTAGATTTAAATGAGATTGGAAAGGGTTTATGTTTATTAAGGAAGGTGGTGATAACATGGTGTAGGTCTTGAAGTTATTTTGAAGGAGAAAAGATAGAGAGAAACCCTATTACCCTATTTTCTTGTGTGTAAAGGTAGTGTTGCAAGATTGAGATTTCATATTTGTGAATGGTATGAGGGCTATGAGAAATTTAAAAATGATTAAATAAGTTGTGTAAGCCATAGAAAAATCTAATACAACCATTGTTTTGTCTTTAAATGGTTTCTAGATCAAGATATGAAATTAAAATCACTCTCAGCATGTACAATTGCTTAATACCCTGGGTTTTAGGGTTTTGTCCATTGGAGGAGATTTAAATATTGAAAAATCAATATAATTTGTAATCCTAAGTTAATTTATTTCCTATTAATAATGAAAGTGGTTGTAGAGTTATCAGGTATGGAGAAGTATGGAAATGAGGTTGTGTGTTAGTGGTAGATCTAGAGAAGGGCTAAAGTAATAAGGGTAGTATAGGAAAAGTGAATTTATCCAAAGAAGGAGATTAAAAAATGGTTGATTCAATTAAGGGAGACAAATGGGTATCTATATATATCAATATATAGTAGATAAAGTCTATATATATCTCACTCTAAGGAGATTTACTCATTTGGAGGGCTAATTGAGGAAATGCTTAAAGAAGTACAAGTTTTATTGAGAGTTGTGCCAAAAGGATAAGGTGGGAGTTGTATGGACCAAAAAATTACTGGAATATGTCGTTATTTTCTTATGGAGGTTTTTTATATGCTCCCAATAAGGATGTTTACCCATAAATAGGGCTAGTAGGAGACAAAGCTAGAAAGGTGCTTGTGAGGAGTAAGTGAGTAGATAGTTCAAGTTAGTGGCATGAGCAGGGATAATAAAAGAATGTTATTAGAGAGAATAAGTTATTGAAAATATATAAACCATAATTTTATTTTGATTTCACATGCAAAGGCCACTTTGATATATACATCTTTTAAGACTTTTATGGAAGTCAAAGAGAGCACATGAACAAATTATGATATAATGGATTGAATGTTTTATGAGGGTATTTTGGGAGTGGAAAGATAATTTGAAACTAGTTAATATAATATCATAAAAAATTTAAGGAACATTATAACTATTATTGCATTATTTCCCCAAAGGTATATGGGGAATAATTAAATGACAAAAAGAGAATTCTTGAATGAAGGATAAAGGTAGAGTTTTTAGAGAAGTGGATTTACTTTGCATCATTTGGTATTAGAGCCATAAAGATGCTCTGGGAGATTTATATACAATTTGATTACATTATTCATGTTGTATTTTTCATGAAGTTGAAGGTAAGCAAGCAAGGAGTCTTATTGGAGGACATAGTAAGAAGGTAGTTTGAGAAAGGTATGATCTATTTGATGGTTGATTTATTGATTGGAATGTATGAATGATAGAAAACAATAAGTATTGTGGTGGAATCCCTTAATTAATAAGAGATATTAACATTCTCAAGAAAAAGAATCTCATAAATATAGCTCAAGAAAGATAAGTCAATCCTAGAGTGAAGGATAAGAGGTTGAAAAGGCCCAACTGAGGTCTTAAATAGAGAGGTTATAAGTGTAAACCAAAGGATATGGTACAAGTGAGACCAAAAAAAGGAGAATAATGTGCCCAAGTGAGGTACTCAAGGTGAAGATGAAATAAGAGGTATAAAGGAAAGTGAAAGATAAGGTTAAGCATGAAAGCTACAAAGAGAAGATGGTGCATTAAGACACCAATAATAAGATTGAAATGGAGAGAGAGATGGCAGAGATGAGGTAAAAAATGGATGATATGTTGACCAAAATACAAAAGATGAAAGAGTTTGTGAACCCACATATTGGATGGGTTAGGAGGAAGAAGCCACTCAATTGGACAATCAAATAATTAGTGGAAAAGAGAAGAAGACAAAAGATGAAGGATAAGGAGGAAAATAAGCCTCATGTTTTGAAATCTAATGATGTATTGGTATGTGTGAATGCAAGTTTGAAAGATGAAGAGAAGAATGAGATAATTAATCCCATTCATAAGATCAAGGAAAAAAAGGAAGAGGTATATGACCAAGTGGGGATCAAAAGAAGTCAAGATGAAGAAGAGACTCAAAGTAGAGCCATGTTAATGAAACAAGAACAAACATGTCAGCCATGGTAGAAGCAAGATAACATGAAGAAGGAAGATGTACTCACTCAAAAGGATGAAAGTGAAGCTAAAGGAGTAATGGGACAACATCATAAAGAAAGGTATTAGGTATATTGAAGTTTTTATGAGTCTTTGAAACAATAATATGGATTTTATCCTCATCAAATATATAGATAAATGGTTAAGGAGGTTACCTAGGAAAGCATAGACTTATGGAATGTAGTAGTGATAGATAAGGGCATTAATGAAGACAAGGAGGATTAAAGCATATGAAGGTACTCCACAAGATGAAGTTACAGATATTGAGGTTGAAGTATGGGTGGAAGATGAAGGAGAAGTCATGAAAGGAGAGAAGCAAGATGCATTATTGGCTGATGCAAAGGAGAGTAAAGAATACAAAGCACATGAAGATGATTGGAAGCAAGATAAACAAGAAATAAAATAAGGAATATGGAGAATGCCTCAAGGGCATGAGAAAGAAATGTATTCTTTAATGATTTGTTTTATTTTTTAGGTATAACATGGAGGAAGAAAGAAAAAGTCAAGACAAAGTACAAGTGTGGTAGTCAAGAGCACACACACCTATATGAGTGTTTAAAGGAAGAAAAACATAGGTGTCAATACTATTCTCCCATTGGGAATATGATGTAGGGTCATCTTAAAATGCTCACAAATGGTCTAAGATGTGTTTCAAGTGTGTGCAAATTTGAAATTGAGTTCAAAGTAGTTTTCCCACCAAAAGGGAATTTCAAAAATTGTATAATGTATTAGGGGGTGTAATTGAGTGTTGAGGATTTATAATGAATGAAAAAAATTTTAAATGACCTTGATGGTCTTATGAAAGTCCTAAAAGTGGATTTTAATGTATTGGTCAAGTTAGGTGTGAGGTGGTAGTCCACCACCCTACGTTGGACTAGGAGGTTATTTGTAAGATCTTAATCAAGAATAAGTTATGAGTCTTATTTTAGGAGTTTTGGATCATATTAGGTAATATATAGTGTGTATTAAGTTTTGGAATGGAATCCACACCTTTAATTTGAGGAGTTTGAGGAATGGAGATGGAAAATAAAACTTGATTGAAAGAAGAATGACTGTGATATGAAAATTCTAGGTGTAATTGAATTTTGCATGGCTGACACATAACACTTTTGGAGTGTTTGGATGATATAAGTGGTAAGAGGTTTATGTTGAATTAATTTTGATCTTGTTTTGATCATATTATATTATCTATTTTCTATGAGTAATGGAAATTGACTCGATAGAAGTCTTTGTTTGGAGATAGTCTAATCTGTCAAACAATTGATGCATGTATATAATTCGCTCAAGTGGAGAACCAAGTATTTGATCATATTTTAATTTGAGTCCTATGGTGAAACCAATGTGTGAGAAGTGGGAATGATTTTATTTCATTACATAGTTGATTAAGGATTAATTTGGCTCCATACTTGTGTTAACTTCTATTCTTTGATCATAAATAGTCCATAAAGTTTAGAATTTTTGTGTGTTATCTTCCTTATATGGTCACTAGTTTTGGATGTAAAAGAGATTAGAAAGAAATTAGATTAGATAATAAGAGGTGGTGGAAAACATTTAGTGAGTTTTAGAGTCCATTTATGTTGCAAGAGACAACAAAAACCTGTGTACCCTATTTCAAAGGGTAGAATACAATCATGAGGACTGAGTTATGTTGTATTGAATCTTGTTTTAGATTATACTGATATTGGAAAGAGTTTATGTTGAAAAAGGAAGGTGGTGAGAGCCTATTTTATATCTTGAAGTAATTTTTAAGGAGAAAATATGGAGATAAACACTCTTACCCTATTTTCTTGTGTGCAAAGGTAGTGTTGCAAGACTAAGATTTCATGTTTGTGAATGGTATGAGGGTTATGAGAACTTTCCCATTGAATAAAAAAGTTATGTAAGATCTAGATAGATATAATAAAACTATTGGTTTGTCTTGAAATGGTTTATATATCAGAATATGTAATTAAAATCACTCTTAGCCTGTATAGTTGCTTGAAACCCTAGGTTTTAAGGTTTTATCCATTGGTGGAGATTTAACCATTAAAAACTCAAGAAAATTTGTAATCATAAATTAATTGATGTATTATTATTTATGAAAGTGGTTTTATAATTTTTAGGTATAGATAAGTATAGAAATGAGGCTATGTGCTAGTGCTAGGTCTAAAATAGGGCTAAAGGAATATGAGTAGTATAGAAAAAGTGAATTTGTCCAAAGGAGGCCAAAAAATGATTGATTAATTCAAGGGAGACAAATGGGTATATAAATATATCAGTTATTTTAGAGAAATTCTATACATAACTCAGTCTAAGGAGATTTGTTCATTTGGAAGGCTAATTAAGGAAATGCTTAAAGAATCAAGTACAAGTTATCTTGAGAGTTGTGCCAAAAGAATAAGGTTGGAGTTGTATGGCCAAAAAGGGTCCTTGAATAGGTATTTATTTTATTATTTAGGCTTTAAATATTCTTCAAAAAATGAGGTTTACCCATAAACAGGGCTAGTAGGAGACAAAGCTAGAAAGGTGCTTGTGAGGAGTAAGTGACCAAACAGTTTGAGTTAGTGGCATGAGAAGGGATAATAAAAGAGTGTTATTAAAGAGAAAAGGTATTGAAAATATCTAAACCATAATTTTATTTTTATTGCACATGCAAAGGCCACTCTGATATTGACATCTTGTAAGACTTTCATGAAAGCCAAAGAGAGCACATGAACATATTATATTGAAGGTTTTATGAGGGTATGTTTAGAGTGGAAGGTTCATTTGAAACTAGTTAATATGATATCATTGATCATTTAAGGAAAATTATAAATTTTATTTCATGATTACCCATAATTTTTATGGGGAATAATTGAATGACAAAAGGAGAAATCTTGAATGAAAGACAAAGGTAGGTTTGTTATAGAAGTGGATTTGCTCTACATCAACTTCTTCCCAGCAAAAATAACCAGTGAAACACTTGATATTGGTTTCCTTGCATCAACAAGGCCATTAAGGCCCATTTCAAAACTTTTCACCTTTCCAAATCCACCTTTGCATGCATCCCCATTCAATGTTGCTAAGTATGCAAAGATGAGTGTGCCCCCAAAATTACCTTCATTTATTGTAAATATGGGCCCTATAAGAACTCCATTTGGCACACTTAGGTAGATAGACACAACAAACTTGATGCACATTCCTATTTTAGCTCTAGCCTCTACCTCATTTACACTAAATATAACAAATCTAATGCCTATTATTATCCCAAATTGGGTCATAAATATTATACTAGAAACAAGACAAGAGAGACCTCAGGTAGTCCTATCTACACCATAAATTAGCATGAAATTTGATGCTGCTATAGGTACCATGAAAAGAATGGTAAGGAGGTAGGTTAAACATCCCTAATATAGATGAATTATGGCTCATGAAAGTGAAGATTCCCTCTTCACTTTATCAAACAATAGGAAGGTTGGCCCAAGTGAATTAGATGAGTATGTAGAGGACCATGTGTCCATGGTCCAAGCCAATGTAGAATCCATAGTGGCCTTAATGAAAGGTATGCAACATGAGATGAAGAGATTAAGGGAGATATCATGAAATAATCATTGTATTCATTTTATACAAGGTCATGAAGATAAATAAAGAGGATGGGACTCTTCAATTTAATGTGGTCATTAAAAATGACCAAGAACTTGCACTTTATGATGACAGTTGGAAAACTTGGCTAGAGTTGCAAGGAACAACAAATTACTAGAACTTAAGACATTGCCACTTTAAGACATCATCCTAACACATAATATAATGATGAATATAAGGATGATATTGAAAAGGTGGCCAGAACAAGTTAAGAATGTAACTTCATCCTTAGAGAAAATAGGGTTCAAGATCTACCTATTGCTAAAGGATGTTGTGGTCACTAGGGTGACCAAACCTGATGGTAGCTTTATGAATGACCAAGAGTTTAGGGCTCAAATGAAAGTATTTGTTGTAAAATTCCAACAAGACATAACCAATGCTAAGACTGACACTGAAGTGATGAACATTGTGGCTTTTTCTAACCAAAGGTTAGAGAGAGCTGAGGCTATTGAAGAAGCATTGAGACCTATACTTACAGATCATGTCAACATTATTCAAGAAATTATTCACTTATTTTAGCCTATGGTCCTATATTTTGGTAAAATGAACTTGGACTACTTATCATGTGCTAAATTTTGGACAAGGGAAGAGGTAGAGAAATAAAGGTAGAAACAACAAACACCTCAACAACCTCCTCCAGGGCCTTGAGGAATATTTTGTTTTGCTTTGTAAATTCAAATTTGGCATATTCCCTTATAACACATGGTATTTTTATTTATTATTATTAAAACAATCTAAAAGGCCACTTGGATATATTTAGGCATATTTTAATGGGTCCACTTGAACTTGCATAGGAATTTTGAGGCCTATATATGGGGGGTTTCCCCCTCATTATAATAAGAATAGGAATAATTGTTAGATAATTAATTCAAAAGAGCTAAGAATTCATGATATTGTCTAAATGCTTAATTGTGTGTTCTATAATTTCTACTTCTCTTTCTTTTATATCATTAATGGTTTCTTTTCTACTAATTAATCTAGAAATAATATCAATGTATTCATCTATTTGTTTGAGTTTAACACTAGGACAACAAGTCTGCTAGTTTATGTTCTCTATTTCATCTTATTTACAGTTGAATGTGCTTATGTAATTTGGTGTGAATAATTAACTTTCATGCAACATATGATTTCAGATATATGCATCTCCTTTCCTTTGAAGTCTCAACTCTATTCATTTGTCTTTGATTATTACACTAGGGTTGGTGAAGGCTAGTTTTACATGTTATTGTCATAGAGGTTAGAATAATTGACACCTCCAACCATCTAAAGAAAACTTTATTTTATTCCATACCTTGATTACCTTTGGATCTACTCCATGAGTCACTTTAGTTTAGCTCATTCTGTAAATATTCATGGTTTTTTTATACTTGGGAAATAATTGGCAAAGTTATAGAAATTTCACAAAGATTAGCAAGAAATAAAGTGTCACTATTGTATAATCTATTGCCCCTACAACAAGGTTTTATTTCAAATTTATAAGTGGTGGCCATATCTCTACTATTTTTCTATTTTTAGTAGTAGTCATATAAAAAACTAAATCCCCAAATTTGATATGACTTAAAATTGAGTTTATTACTTTCCTCACATTCCCTAGTGACATAGGGAGCAAATGAAGTGCATCAATAATACACACATACACACAATCATCATCATCATCAAAGTAAAGCTAGGGAGTACACTATATTATCCATTTTACAGCTCTAATATTTAATTATATTATGGTAAACATTAATCCAAAAAATCATTCAAAGGTTGAGGTCACTTTTATGCCTCTTAGGATTAAGAATAAAAATAATAAATTTCCATGCCTTATATCCCTATAAGACATTCTTACTCATATACATTGAAATAAAAGTGGCATAAGGCCCTCAATTAATTTTTCAATGCCCATGAAATAATTCTTTAATAAAAAAATCATATTAATACAAGTATAAGATGTAATTCATGCATTAATGTGATTCTAAATTAATAAAATTTCCATATCCACCAAGGAATGAGGCCATAGCCAGATAACTAGGTCATCCCTTTTCAAAAAAAAATTGATGTCATAAACAATAGAGTCAGTAAGGCTCATATTTAGCTTGCTTATCTACTAGAAATCATATAGCTAAAAAAGGAGGATGTTTTAATCTTCTTCGTAGTTGTTACTTAGTTCTTCTAAAATTATTACTATGTTGACTCTTCATTGCATGCCTCATTACTGTGTGTGTGTGTGTGTGTGTGTAAACATGACACTTATATGCCTTAAGATACATATTTCATATATGTTAAGATGATCTAATCTTACTATGGTGACGTAATATTATCATATTATCACATGTTTCACATGCTTACATCATTATCTATATAACATGACGTGTATAACTCTTTTATTTTAAGATGACTAATTCACAAGCTACATTACTCACAAAAAAGGGGGGGCATACAAAATGGGATTGTCTTAGAAAATAATTCCTTTATACATATATATTTAAGGTTTGGGAACATAAAATTCAAGTCTTGGGCACAAATTATTCACTAATAAAATTATATATATATTATTACAATTTTTATAGAGATCATGATAAAGTTGACACAAATTGGGGGCATATGTATGGAATATGTTGGATATTTTATAGGATTATAAGTGATATTTCACATATTTTATGATATTATTACATAAATAACATAACTCAATTCACATATGTTATAATATTAGGGGCATATGCACTACTTACGAAAAAAATAGATATTATGATATTTTAGTATAGGTTATCTAATTCAAACTTACATAGATTTTTAGATTGGGGGTATATATGAGGCTTTTAAAAAAATACAATTACTCAAATTCTACTTAGATATGATCATATTTTCATATTGTATCATAAATCTATCTATAATAGATGATTTAGAAACTTACTCAAATTTAAGTATTCTTAAAAATTTGGAACCCTAATGTGTCCCATTCTTAGAAAGTATAATGAGCAGTGTGGTTGAGGTTATATGTGACTGAACTTTTGGCTCTTATCCATATCCAATGAGATTTAAGTAATATTCATCTTAACCCATGGTTTTAACACTAGCACTCCAAGTGTCATAATCCCCCCATTCTCCATTGTCTCCTAAAGACAACTTGGTTCATGTGTATACAAGTGTATTTGTTCCTTGTTATTCCATTTTCACATATATTCAATGTTTTTACATCAAATTTTATATCATAAGGGAAAACCAATTGATGCTTGTTTCATTTTAGGCTTTGCATGGAGCAAGCACAACACTCATCACCTACCTAAACACACCCACCACATTTATGCTTAGGTATATCCTTTTATCCTTTTACTCTATCAATTTAATTATTATACTAAAAGGGGGAGAGTATAGATAATCATATTTGCTATTATACATGTGACAATTTCAATTTTGACCAAACATTTGTATATATGATATGTGTGTACATAAATGAATATTGCTCACACTCTATCTTAACCATTCTCTTATCTATGGTCTTAGTCTTCCCAAATTATTTTTATTGATACATGATATTTCCATAGTATCTATTTAAATATCTTATTATTTTTTTGACTTTCTTCTGATCTCATACCATTGTTTCTTGATTTTTCGATGGTTTTGAAAGTTTTTAGATGGATCCAATTAGTGGATCCATTTATCCTTGTTGAGCTCATCTATGTGCCCTTTAACATATATTTTACCAAATTTAAATCTATAACATGGATTATATTGTAAATCTCAATTATCAATTTGAATTGAAATTAGTGAAAGATTTAGTTATTTATAGAAAGCTAGCCTAAGTATATTCCTATCTAACAAGCATCTATTTATAAGTGTAACACATCTGTACATTTAAAATAACTTCCCTAAATATACTTAATATGAAACACTACAAAGGATCAAGCAATAAGAAAGTTTTTCACACCCAAATTTGGTACAATCCCACCTTTTATGTCATTTATTGCAACTTTACTTTGTAAAAATAAACTAGTGATAGTGAATGAGGAATCTATTAACCCATTTTGCTTGAGTGCTTCTATATTCTAATTTTTGAGTTTGTTTATTGGTCATTGATCTTACCACTATACCACGTGGATCCATATTATTGGTGTTTTTTTATGTACAAGTTTGTGGTAATTGGATAGGATCAACCTTGTCCAACCATAAATTTTGTAACTTATTTTGAGACACATTTCCTTTTAGTATTATTTTTATCCATTATGTTTTTAAATCTTGGAATAGGTTCTACATGCCAATAGGCCCCAAATTCAAATAAAAACATCTATGAATACAACACTTTTTTAAAGTATTAATAATGGTTCTCCTCAATCTCAAAATCTATTGAAATATTTTCATGTTCTATCTATAGGTATATTGAAGCAACAATCAAGGTTGAATCTTCATCTGCATACTTGTGCTAAGGGTAAAATAGGAAAAAGAGAATTTATATTTACATTCATCATTACACACACACACATAAGTGAGATAAATATATTTGAGTTTGATCCCTCTTTATATTATTGTTAATTTAGTGCACTACTTGGTCTTTCAATAGGGATTGACCAAGGTAAGTCCAACTCAATCCCTTTCACTCTATTCCCACCTATTTAATTTGATTTGATTTTTTTATAGGAAACTAGGGTTTGATTACTAAAATTAATTAATGTGATATTATAAAATTATAGATGCATCCAAAACTTTAATTTATACATGTAAAATAAGTTAAATAATTAGTTATGTGTTATAGTCAATTGATACATGTCAGCAGTTAATAGACTCTAGCACACTACACTATTTTAAACCTATTTGCTCATATCCAAAGATATTTCCTATTTCTATTTCTAACCTATCATATCTATATTTATATTTCTCTAATTTTCTTTAAGGAATATTTTCGATAATATAGACTTATAAATAATCCAAAAATTTGAAAACTATCAGAAATAAAATAGACTGTATCAAGATTAAGTTGTACTTATTACAAATACATCACATCTATCTAATGTATCTATAGTAAGTCCAAATTATTTAAAGTGATCATAAATAATTAGTAGTTGAAAACTATCATAAATACATTGGACTTCATCAAGGATTAGTTGGAATTCTCAAGAATTAGTTGGACTTATTACAAATAAATCACATATATCTAATGTATTTGTAATTAGTCCAAATTATTTAAAATAATAAAATATAATTAATAATCATTTTTTTGAAAACTATCAAAAATAATTTAGACTATATCAAGAATTTATTGGACTTATCAAGTATTATTTGGCCTTATTACAAATAAATAACATGTATATAATGTATTTGTAATAAGTCTAACTTATTTAAAATAATCAGAAACAACTAGTAATGAATTTTTTGAAAACTATTAAACATAAATTAGATTGTATAAATATTTAAAAATAAACCACATATATCTAAATTATGTATTTAAATCACATCTATATAAATTATGTATTTTTTAATAAGTCTAAATTATTTAAAAATAATAATTTAAATTTTTAATATACCCCTCTTTCACTTCAACTAACATAAATTAAGCTTTATCAATAATAAAATGGACTTATCAAAAAATATTTGAACTTATTACAAATAAATCACATCTAAATGTGCAAAACAATTAAAAGCCCTGTGGTCTTTCAAATATATTTAATTAAATTCATACAGTCATTCAAATGGGTTCAAAAACCATGCATTTATAGATAATAAGCTTGGGCAGTTTATTTCTTAAGGAAAAATAATTCATACATCTTTCGAGTGCTCGAGTGATATGTGATTTAAAATAACTTAGGATGACTAGGATGTCACATGTCAATCATTGATTAGATTGTAAACTATTTGTTTAATCTGAATCAGATGATGTCCCTAAGTTTGTCAAAGTTTATCTCATATTGGTGAACATGCCACATGTTGATCATGGGTGTTTGGGTGTTGGACACCTCCTCAATGTTATATTATAATTATATTATTAGATCCCACATAGTCCAATAATTGATATTATGACATGTGTCACAATTTTAGGTGCTCACATTGTTTGAGACTTTTGTTTGGATTGGTTATCCTTTTGCACAATCGAGTCACCAAGATGATGCCATGTGGCATAATCTTGGGTGCTTGTCTAAAGTGTAATTTGAAAAACTAAAAAGCCAAAGACCATTTTTTGATACACAAATGATGAAGTGGGACATTCCAAGGAATAAACCCTAAAGACCTTTTTACAAACATGGGAATGTCAAAGTGTATTTTATAATGCACAAAACTTTAAGTGTAAATTGTGAAGACCATTTGCCGAAGACCATTTTGAAGGATGAAAAATGTGGAGTTTAATTTCAAAAACTAAAAATCTAAAGAGGCTTTCATAATTCAAAAAATGCAATCTGGCTATTTGGAATATGTAAAAGCTAAAGACCATTTGAAACACAAAAATGTGAAGTGAATGTTCCAACTATCAAATTCCATTGACTAGATCCACTGTTACTGAAATACTAAATTGTCATAGTATAAAATATAAAACGTAAATGCTAAAGTGTATTTTCTAAGACCCAAAATGTGAAGTGACACTATAAATAAATAAAATAATAAAACATTAGACATTCCCTAAAAATGGACTAAATTTTGAAAAAACCATTCATATTTCTTATTCCAAAATTAAGTAAACACCATTTCAAATTTTCCAATGTCACGAAATAAAACAATAGTTCCCAATCCTTTATCACCATTTTTAAAAGTGACTAGTGGGATGATGCATTGAAATAATCTATTATAATGCCTTTAAAAAAATTAGTGAGAACAAGTGTATGACCTCTCCAAATTTTATTTGGTTTCCAAGCATATATGATACTATCTATGAGTATAAATGGTAAATATGTGTTAGTTGGGTTTGGATTCCATTTCTTGTCCAAAAAGCCTAAATAAATTTCTTCTTCTTTTGCATCTTTTTTCCCTACATGAATTGGGATTAACTAAGATATATTGACCCTTCATTCTATTTCTCAAATTTTTTAAGTATCTCAATATTTATTTTAGCTCTATTAACTCATACTATGTAATCCACTCCTATAAAATCATCAGGTATGACATAATCATATCTCCAATTTGCACATCTTGAGCTGGATCAAATGAAATATTTGTCCTTTTGCTTCTTGGACCAATATATGTTTTTGTAGATGCCAATCTAAAATCAAGGGTCCTATCATAAACTAATTTATGTATATATCTATGCATGGATATGTCATGGTAAGTTCTAGGCCAAAAATCTCCTGTACATTAAACTTCATAATGGAACATGTCTTCTTTCATTATGTCATGGATGTTTTGGAAAGAATATGCTAGATCCTTCCAATTACTATTTTTTATCAAACCAAGTTCAGTGAATTACTATACATACTTAATCGAGTTATATTTTAATTCTTTTTCACTATTTTTCTACTTCTATCTAATTTTTTTGTAATAATGGCATCTTGTGACATTTCTCTATTTTTCAAGCCTTTGAAAAATATTTTTATTAGATTACCTTCTAGAACATTAGGCTCACCATTTTATTTTGTTCCCCATAATGTAATGGGGAGGGACCAATTTCTATCTCTTATAAAGTTTTTGTAATGTATAATGGGTTGACCTTACTCCATGCATAAAATAAAATATTGACCTTTTGTCAAGCCTATTATTTAGTTTCTTCCCTTTAATTGGTAACTATTAACATAGTCTTTGAAATCCACTACTTCTTCAATCAAATATGGTGTGACTTTTCTTGTATTTTCACATGTCCTATAAATATCCATCATCTTTGACACACTCCATCCATCTTTCCTCTTTATACATTTAGAGATGTTTCCAAATATGCCATCAATGTCCTCATGGGTATGTCCTATAGGTAGAAATCCAACCTTGACATCGAGGAAAACACCTTTGTAGACAAGAGAGATAAATATTGTAACATAAACCTGTACAAAAAAAATGATTTTATGAATTTGTAAATGTAATATTAGTTCCATATAAGGTTTGACATTTTTTAAATATAATTATGGATGGAAGGAAGTACATATTCTTATTATCCCCATAGCAATTATCTAGTTGAAGGTATAGCCTAGAAGGAAGTTTCTTGAAGGAACTAATTGATTGTGATTCTTGTTTATATTTATTGCATTTAAGGTAGCAGTTATTCAACAAAAGTGCATCATATAATGGATATTTTGAAGATACAAGGTTATATAGTAAATATCCATAAGTAGCTGGCATTGTTGTTTCCATATCCTTAAATCAATTATTCAATGAGGTGATAGTAAAGTTATACCTTCCAATAATATACGATAATTTTTTTTCCATATCCACCTGCACCATGACCATGTGTTATAATCTCTACCATTGAAAAATATACTATTGTGTCGGTAACTACTTTGATTTTTATCATTGTCCTTGGCACAAATATTTTTTAACATTCCACCTTGTCATGAATTACATTGAGGCATTCTTCAAGGTATTACTCTAACATTCATTTATATGTGTAATACATTTGTCTTGCAGAAAGTATCTAATTTAAGTGCATAAAAAATTATTGATTGATACGATCTTCCTAATCTATAAAGAGGGACCTAGAGAATTTTTGTTGAGTCAACAAGATGCATGTTTTGTACCTAATGAAGTCATTAAATGTGGAAATTGTCACATCATGAAAATTATTTCTCCACATGTTATTGAATTTTGGCTAGGATATTGGCTCATATTCCATATCTGCTAATTGTGCATTAATGTGGCATCTCATAAATTATTGAGTGAAAAATGATGGAAGAAGTAAAATTTTTTCTTATGAGTTGGATATATATACTTAAAATTTAGTCATGGATAAACATCTACAAATCATCCACTAATTTGTCTAACAAATCTTTAGTTATCATTGTCTTCTTTTGTGGCTTTTGTTAAAACCTCCCTGCATGGAATGGATTTCATTCCCCATTTTATTAACAATTTTTAATGTCAAAAAATCTACTTCTCTTCAATCCATATATTTTAATCCAATCTTCTGAATATATCTTTGTACCCTAAAAATAAATGGTAGTTTTGTTTTTATTTTTATTAAACAAACCAGTTTAAAGGGCATCCAAGACATGTTGCCTCCTATCTATTATGGTGGAATCAAATAACTTTATCCTTGTAGATTTTAGCATCTCAAATGAAAATCCTAATTAAAAACATTTTTTGGTATAACGTTTATCTACATACATTGTTGTAATCTTTCTATCTATGCTTTCATCAAACTCTACTTGGCTAAGTGAAGTATTAGACTGATTTATTTTTTATCCCAAGTAGTTGTAGGCATAGTTTAATTTTTTTGGATGCCTTTGTGTTAGGAATGTTAGGTAAGGAGTGACTTAATTATCCACTACATCCCAAATGTTTCCAATTTCTTTCTCCTTTGGTGTCATGTATGGTAAATTAATTTATCTACATTTATTATCTACTATCTTGTTAGAAGGCCATCTAATGGTATATGTTTTAGTTACCTCTATACTATAAGTCTCATAATGTTTTAGAATGTGCATTATGTAAATTCCTAATTCATTTTCTAACATTAGGACATGAATGCAACCAAAAATATCCCCTAGCTATGAAAATTCAACATAACCAAAAGTAAATTTTTCATTGTTTGCAAGAGTTGTACATTTGTGGAACAAATGTATGATTTTATAAATATATATATATTTTAGTCTATAAAATGTGGTAGGATCATCGATATATTGAACCAATGAATCCAAACAAGGTTTTTATTATTGAAATGGTTATATATATATAACTAAACTAAAATTATTGTCTTTCTTCATTGTCATTCTATATATAAAACTTGTCTTTGATGTGTTGCATCATTCTTGTGTTCCATATAGTAAAATTATCAACTACATCCCTCAATTATCCACAAAAGCTGCAAGAAATGGAAGTGGTAGAGTTGAATCAAAAGATTTAGTCACATTAACACTTACATATTCAATAATTATTTCTTCATTGTGGCATGTGGAATTGAGATTTATGGATTCCATAGATTCATCATCTAGACCTACAAATTTGTGTATTCTTCCTTCACAAATGACCTTACCATTATTTCTAAGAGAAACATAGTCTCGACATTGGAAAGCCATTGATGTATGATTTTTTAGCCTAGACATTTACAAAATACATGAGAAGAGTTGTTAATTAGGATATTTATAAAATCAGTCTAATTTATACCTATATGTAGGAGATAAATCTATATTTATACCATAACATAAACATAGAGATATGTTAAAACCTAAAAATGTTAAAAAGATAATGTATAACTCTTTTTTTAACATGGTTTATGTCAATCCAAAAAAAATAGCTTTTAATATCATATACTGCATACTTCAATCTTTGTTTCATCTTAATTTTAATGTATCTCCTAGGAGATACTTTCAAACATGCAAAAGAGCATAATAGCCACATACAGAAAAATAGCTAATTGGGTCAATATTCAACCATGTATTTTATTAGTATACAAAATGATATTGATCAATGGGGGTTTTGAGAAAAATTATGGAAAATGATTAGCTTATTATATTTTGGGATCCTGTATGTGATTTGAAGCTCTATGGTGAACCTAAAAGTTTGAAGGTATCTCCTAGGAGATACATTTCAAACATGCATATGGGTACCCTTGAAGGTTTTTACAAGGCTCTTCAAGGTCTGTTTGAAGGTAATACTAGGTGATATCATGAAGGGACTTGTAATAAATTTAATGGTACCCATGAAATTAATATTAAGACTTAATTTTTTAATAGTCAAGGACATGTGGTATGCACCTGTGAACCCATGACATTTCAACACTCAAAAAAAAATTCAAGTTCACCAAGTGAGTGACTCTCCAAGATTATTCCTAGTGTTTCCATCTCATTTACCAAGAGACTGATAGATTAAACTTAATGTTTGAAATCCTTGGTCAAGTGGGCAAGTGAGATCATGCTAAATGTCATATCTTGATCACTTAGAGACTAACTCAATAAAAGGCATTGTATGAAAGCTCTCTATCAATTGACTGAACACAATCCTACAAAGTGGCACCATACTGTGAGTCTAATGTGATCAAAGTGTCACCATCCCATGAGTTTGATGATCAAAGTGTCACAATCCCATGATTTAGGTGAAATTAAAATAAAAAATAAAATTCAAGATCCAAATCCATTGACACCATTAATTCACACAAATTTAATAGACTTACATTCAATTAGGTGAATCTAGTGAATATAAAGGCAATATATGTAATTTTTAGAGATAATAACACTCATATTACCATAAAACTAACAAATTGAAAGCCCAAGTTTTAACCCTCATGAACAAGAATTTTCAAAGTCACATAATCATGGCCTCCTCATCTCAAAGTTTACCTTCTCCATTTGTATATTCAATTATAGTAAGTATAAAATATACTAACATAGTGTTTGATAAATTTTCCCTTAAACATGAATTTAAGAACTTCTCTTCTATTTGGGAATAAGTTAACAAGGAAAAACTTAACATTCTAGAGGACCAACTCTCTATATTATCATGGAGGTACCGATATGACCTATTGGTGATCAAGATAGTGGGTTTGCATAATGTTGCAGCTAAACCCAAGGTAATGCCTTGCATTGAATTATTGTTTGATTTATTTAAAAATGGTAAAATTTGTATAAAAATATTGCACTTTTTCCAAAATAACACACTAGTGGCTCAACTTAGTGGCAAATCATTCAAAATGTACTATAGGATGCCTACCCCTAAGACAACATATAACCAAGCTCTAGTGAATACCTAGATACATGAAAATAATTCAACCACCAAGATACAATAATGGGCCCATGACCCTAGTACTTTCCTAATTAGAGACCTTATTTCTTCTATCCCCATAGACACTTTTCAACTTGAAGTTAGAATTGCCATGTCCCTATTAAATAGAATCTACAATTTCCCCAAAATGACTTATGTCAACAAGATGTGGATTCCCTTGCTTGACCTCATTGTTATCTGTAAAAGGATAATTTACATAAGGGAAATCATCAGTTCTAACATCATCAACATAATAACCAATCTAAACAACTTCTCAAATCACAACTTTTATATGATGTCCTACATGGTGGATGCTATAACTAGAACCATCTATGCATCTTTTGAGGAGCCTTCTGAAGAGTACCCTAAGAACAGGATATGTGAAAGGTTCAATATCCTTCACATTCATAGGTTTAGGAGGAACATGACCAAGATTATTGAGGCCTTGTACCCAATGGTATACTAGGCCATCTATGGAAAAGATATGCCTAGGATCTTAGATCAAATAAGGAATATCATAGTCAATATGGGGGATTATTGGCTCTATCTAGACCACACCATAATTAAGATAGAGAGAACCATAGTCTACCCTATATATCTACCTAGGTTGGTCCTAAACAAAGTTGTAGAATAAGAAATTACTACATAATTAGCTGACTTAGTGGATGTTTAGCTAATAAAAAAGAGGCATGGAGATATGCACCTAAATCCCTATAGTATTGGTAGGATTTAATATACCAAATGGGAACACTTCCAACTAGTGGGTAAAACTCAAACCCATTATGATTTCAATTGGGCACCCTACAGATAATGGGACCCTAGGGAGAACATGAGGAAACACCTAAAGAGACTTAAAAGAAGTGTAAATATCAATTATGGGCATGTATACACTTGACATGATGATGTGTGTATGAATGCCCTAAATGATGTATAGGTCCATGCCAGGATGAATAAGGCCACCATGTCATGGTGGTGGCTAGGCACATATAGTATATACTAAAACCACTAAAGATTAGGCCAAGAATATTGAAAATGATCACCAGGTTTTGGAGCCTCCTAAGGGGGCCCTTTCACAAATGGGAACACAATATAAGTAATATCCTCATGCCTCTCCACCCTCCATTGCCATTATAACAACTACTACAATAGAAACAATCCTTTCTCCACCCTCTACAACAAAAGTCACCATAAATGCCATGAGTTGTGGTAGAATTTTCCCTATGTTATTTTTTACTCCACTCACCACAATTCAAAATTTTCATCTTCCTTCCTTTCTCTCCTTAGTTAATTATCCTCTCCCACCTTCACTTATTCATGTAGCAACCACCACTATGGGGACCAATGGAGCCTTCTTTATGTTTCCCTTCCTTCCACTCACCATAGCATAGGAAGTTCCTCTTCCTTTTGTCCTCACCTTAGCTACTAGTTTACATCCATCCACTCTCCATTAATATCCACCAAATATAAAACTTATTTAATCAGTTACTACTCCACTTCCCTCCACATAAACTTCCACCCCCACCATGGAGCCTATTATATACAAAAAAAACCCAGGAACCCTCTAACCTTACCACATTGTGTACCTATCTAAGAAACACCTAATAAGGGATAAAGGGGATTATTGAAGGTAAGGAAGGGTTATATAATAACATAACCCTAGAGGTATTAGATAATGATGAGGAATTAAAGAAATTACCTTCAGATGAAGGAGAATGGGAAGGTGAATCTGAGACATCACTCTCAGTATTTATCAATGAAACTATTGAGAGTGATCTTGAGGATAAATGAATTAAAGAATAAAATTACCTATTAGGGGATACAAAGGTTTTGGGGACTACAATTTTTACCTAGATACTTCTAGAAGAGGGAGACACCAAGGATGAAGTAAATTCAAGACCCCTAGCTTCCACTAGTGGAAAATCAATGAGAGTGCCTCTAGGTCCTTAATCCCCAAAGATAACAATGAAAATTGATATAATAGTTCCCCTAATTTCTTCTATACAACATGTAAGTACCTTAGCCCACTATTATTTATCCTCATCTTCTATAATTTCTACTATAGTGGAAATCAATATTGTAGCTCCCTCTCATTCTTTAAATTCTTTGAATGTGATTTGGGTTAGTCAAATCCATAATTTTCCTACTACCACTACCACTAGGATCATTTTCCTCAGCCATTGAGTACTTACAAAATTTCCTCAATAATCCCTCCACATACTTCTACTTTAGTAAAACTAACCCTCCCCAACTATAAAAATGAGTCCCATTTGAGAGCCTAGTCTCTACCTCAATTTTCACTTCACATGTTTACCTATCTCAACCATCCACCTAAATGGGGATTCTAATAACATATCCTACTCACACATATAATTATATGGTGACCACCTAAAAGGATCTTGAAAAAGGCAAACTAGTTCTAGATATAACATCCCCCTAAAAAGGTCACTAGTTAGAGGTAGGCAATCCACCTTTCCCACAAATATGACCCTCTTCCCCTAAGCCCATGATCCCTATGATCAAGAATTAATATTCCACTCCAGTAGAGCTTAAAAATCCCACTTAGTATTCAATAACCTTGAACATACTAGAATGGCTACAAAAGTTGCAACAGGTAAAAGAGGGTAGGGTAAACCTAGAAGACATTTAGCAAATAATGGTCAAGTTTCATTTTGATAAGGGGATGAAGAACATGAGGAGGGTCAAAAGGAATAACCTCATAGTAGAAGGGTGGGAGGTGGAATTAGAACAAAGATAATAATCTTATCTCTATCCAAAAGGAGAAAAGTACATCCCTCTGATGTGAGCTCTCTACCCTAGGGGGACCCATATACCTTTATGGATTTTAAAAGGGGTGATCAAGGAAGTTATCAAAGGATATGATGTAGACATCAAAGAATTACAAGGAAGAACCAATATATAATCCATGATAGACATCATTGATAATGTACATGTGGTGTCTAGGAATTTATACTATATCATCCAATTAATTAGAGTTGCAAAAGGGGAGTGACAACCCTAATGGGGAGATGTATATCTAGAATTATAGAAGATGAAGAAAATGGAGGATAAACAATAATTTTTTAGAAAAGTAGCTAAGAACAAAGCTTATGCCCTTTTGAACTTGATATTAGCCCCTAATGCTAGCTGGGTATAAAACTACGTAGCTACCAAGATATATGCCTTGCTTTAATGACTCCGAGACATGAAGTCTTTGGTCTTATAGTTGATCAGTCAAAGAGGCAAGCAATGGCTATTTTGGGAGAAATAAGGATAAATAATGTAGTCACTCCATAGAGATATTTGATACATGGATCCATTTTTTGAAGACTTTCTCCATGTAGTTAAAAACATTTTTAGAGCAGAGGTTGAGGGCCATATCTATAGAATAGTAGGTGAAGTGCAACAACTAGTGAGTTTTACTAGAATTAGGCATCTTAGTGTAGAAACCACTTATGTAAATCTTGGGGAATCACTAAACATACACAAAATATGATGGGTAAATTTACTTAACTCTTCAAAAGACCCCTATTATACTTTGAGGTAGTGGAAATTAACTTTCAAGCTAGACATACTCTTTACCTTCAAATTCAAGTGAGCAAGCAAGCCATGATATCCATGGTCACCCCACTATGGCTTATATTATAGTTTCAATGGTCCACTTAATAAAAACCAACACTATGACAATAAATTTAGCTATAGTGGTAATGATTTCATTTACAACCATAATAGCTATTACAATCTCCAATTCACAAGTGCCACCATTTACTATTGTTACCTCATAGGTAGCCCCTCTGATACCTACAATCCTTGGTTGGAAATATTTCCTATTATATATTTTTTATGTCTAATGAGATGTTGAGTGTTACTTCAAATTTCATTGAGAGATGATGCTGGCCCCATCCCAAGCCTATAAAAAGTGTATCTCCCTTTCTAATCAGAGGGGAGAAAATTTGACATCAAATACAGATAAAAAATCCTTCAGGTTATCATTCAAGTTTATGTTGTATGGTGGTGTCTTCCATTTCTTGTCATTGATTTAGTATCTTAGCTATTTGATATATGTAATAGTAGTTTTAAAAGTTCTATTGTAAGCTACTTAAGTTATGTTAATGAAGAATGTGTCAACAATTCTAGTTGATAGATCTCGGTGTTTATTTATGGAATAAGATATTGTTAAGGTAATATATAACTTGGGAGATACCTTTAAGTGCATTGTAATACCTTCAAGGTTACCATTATGCATGTTTGAAAGGTATCACCTTAGATATACCTTCAAGGTAGCCTTGAAGGTACTACAATACAATTTAGGGGTTCTATTAGTAGATATATTGAACATGCAAATGATTGGAATTTTCTTCAAGGTATCTCCTAAGAGATACCTTGAATTTACTTGTAGTACCTTCAAGGCATCTCCTAGTAGATTCCTTGAACATGGACATGATTGGAATTTTATTTTAAGGTATCTCTTAGGAGATACCTTAAAGGGCCTTGTAATATTTAAAGGGTAACCTTATGCATGTTTGAAATTTATCTCCTAGGAGATACTTTCAATGTACCCTTGAAGACAATACAATTCCCTTAAAGGTATCTTTTAGGAGATACATGTGATCATAGGAATCTAATAAGGGCGGTTAGTATCATGTTAGTTCAAGTAAGAAAACTCAATAAATATACTAACACTTAAACTCCAATCCTAGATCTTAGGAGTGAGCTTAGTTAAAAAAATAAAAATGAAATAACAACTAAAATGCAATAGAAAATGAGTCCTTTACCTTCCTTGGGAGATAAAAATGAGTTATTGAGTGGCTTTGTTAGCTTGTGCTTCAAATAGTCTTTAGAAATGGAGGTTGTGTAGCTCCTTCTCTCCTTTCCACCATGTCTTGTGTTATGGCTTGACTCAGGATTCTAACATTATAACACTATTTTCTATGAATTTTTTCATTATAAAACTACTCTTATCAAAGCTTTTAAGTCATTTTTGCATGATAAATTTTCACCAAAATAAATTTAAATTTAATAGGCAAGGCATTGTATTTATACAAAATGGATCTAACCCCAACCCAAGGTGAGTCAAGGTGGAGTTTAAAAATGTAATGAATTCAAACCTAACTTGGGCGAGTCATATATAACCCAAATAAAGTTAATATTTGTCAATTAATCATGATTTTCAATGAATAGGCATGGGTATCCAAAATAGATATTTTAGTATATTTTCAAAGACATTGACAACTCATAAAGGCAATGATGAAAGGCTAGGATATTTTAAATGTTTTAATTTTATTTTTTAGTTATTCATTAATTTCACATGGATAACTCAACTAGGTGTTTAATTTGGTTTTTCTTGTTAATTAATTTTTAATATCCATTTAGCTCTTTCAAGGTTTGATATTTGTTCATGTGCCCCACTTAATTAGTCTATTGTCATACCATAAGATGATTAAGGATGAATTTGTGAGAGGTTATGATTACATATGATAGGATACCCAAATTAAGGATATCTCAATATGATTTTGATATTTGATGAATGATGCAAAAGAAAATTTGGGATGTTTAATGATTCCTGAGAATCAATCTGAAGTCTAGTTGAAGGCCAGTTTTAGGTGTTTACAATTTTCTCCTATTTGGTAAGATGTTGCAAGCTATAAGCACAATAAAGTGTTTTCAAATAATGAATAGTCCAATAAAATAATGATTGAATAAAAAACTCCGTACAATGTTTGGAAATCTTATAATGATTCCCCATTGAGGGAATGGCTAACACATATGTTAGATGGATGGTCCCTAAAAAATAAATAAGAAGAAGAATGAAATTAAATCATGGGTGTCATTAATCCAATTGAGGTAATACTTGATGGCATTGATTTAAAAAGTAATGATTTACCCAAAGGTGGTTATAATCAATAACAAAGGTTGAGAGACTGATTTGACAAAAGGCAATTATAATTAGTGGCACAGGCATATGCCCTAATTAGGGTTGATGAGACAAAATAATAATTTTACCATAGGTGGTTATAATCATTAAAATGACCTAGAATAAAAAATGATTTTTTGATTGTGCCTCAGTAGGGTAGATTGGCAAGCATAGATCAAGGATATAGCCTATTGTATAGATTAAAGATGAGCATACAAAAACATAGATGAGATGGTCTAATGACTAAAGAATCCACAAATAACCATGCACATGAGGATGCACAAAGTGATGAAAGAGATGAATAGAATAATAAGAATTGATCAATGAAAATGATTTAGTTATACCTACTAATATATAGAATCTCATCTTGATTAGCATTTATACAATTATAATGGTAAATATATTGATTTGATCAAAGAGGGTGGGAGGATTTACCAAGTTTATTAAGGAGAATCTTATATGGTTCCATTTCTTGAGACTTCTTGAGCTGATTTTTACCATAGCACATGATGATATGCCTCATAATAGAACACCATGAAAACTTTTCCAAAATATGCATAAGTACTGACTCCCAATCTAATAAATAATTGAAAATATTTCACTACTAATAAAAACCATGATGACAATATTGATGTATGAATATGAATAGTCTCAAGAATAATGCACAAGGAATCACCCAATGAATACATATAGACTAAATCGAGGCATAGTAATGAAAGCAAATAAATAATCAAGAAAACAAAAAGATAACTAATCAAATAAACACATAAAAAGCCTAAAAGTAAAATCAAAAGAATGCATCCTAATAAAGAATTTTCCCCAGTAGGGTGAACCGAGGATAACTGACTAGGCTTAAATAAGACAAATGTTTTTGGATTTTAAATTTTTTGAATGATTTTGGAATTTTGAGGTATCTTAACTCATTAGAGATTGAAAATATACCACTCAAAAAATGGTGAGAGCATTGGTTTAGGTTTCTTGTAGACACTAAAAAATTGCATAATTTTAGATGTCAAAATGCCTTGAAACCCTACCTAACCTTCAAGCTAGTTGACAACCTAGTTGACTTAGCCCATTTATTAATTTAATAACTTAACCTTTTAATTCACCTTATTTTAACTTATTTTAACCTATTTTCCCCTTAGAAACTTAACTGTAAAAATTTAGCTTCACCGTCGATGGTCAGGTCATCAAACTTGCTTTAAAGCCAATTCTAGCTATGTACAAGATAAACATGACACAATTTAGCAACCTTCCCTTATGCAGTACTAAAAATATTAAAAAAATAATAATAGGAAAATTTATCTTCCATCTTAATTATCAACTTCCTCCTACATAATTAGTAACTTCATCTTATAAAAAGAGAGAATTAGGATGTGAAAAGGATTAAGAAATCCACAAATCTATGTTCAGGCTATCAAATCTTCTTGCACAGGTATCTAGCATCTCTTCAACAAGAAAGTAGCAAAAATGGAGACTTAAACCTCTATTTAAATCACTTTTGAGGGCCAAATTAATGTCACTCTAGCCAAATTACTTTTTCTATCTAGCAAGTTATAGGTAACTTGGTATAGGTTTCTTCATTTCATTTTATTTCCAAATACCCTAACCTGATCAAACTCATCTTCTAACATTATATTTCTAACCAAACCCATATTCCAACCCTCACCTAATCATCTACCCAATCTAAAATTCCATTTCTAAACATTTCTAAAATTACACAAATATTTGTTGATGGTTAGCACAACTTCCAATAGTCACATTGATTGTTGATGGTCACCCAACCACCAATGGTAAGCCTCAACCATCGATGGTTCACCCAACCATCGATGGTCACTATGGTAGAAAATAATAAGTTATTTTCACCTCCTTAAACCTAATAAAATACTAATTTTTATGTTTCTTCATGTTCACCAAACTTCCCTAGATTTTTTGAACTTGACCCCAACTATCTTAACATGAGTATTAACCCACTTTTACTACATTTAGTCATTTTATTTTAACAAGAATTTTAATTTATTCTTCTTAAATGTGTTTAATTACATGTTATTGAATGTAAGTATTCTTTATTTTTATAGACATCAACTTAATTATTAAAAACAAGGGATTGACATCCTCTTAATAAGCATATGCTTCTTGGATCTAGCTCATGTTAGATAATCCACTCAACTATCTAGCTAACAAGCCCCTTTTTTCTAGTGTCTATCTTATTTGTAGGTTATTCCTTCCAAGCCAAAGAGGAGTTCCCATCATCATCTGGATCACATGTACAATTTTACCAGGTATTCTATTATACACCCTTTTTATTAGTTTCTTACTTGATTCTAAATTAAGAAATGAGAGGAAATTAAGAGAAACATTTTGGCACACCTAGTTGGACATAACATCCCTTTTCTTCCTTTATTATACGCTCATCCAATGAAATCTAAATTTATTTGGGCTTAAATTAAACCTTTTGCATACATTGATTTCTTGGTTGATTTAGTTCATCTAGTAACTTAAAATCAAAGTAATTAATCATAGCTTTCACTCTTGTTATCACACACTTATTTCAAACCACATAACCAATCAACACATCAAAGCAAACTTGAGACAAGGCCTAACTATGATTTAATCACCTAAAGATAAACCTTACCCTTTCTTGATA
This sequence comes from Torreya grandis, assembly GCA_037957365.1. Classification (NCBI taxonomy): domain Eukaryota; kingdom Viridiplantae; phylum Streptophyta; class Pinopsida; order Cupressales; family Taxaceae; genus Torreya; species Torreya grandis. Next base: position 679,089 of record JARHVA010006407.1, read on the forward strand.
ATATTATTTAGAGGTCATTACCAAGGGGAGAACCAACTCAACTCTCTAGTTGAGTATAAAATATAAAATTTAGTATATCTTGGATAAGCACCTGACACCCTTATTGGTGCAGTGTGTGAAGTGAAGGGGCAGGCCCCAATACCAAGCCACATATTGAAGTTCAACACAAATTTATCTCTTGAGCACCTAAACACAACTTAAAAATAACCTTAGAGTTCCTCTTTAGTACTTGATCTACAAGCCAACACTTTCTAAGGCATAAGCCAAAAGCGATCTAAAAAGGACCCTAAGTCTAAACGGACTTGTAGTGTATGTTTGAATTTCCTTGAGTTATTTTATTTTGCTTGATATTTATTTAAGGTGTGAGTTTCATCATTTTATCTCCTATTTACTCTCATGGTCTTTACTAGATAATATTTGAGGAATCAAACCAACCAACAAATACCTTCTTCTTCTTCTTCTTCCATAGAGTATACTTCTGATGTTGAGGGTTCCCCTCATTTTCTCCCCCTCCTACTGGTTTCAGATTTTTATTGAGGGTGATGTATATTTTTCTACCTTCCTTGATAATAACCCTATGGATGTTGAACATTAACTTAACACCTTAATTAATCATACCTCTCTTAATTTAATTCCTTCTATAGATCTTCCTTATGGTATGCCTCCCCATATTTTGGTGGGTGCCACCTCAACCCAACCCATGATCACCCAAGCCTCTTCTTCATCCAATATCCCATCCACCACCACTCCCAAAATTTCATCCAACATCCCAACCAATAACCAAACACCTACTAACCCAACCAATACCTCTAATAGTAGATCAACTTTACTTCTCATTACCTATATTCCTTTTACTATGGGATTATCTTCTACCCCTATTTCTACCATTCCCCTTAGTTCAACCAACCCACCAATTTCCACCCCACTTTAAATTTTGGTACTTTCCATACCTTAAACACTTCCACCTATTAGCACTAGAATTACCACCCACCAAAAACCAACTAGTACTTTCATACTTCCAACCCAATCTACATCCATACCACCATCCACCAACCCAAACATACCTCTAAAAAAAACCATATCATCTCCCTAATAAGAACCCATCACATCTTACCCATATGTTTCTAACCCATAAGGATACATAGCACCTTCCACCCAACTATTTATGCCAATCAACCCTTATGTGACACCATCACAACCTCCTATGACTACTTACCAATATGTGGCTTCTTCATCACCCTCTATCATTTATCCATACATTATTGCCACCAAACCTCAAAAAAATTCACCTTGTAATTATGCAGATGTCTAACCTCAAATAGACTTGGTCAAGATGTTAATGGAGAAAATGACTAAATTGGAGTCATCTAACTTCAGGTCTCATAAACTTTTATCCTATGACCAAATCTCTAATGAACACATCTATCCATCTATTCTTATCCATGTTTATCCTCCTCAATTAGAATTACCCAAGTTTTCCAAATTTAAAGGCAAGGAGGACCCTTAAAAACATTTAATATCATTTCACCATTCTTGTTATTTAATCGCATATGATGATGCTCTCCTCCTTCATACCTTCCCCATGTCTTTATGAGGACTAGCCCTTGATTGGTATAGTTATCTCACCATGCACTCCATATTTTCCTCCTCCCAATAGGTCCAAATCATTTTATAACATTTCTCAATAAATATATCTAAAAAGGTTTCTATTATTGACATTTATTTTATTAGACAATTTGATGATGAATCAATTGTCGATTTTGTAGCTAGATGGAGAGGTCTCATCAAATATATTTATTTCTCCTTACCCCAACTTGAGTTGATTGAACTCTTCTCTTAGGGTTGTGATAAACATATTTACCCCAAAATTCAAGTTAAAACTTTTATAAATTTTTATGAGGCATTCACCATGGTATGTAAACTTGAAAATTGAGCCATTGATGAAGGGAAATTGAAACTGCAAAACAAGAATTCTAGATTTAAATCCAATGATCCTCCGTCCACCAAAACCACTAACCAGTCTAACCATCCCAATAACAAAACAAAAACATTTTTAAAATTAGTGGTCCTAAAAAATACTCCACCACCAATTGTCAATGAACCCCATCAAACCAATTCTTCTAACCCTTCCTACCAATAAAACCAAATCCAAAACTGAGATCCTCCAAAACAATATCCCCCATAAGGGAGTTTTATGCTTTAGTTTTGGATAAATTTCTCAAATCTAACCTCATACAACTTCCATTTATCAAACCACCCCAATAATTTGATGCTTCTCACCCCTACCTAGTTAGTACAATGAGAATGACCATTGTGCCTTTCACTAAGTTATAGGACATGGTGTTAGTAAGTGTAATACCTTCAAAAGTCTTATCTAAAGCTTAATAAATAGTGGCTAAATTACATTTGATAATACCAATGCACCTCTTAATTATTATTTTGACATCTTCCACAAACCTTTTCCTAAGCATGCCCCTTTTATCCATCACCATGGAAATAAACTAGAATCATCTCACTCTCATGAGGCAAATATGATTGATGTTATTATTAGTGATCCCATTATTGAGGAGACCACTACCACAAATACTTATTCCTTCATTTTACTCATAAAAGTAATGAACTCACCTTCCATTCCATTTGATACCTAAATGAAGGAATTAACCACCCCTTTCTATTCACTTGATGAGACCTCAAATTTATCTACCTCTCCTTTGATGGAAATACCAAAAGAGACAACCCTTGCTTTAACCATTTATTCTTCTTCCTCGACTCCACCCATTGAAGTGGTAGAACTAACCTTCATTCCTTTGGATACCCAAACAAAGGAAGTAACCATGTCCATTCCTTCACTTGAGGACACCGTACCTACCTCCCCCATAATAGAACCATCCATTATCTCTTTGGAAACCATCCCACAAGATAAGGTTACCTCATCCACCCAACCACAAATTAAAGAACCCTCCATCAAGAAAAAGATGAAGGAGCCATTACCTCTCCTCCACCTAGGGGCTTAATTTTTGAAACAAATGACCAAGGAACCAAACCCATCTACAAGCTATTTTCTAGACTAGTCTAAATTTTAGAGTTCACTTCTAAACCCAACTTTGATAGAGCTACCTTTTGGAATCATCTTGGGCTCCTTACCAAAACAAATCTAATTAATCAACCTCCCTTACATCTACCATTAAACCCATTATTACCTCTCCATCAAACACCTCTTCATATAAAACCATAAGTAAACCATCCCAACCAACTCTATGTAACATTACTAAATCACCTTCTGCCTCTCTTACCAAACCTATCAAGAATCTAGGAATTCTTCCCACACCTAGTTGTACTCATCCCTTCTTGAAGTTGGAATTAAATACATCTAGTCCACCAAAGAAACCCACAACCAAACCCATCAATAAGGAAGAGTTACCAAAACCTTTACCTCAAACTAAACCCATACCACCTCCTTCCCACCTACCTTCTATCTTAGGACCTCATCCTTCTACCATCCCAACTACCTATTCTTCCTCTAGTAAACCATCCCCCTTTTATCTACCTATACCTACACCCATCGAACCTTCTAGTTATCTATCATTCTTAACTAATATATCCACCTCTAATTTTCCACCTATATCTAACCTCTCATCATCCAAATATTCCATTCTCAAATCATTTACCCTGAAGCCAACCATAACTAAGCAATCATAATCACTAACTAAAACCATTCCACCACTAGTAAGTTATAAGGTGAAAACTAATTCCAAGAAGGCTCTCATCCCTAAAAATATAAACCATCACCTCCAACACCTCTAAATGAATATTATTCAACTATCCTACAAATGTTGTTGTAAAATTACTCTATCATCTTACCACCTACCAAACCATTTTACCCTTCCAATACCAAACCCTCTTGGTTCAATGATAACTTGATATGTGCATACCATAGGGCATCAAGACATGACATAGAGAATTTTAAAGCTATCAAAGAACTCATTCATAGCCTATATGATGAGGATAATCTATTATTAGATGAACCTATCTTATCCCCATTACCAATTTAACCATCAACTCAACCCATCCAATAGTTACCTACTCCCTCGCTCTCACCCAAGAGTAAGGAAGAGGAATCAAAGTAACCACAAACTTGAAAAATCCCCCCATACACACTATTCATATGGTTACCCAATCTCAATCCCAATAGAAGGACAAGAGAAAAGCCAAATTATCTATTCCTTGGTCATACCCTTCAACCCCTCAACCTTCTAACTAAACCTAAACACCTACACCTTCACCTATACCACCACCAAAACCCAAAATATCCATTTTGGGGGCCTCTCCCTCCAACCCTTTTGACTCCATCCAATATATCATGTTGAAATAACTTCACTAGAAACATGTAAAAATAAACCTTTATAAACTTATCAACACCTTGCTTCACCATTTTTAGGCACTGATAGAGGATCTACAATCTATAGAGGTTCAACCAGATGATCTTCAGCCTCTTGTACCCTTTGTTAGAGCCCTCCAAATTTCTACCTTCATCACATTTCAAGATTTTAAAATACCTCTTGTTCATATTGAGGATCTCAATCCTTCACTCTTCATCACTATGTACATCAATAAAACCCATATCAAAAGGGTAATGATTGATGGAGGAGCTAGCATCAACATTATCTCCTCTCATATTTATGACCAACTTCAACTACCCAAGAACATTATGTCAGAAAGTGTAGCGGTCCTTCACTCCTTGAATGATACCATGGTCACTACCTTGGGGATAGTTATCCTTCATATTTTCTTGTGACCTCGTACCATTCCCAAACTATTTTACATTATAGAAGGTGAGTTCCATTAAAATATGTTACTTTGACAACCTTGGATCCATGTCATGAGTTGTGTCCCTTCTACCTTACATTGATGTGTCAAATTTGAACATGAAGGTCAAGTTGTTACCATCAAATCTAACCCTATTAATTTTGCCTCTTACAATATGACATATCAGCCTAATGATGTTCTAATTCCTCCCTCATCTACCTCACCATCAACTACTAATAATACTACCTCACCACTAACTAAAACCAATAACACTCCCACCCACAACAGTGATGAAGCTTCAACTAGCTCATTTATCTCTTCTTCCCAGATTCCTATACATGACCCTTTGGAACCCACATTCCAATGTATCTCACTTGGGGAGTATTTTATTTTAGCCTTGGATGTTTTTCCTACTCTGTAAGAGTATGGGAACCTTAAACATGACCCTTCCTATGATCTCAACATCAAAACCATCATCCTTTTTAGGCTCCCCAAAAATCAAACAAAATTCATCTATGGGTGACTTGATCAACCACTTATCACTCCCACCACTATCTCATCCATCCAACCATTCACCTCTAACTTCTCTTATTTCAATAAACTAGCCTTTGGCAAAGCTTACCTTTATAGGTGTTCTTGGAAGGGCTTTGGTCTTAAATTTTATGAATAGGGGCCTCAGGAGTTACCCATCATCAAAACTCAAAAACCTTGTGGGTTATTCGGCTTTGGGTTCATACCACTAGAAAAACCCACCTCACCAAAACCCATCACCACCATCGATGAGGATGTTCCATTTTCACCAACCCCATATCCTTTGAAGACTAAATACTTCGATATCATCCCATCTAATTTTTTTTGATGAATACCATTAGTTTTCCCCCCTGATCTATCAAAAGGATGATCAAACTAAGACCTATCCTCTCATCCATCTTAAAATGATAGAAAGAGATTCTCTTACCATCAACACCATCTAATGTTAGGATGATGATTCCATTCTCACCTACCTTGGTGTAGGGGATTCTTCTCTACATAAATCCCTTCATCCTGAGAACTAAACCATGTTGAATGAATCCACTATTAATGTCAACTTGGGTACTCAAGATAACCACCATATCATCAAGATAAACCAATCCTTAAATTACATGGAATGATAAGATTACCATTATTTACTTCATGACTGTAGCATAGCCTTTTCTTGGTCCTATCAAGATATGCTTGAAATTTACCCTTCTATTTCCCTTCATAACATTATCACCCATCTTGAGGTTAAGCTAGTGTGGAAAAAGCTTCATAGGATACATCCTCACATAGTCATTCTTGTCAATGAAGAACTTTAGTGTCTCTTATCTATCAACTTCATTCAACCCATTGACTATCCATAATGGGTTTCTAACATCTTTCCCATTACCAATCCCATAAGGGGACTTTACCTCTACATTGACTTTCATGATCTCAACCTCATTTTCCCAAAGGATGACTTTCCTTTGCCAAACATTGACCAACTTGTTGATATTACAACTAGCCATGAAATATTATCACTCATGGATGGTTTCTTAGGATATAATTAGATCTTAATTACCACAAATAATCAAAATAAAACTTCTTTTATCATGCCATGGGGAACCTTCTGCTATAGGGTCATGCCTTTAAGTCTAAAGAACATTAGAGCTACCTATCAATATGCCATGACCTACATTTTTTATGTTCTCATCCATAAATTTTTATAGGACTATGTGGATGATATCTTTGGGAAATCCAAACACCACAAAGATCACCTATCTTTTCTCACCATTATCTTTGACCGACTAATCCATTATCATGTCAGGCTCAACTCCAAGAAATGCATTTTAGGGTCCTATCTAGAAAACTTCTTGGAATTATCATCTATCTTTAAGGAATCAAAATAGACCCCACAAAAGTTACAAAAATATTGGAGATGCCTCCTCCTACTAACCTTAAGCAATTTCATAGCCTGTAGGGTAAGCTCCAATCCATCTGACACTTCATCTCTCAGTTATTAGATAGATGTCAATCCTTTCACCATCTTCTCAAGAAAGATACCTCTTTTAAGTATACCAAGGATTGTCAACAAGCCTTTGATTTGATCAAGGAGTACCTTAATTCTCCACCTATCCTTATCCCTCCAAAGGAAGACTATCCCTTCTACCTTTATATATCCACCACTGACCATTCCCTAGGGGAAATGCTCACTTACCATGATGAATCAAATAAAGAGCAAGATGTCTACTACATTATCTACACACTTATATATTATGAGACTTAATATACTCATCCTAAAAAACTCTACCTTGCCTTAGTCTCTATGGCCTCCAAATTCCATCACTACCTTCTTAATCATAAACCCTATGCCATCATTAACACTGACCCACTCAAGTACATGCACTCCAAACCATACCAAAACTGGTGTATAACTAAGTGGTTCATATTTATATCTAATTTTTATCTTGAGTTACTTTATAAAAAGTCCATTAAAGGGTAAAGCATTACCAACCAATTGATTGAAGCTCCTCTACCAGACAGTCAGCTGATTCCTCTTAATTTTTTAGACAAGTCCATCATAACTCTTTTTTAGGAGGAACCCACCTAAAAAATGACCATATTTTTTTATGGATCTAAATGCCAACATGGTAGGGGTGCTAGAGTTATTCTCATTACCATTAATGGTAAACCTCTTCCCCTTTCCTTTAAACTTGACTTTAAATGCACCAAAAATGTGGCTGAGTATAAAGCCCTAGTCATAGGTCTCTAAACTGCTCTAACCTTGGGAATCAAAATAATTAGTGTCTTTAGAGACTCCCAAATGGTCATTGACTAGGTTAATGGATCCTATTGATACAAAAATGATGTCCTATTGAAGTACAAATAACTCATAAATATAATCTTAACATCAGTCAATCATTACCTTATCTAATCAATTCCTTAATCTACAAACAAATTCATAGATACAATGGCTTCCCTTGATTCCTAAATCCCATCTCAACCTATTGAATCTCAACTATTTGTCACCATCCATAATTTTATCACACCCTCATATATTAGTTCTAACATTCCCACCTTTTTAATATGGAAGCATCTCCTTCTAACATTTGGTATGACCAAAATTTTAACTACCTTAACCTTGCATTGTTCCTCCTAACTATTTGAGGAATGCTTGAAAATCCTTTATTAAGATTAATTTTCCTTTCACCATACTAGGGGGAATCCTTTACAAATGTGGCTTCAACAACCTCCTTCTCTGTTGTCTACATATTCATGAAGCTTCTCATTCTATCAAAAAAACACATGATGAAATCTATGGGGGACACTTTAGTATCCTAGCTATCGCTAAATGTATCCTTTGCCTTGGCTACTATTATCCCACCCTCAATCAAGATTGTTGTGATTATGTAAATAAGTGTGTCAAATGTCAACAATATGCTAATTTACATCATGCACCTACCCATGGCCTTCGAGTATGTAAAGAATATTGTCCCTTCTCACAATGGGGTCTTGATCTTATTGGGGAAATCAATCATCATTATTCATAATGACACCAATCCATTATTACTACTTCAGAATATTTCACCAAGTGGGTGGAAGCCATTCCTCTTATCTCAACCAAAGCCAAAAAGATTATTAATTTCATCAATCACCATATCATTTGCTACTTTGGTGTTCCCCATAAGTTCATCACTGATAATGGAAAATATTTTAAAAACAAGAAAGTCTAAGGTATTTGTGATGCTTTTATCATCAAGTTAATCTTTTCCTTACCATATCATACCCAAGTAAATGGATAGGTGGAAGCCTCAAATAAAACCCTCATCAAAATGTTAACCAAAGTAGTAAGTGCTTCAGGTTAAGATTAACACTTGCACGTCCCCTTTGATTTATAGGCCTATTGCACTAGTGTTTGAACCTCTATGGGTGATAATCATTTCTCTCTCATCTTTGGAGTAGAGTTAGTCTTGCCTCTCAAGGTCTAGATTCCTTCTCTTTACATATCCTTACATGAGACCCTTTCTAAGAGCAATTATCATCAAGAACATCTTGCATGTCTTGAACTCCTTGATGAACATCACCTCACAACACTTATTATCATTAAGAACATCTTTAATGTCTTGAAATCCTTGATGAACATCACCTAATAACATTTAACCATATTCATGTATATCAAGAAAGAATCAAGTGTGCATACAATAAATACCTGAAAGAGTGAGAATTCAATATTAGAGACCTCATCCTTAATGAAAACCAACATATAAATAATATAGAGAAAAGAAAAAGAGAAAAGTTTTCTTTCAATTGGCTTAGACCCTACATCATAACCCATAAGTATGGATCAGGAGCTTAACATTCATCTTGTCTCAAAGGCAAACCAAAACCTAAGCCTCATAATGCTTTACATCTACATCCTTTATATTTTTAAAGCATGATCACTTTCAACTTTGTGTCTCACTTAATCTCATCCCTTAGTTTATGAGATTCCTTATATGTTCACCCTATTCCTCTTAGGGATAATTGATTATTGCATAAGACCATGTGATTAGCCATCATAGTTATAACCTAATCCTAAGCTTAGATAACATAGCTCTACCCATGGCATGGTACTCATGGATACTTTTCATCTCTAATTAGATGGAATCCCATGATTAGTTGTCTCTCAAACCACTTTCCCTCATCTATCATTAACATTTTGTTCTAAAACTATTGCCTCCATAAATTAGACCTCTAATCCTACATAAAGTAGACCTCTAAGCCTAAATAGACTTGTCCATGTCTAAAACTAGAATTTAAAATCAAATTAGGATACCAAAATATCACTTAGGATCATATCTCTAGAATTACAAACTGCTCCCTTGAAGGATAGATGCATAACAACTAAATGGCTTAAAGATAGACTATTCCCTTGAAGGACAACTATAAAAATCCAACTTTAGACCACTCCCTTGAATGATGGCTAAGTTAAGTTTGTCAAAAACAAAAAATTGAAGCTTCCCACATCAATTAGCTTCACCACCTTATCAAAATAACCAAAGTAACAAACAACCCTATGTTAAAATCAAATCAAGGACACCAAAATCAACTTTTATATATGGCATTTGTAGACTTCCCACATCGATCAGTCTACACATTATATTATGACATGGACTTATCTATTATGGTTATTTGGTCACCTATAGAAGGGGAAAGCTAACACATATTAGGGTCCCATATCACCCATTTCCCCTTTCTACTTATCACCTACTTTCCCTTCATACCCTCTCTAAAATCAAGGTACTATGAGCTTACTTAACATAAAGTGATCATAATACTTTCTTTTTCAATAAAATCATGCTCATACAAAGCATTCAAAAGGCTTATTTTCATTAGCTTGCATCCAACTTTGATTTTGTTAGGTCTTTATCAATAAACACTTCTTGCCTTTTTCTTATCCTCTATTCATTAGTTCATGTAGATATATGTCTCATAATCCTTATCTTTTTTCCATATTTAGTATGTTATCTAAACCTAATTTATGTGCTTTCATCATATCTCCATATCACATATTATATCAAAACATTCACAACATCATTCTCATCCGTGTAATAATCTATATACTTCACAGTATTATAAACCATATCATATCTATGCACCTAAAAATCAATCACATCATCACTCATATCATAAACCACATCATCCAAAACCATAATCCAAACCATCCTATCCATGATCATGACCATGAACAAACACATCATCCATAATATAATCACCAAAAACCATCAATATATTAAATTCAAAATCACAAGCAGATTTTGATTCCCTCATCTTATCATCATATAAATCATCCATAATATTCAACATCATATCCATCAAAACACAAAACAAACCATATTATCCATCAAAATGTCATCATATTCCCAAACTACAAATCCACATATCACCTTATTGAGCATGGGGCATGAGCATCCTACCATTTGCTCATGTCAAAACATACACCTTGCAAATTCATAAACATCAAAACTAGTGAACCATAAATAAACCATATTCATATTCATAATCACATATCTATAATCCTATCTACAAACCACATCATATCAAAAAACAACATAAACCATGTATCTACCATTTACCATGTACAACATAAACATTATTCATAAGTCACATCATATATACCAAATAAAAAACATGTCACATATATAAACTATGCCATCATTTTCTTTAACATGATCACAATCTCACACACACACACACACACACACACACACACACACACACACACACACACACACACACACACACACACACACACACATCATCATCATCTATGCCATCATCTATCACATATCCATAATAAAATCTGACACATCATTATATGATAATAATAAAAACCATCCATGATCATATATATCATATTCATCCAATGAAAAAAACATAAACATCTATGAACAACATTACCCATAGCCTAATCACATCAACTATCACATATCCATAATCATGTCATAAACAAAATCATTACATGAACATCATCCAAAATCATCCATAATAATGTACATCAAATGCCAAAAACATGAACATCAATAAACATCATCACATGCCTATGCTAAGAAATAAACCATCAATTCACATATCATATCATGAACATAAATAATCATCACATCATCATCATAAGGTCAATAATATCCATAAAACATAATAAAAATCTCAAATTTATAACATAATTTTCAAGTCCTCATCAAGTAATATAATAATACATATAATCATGTATACATAAATCTCTCTCATATATGTATCTCCCATTATTATCACACAAGTTGTTATTAAAATAAAAAACATATGCATCTTATAATCTCACATATCGAGCCCCTAGGGCACCACTACCACCTGTACTTGCACTTACACTACCATTTGGTGGTGGTCCACTTGATCTCTCTACTTGACCCACTATCAAGGCCCACTAGCTCAAAGTATTTATAGATGGACCATATACTAGACTAGCCCTATACTCTCCATATCTTAGCTCCAATAGATATTGTGTTAGCACTATCACCTCATAATATCTCAACTCCTCAATAGTGGCTAAATACTATGTCATGAGAATCATGTCTAGTCCTCCTATGGGTGCCCCTACTAGTGCTTCCACCACTCCTAACCTCTACCTTAGTGAATCTCTCTCCTATGTCACTAACCCAATAGAGATCCTCTCTTGATCTTTCTCTTCAGTCAACATTGCCACTTGACCCTATAAAGTGGATTCATATCCATATAATCCACTAATTTAGTCCTATGTTACTACCAATGATACTACCACCTATCCATCCTATACTAGTACCCTAGTGGGATCCATATCCATGGGCTATTGACCCCCATTACCCCATCTAAAATTGACCACTGCATATCAGGCATGGTACCATACTACATAACCATCCATAAAACCTACATCATTTATCATGGCTCTTACCAATATCTCCTCATGGTCTAAAACAACATCTTATGGCTATAACTTTGAGAGAAAGAACTTAGCATATTCCCTCTTATATCATGGAAAATCTAGTCAAATCCCCTACACTAGTCCAAACTATCTCTACACTTGATTGAATATGATAAGCTTAGTCTCATCATCCTACCTCCCATAAATCTAGTGCCAGTTCTATAGTGATAATGTGTGAAAGAGATATCTTACCCATATTATCTATCCCACATATGTCCTCCACACTATGTCACCTACTAACAAACCCTCCAACGCATCCCTAAAAAAATCTATGTCCCTCATATCACTACCTACTCCTGTCAATGCATAATGTTGCTTCCATCTCATGAAACCCACTCTATAGTCTGTCAACACAAAGCCATCCCATAGTAGCCCCAATTATCTCACCACCTAAATATGCTCATATGCCTAGTAATGAAGAACAAAGCCAATGCTAATCCCATATTGATTATGTGCTTAAAAGGCCCAAATATCCCTATAAATCTAGACTAGTAAAATTGGGGCCCACCCAAACATAGTACTCCCTAGTAACATCTCCACTAGTACCCCTAGTAATAGGTATGGAAAATTACCACTACTCAAATTTGGTAGTGCAAAGTAAGAGATGACCATCATCATCATGGTAAGTAATCATCTATCTCTGGGAGCCCTCTAGTATAGCGGTCTATAACTAAATCCCCCTTATTAAAGTTGAATGTGTACCCAATTTACTCCATACATCAGATCCATGAAATAGTCTCTCTCCTCACTCTCTATGTGATAAATTGGCTTCACTTGAATGGGTAGCCATGTAATCTAATGAATATCCTCTAGGAGGATAGTCATCTCTCTCATCAATAGAAAAAATGTGTTCATGGATGGATCCTACCTCTCAATGAGAGCCATGATCATGACTGCATCCCATGGTAGGTACTAATAATGTCTCATGGACCTTAGGCCAACATCCTCTATGTGTCTCCACTCATCATACATCATCCAATCATGGATCTCTATGAGGATCTTAAGGACTTGGTCCCTCATCTAAATCTGGTCATTTGCCTATACAATAATCACATTAGTATGCATATTTTCCACTAATAACACAATTACACCTACCTTTTTCACCCTATTACTATTTAACCCATTACATCTATCATCTTACCTCCATTAATCAACTAGACCTCTACTTTTATCCACACAAATTGTAACACACCTCCCTACTTTTATCACAAACACTTACCCTACTTTGCATAATTTTCACTCATACTCTTCACCACCAACCCTAACACACTATTTTACAAACCTAAATACTTATATTAGATAAAATATGCCCCCAACCCCTCATCATTTATTACCTCTAATTTACCTTTTTCAACACCCTTATAACCACTTCTTATAGCCTATAATCCCTTCAACACCTTTTACACAATTTACACAACTTTTTAAACCTTTATCCCACTCTAACAAATTCCTCCACTTTCCCACTTTACAATAATTTAAAATTTTTAAACAAAGTTTAACCTTCATAACACTTTAATAATTTTATAAATTATAAAGAAACTTAAACATAACATTTAACACAAGCTTTCAAACCTACTTTAATAAAACTCTCACAAACTTTATAATTTTAAAAAATTACACCTTTTTATCTACCCTGATCCCCACACCCTTTAACCACCAATGGTTTCTTGAACTGTTGATAGTCCCTTCACATCCTCTTACCCACAATTTCAACCATTGATGGTCAGTTTGAACCATTGATGGTCACTGTGTGTGACCACTGGTGGTGCAACCCTCAAATCCTAGACCCTATAAACCTCAAAAAACACACCTCAAATCAAAACATAAACTACCTAACATTATTCCCTAACCCATTACACACCCTCCAAATCTCCATTTCCCCCATTAATTTTCTTACAAACAAAAAAACCTAAAATGAGGGCATCATGGCCTAGGATAATTTCCTACACCCTATTCACCTTATTTCAACCTAATCAAAATAACTCAAATACCACATAAATTTAACTAGACTATCAATTTCAAAACAATGCCTACCTCATTCCATGATTGTTGACATGGCTAGAGCCCTTACCCTACCACTCGACCATGCCCTCATCCACCTTCCATCTAGTCAAATATTAATTTCCTTGAACACATGCTATCAACCACTCACAACACTCCACCTTAGCATGATCAAGCAACTCAACACAAAATGCCAGCAAACACAAAATCAACAAAGAGCAACTCAAAAATGTCAAACCATAAAAATGATTTTACATTTTTAATTTTTTTATCTTAAGTTTTTAGGGTTTTACTTGACCATTAATGGTTAGGGTAACCATCGATGGTTGACCCTGAGGAAATACCCTAACTATCGATGATCAAGATCCCCACCATTTCACCTTTTTCAATACCCAACCTTGGTGCTAGACTTTGAGAGATCACCTAATCTCACCACACCACAACTTGAGCATTTAGAGATTACCATTCTCTACCCAACCTATTTTATTGTGTCCACCTTGATGTTGTCCAATTTTGACCCAAATTATTTGCCTATTTTATGATGACCTTGCTTGGCCATTTTGACTGCATTGACTAACCTTTCCATGTTGCACTTTTTAAATTCACACCACCTCTGCATGACCTAACCATTTGTGTTTTTCAAAGGAACACTTCTTACCCTAGATACCTATGATAAATATTGATCCTATCTAGTAGACTTGATATGAATGACCTAATTATCTATGACTAACATTATGGACCAGTTATCCTTATCATATAACCCTCTAGCATTGACCTTATTTTTACCAACATTGGTAACTTTATTCTTTACAAAATATTGACTATCACACCTAGTCACATTTTATACATGTGTTTATGTCTCAAATTTTGAACCCTTTTATGTCACTCACCTCATAACTCACCATTTACCATTTATTAAACCTCAACCCAATTTCAATTTCACTTCATCAACTTCCAATTTGAGGGGGAACACTTCCTCCCACACTTGGGGAAATCAGACCATGACCAATAATTCATTCATTTTTATTTTTCCACTTGTTAAATCAAAGCCACATAACAAAAAGGGGCAAAATGTAGACACTCAACATAGTTTTAGATGTTAAAATGCTTTAAAATCCTACCAACCCTAAATCTAGTTGACCACCTAGTTTACTTAGCCCATTTATTAATTTACTAACTTAACCTTTTAATTCACCTTTTTTAAATTTATTTTCACCCATTTTTGCCTTATAAACTTGACCATTGATAGTTAGCTTAACCATCAATGGTTAGCTTGAACATCAATGGTCAAGTCATCAAACCTACTTTAAATCCAATTCTAGATGTGTACAAGCTAAGCATGGCACAATTTAGCAACCTTCCCTTATGTGGTAATAAAAATCTTTAAAGCATCGTAATAGGTAAATTTATATTCCATCCTAATTAGAAACTTCTTCCTACATAATTATTAACTTCATCCTATAAAAGGAGAGAAGTAGGAAGTGAAAAGGATTGAAAAATCCACAAATTTGTGTCTAAGATATCAAATATTCTTGCATAGGTATCTAAAAACCCTTCAAAAATCAAGTAATATTAATGGAGAGTAAAACCTCTATCCAAATCACTTTCAAGGACCAAAGTACTATCATTCTATCCAAATTACTTCTACTATCTAGAAATTTGTAGGTAACTTGGTACTGGTTTCTTCATTTCATTTCATTTTCAAATACCCTAACCTAATCAAACTCATCTTCTAGCCTTCTATTTTTGGCCAAACCCATATTCCAACCCTCACCTAACCATCTAACCAATATTTAATTCCCTTTCTAAACATTTCCAAAGTTACATAGGTAACCACTAATGGTTATCACAACTACCGATGATCACATCAACCATCGATGGTCACCCAACCATCGATGATTATCCTTAATTACCGATGGTTCACCCAATCGCTAATGGTCACTATGGAAAAAAATAATAAAAATTTATTTTCACCTCCTTAACCCTAATCAAATCATACTTTTTGTGTTTTTTCCTATTCACAAAACCTCTCTAGATTTTTTGAACCTAACCCCAACTATCTTAGCATGAGTATTGACCCGATTTTACTACATTTAGTCATTTTATTTGAACAAGAATTTTACTTTCTTTTTCTTGCATGAAATTAATTTCATGTTATTGAATTCAAGTATTCTTTATTTTCATCTAAATCAACTTAATTTTTAAAAATAGTAGATTGATGACCTCCTAACAAGTATATGCTTCTTGGATCTAGCTCACACTAGGTAGTCCACTCAACTTTCTAGCTAAAAAACCCCTTTTTTTAGTGTTTGTCTTATCTACATGTTATTCCTTCTAAGCCAAAGAGGAATTCCCATCATCTTCTTGATCATGCACTTAATTTTACTAGGTATTCCTTTACACACCCCTTTTACTAGTTTTTTACTTCCAAATTAAGAAATGAGCAAAAATTAGGAGAAACATTGATCTCAAAATGGAGAAAGCATATTTAAAAGGGGGACTGAGCTAATCTCAACATAAATCAAGTGCAAACTACATAGTCTCAATAGGACCTCATGTCACAATTGTTATGTGAACACAAAAGGTAGTGAGACTCAATCTGGTAACAACAAGTTCTCAAATTGAGGAAAATTTCTAGGAAAATGAGAATAGTAATGTCAAGGTGATACATAAATGCATGATAAAGGTGTTGTTCCTAATTTTACCATAGGTGGCTATAATTAGGAAATAATGACATAGGTCTATGATAGTAATTTATCCATAGGTAGTTATAATTGGTAACAAGATGTGGGATATTTATTTTCCTATAGGTATTTATAATTAGTGGCACCAGTCAAATGTAAATTGAAATATAACTTTCAAGATCCACTATCACACTATTTTCATAAATTGTCATTTCAACATGGAATTTAAAAATTGCTAAAACTGGACCAAAATCCCCTCATGGAAGGTGTAGGAAGAACCAAAGGAACCAAGACCAAAGGGCTTGGGTAGGATGGATAAAAATATGATTTGGTCAATAGTAAATGTATGATAAAATGACATATGGTATGTCATAAATAATGGCAATGTGGCAAGGGTAAATTTTTTTGGCCAAGGTGAATGTTTCTGATGTTGTTGTTGAGTGGATATGCATATATTGATCAACATATGATACAAAAATAATAGTCAATCATTTAAATTGATAGCCTAAAAATATTTTAAATATATACTCTATCAATAACTTACTAAAAATTTGGATGCCAAGAATGTTGGTGTGATCTTCATTGGTCATTGATTTTGTTTCCTTTAAACATCAAGATAAGATATCTTTATAGCCTCTACAAAGGAAAGTACAACCAAGGAAAGTAAATACAGATAAATTTTGGATGATATTTATATTGTGTCAATGTAAAGGTGGATAATAATATAATGTATAATAGTTGGGAAATAAATGAAGATATGGATTTTTCAGGCACACATAATGTTGCTGATTTTCAATTCGTATAATGTTGGTTAAGGCAAGGCAAAAGAATTTTGAACATGATCTTGATAAGACCACCAAATTTTTATATTTTTTTGGTTTGAGTGTAGCTACCATCTGATTATGTTATAGATTGGAAGTTATTTTTATGTCATCTTTGAAAATGTATTCATCAAGCAATGAAGAACTATTGTGATCAATGATTGGTGCCTCAAAGAGGTTTTCACCAATGAATTTGTATTGATTGTCTAGTAGTACCTCTAAGAAGGTTTCATTAGGGAATGTTGAGTTTTGACTTTTATTATATTCTAACACCTTATAAAAGTTTTCATTAGAAGATGCAAAGTTTGGACTTTAATTTCCTCTTAGCACCTTTAGAAAGGTTTCATTAGGAGATTGTTCTTATTCTACATGATTGTGGTCTTAGCCTCCTTGATATTATGCAAATGATATGTTTATATGGATTAATTTCAATAAGGTGTGACTCTATTAGTCCCAATCAACATTTGTGTGAGGTGGAAGGTCATTTTAATGGATAGGTTGGCTGGTGGTAATAGCATGTGGAATGGGGAGAGAGAACACAATCCTTATAGAAGATATTAGGAGAACTTATGTTAAAGCGAAAGTACTCATCCTCAAAAAGTATAGAATGATCATAAATATATTCAAACTAATATATGAGGCATGCATAACCAATATTGTAATAGCCATAAATGTATTCTTATTTTGAAGCTAATTCTGACTTAGGGATTCTGAATTCGATGCTGAGACTGATGTTGATACCAATTTTGATGATAAATATGATGCCAATTTAAGAATAAAACCTAAATTCAATGTTTATTATTCATTTGGTGTGGATGCTACTGTAATTATGTTTTTTTGAATGTTTGGTATGGGACAAGTAATGGCTTGTGATGGCATGATGGGCTCCATAGAGACTAGTTTTTTAAAGTGAGACTCCTCTATGAGGGAAAAAACGTCAAGAGAGAACTCCTAAGAGATTATCTTGTCAAAGGGATGATCTTTAAAAAAAACATGTGGTCAAGGTAATGATTTTCCCAAAGGTAGTTATAATCATTAAGAAGTGACTCAATAAAGACTAGATTATCAGAGTGAGACTCCTTGACAATATGAATAATATCAAAAGGTGATTCATCACACATTGACTTGTCATAAATAGGTGGTTCAAAATTAACATCATAGCTTGGTTGGTTATCTTGTCCTTGCTTTACAAGTAGTAATAAAATACTAGTTTTGATTATATCTTGGTGTTTGAATGATTGGCTCAGTTTGAGAAGTACTGATTAGCTTGGTTGGAGGGGTATTGATTGGATCGATTGTGGTAGGACAATCAGAATGGGTTTTATATAGTGGGTAATTGTTGGTAAAAAATGAAAAATGGATGGTGGTTAGATAATGATAGGCTTAAGAAAGGATGGTTTATGGCTTAAGATAATAACTGTGACCCATTGAGTTGTGATTGGACAAATTTGTTGGGATAACAAGATACTATGCTTAGAATGGCCTAAAATGGTAATGGTAGGGTATTGTAAATCTTGGTTGCTCCCATAAGATAAATGATGAGGTCCTAATATATAAATGGTAGGGCATTGTGAATCTTGATTGCTATTGTGAACCAAAGGGTGAGGTCCTACTATAGAAATTGTAGGGTGTTGTGAAGCTTGATTACTCACACAAGCCCAAGGATGAGGTCCTAGAATAGAAATGGTATGGAGTTATGGATCTTGGTTGATCATATAAGATAAAGTATGAGGTCTTAGAATAGAAATTATAGGGATTATGGAGCTTGATTTCTCACACAAGCCAATAGATGGGGTCCTATAATAGAAATGGTAGTCCTTGGATGTTGTAGATCTTGGTGGCTCATGCAGTTTGAAGGAGGGTTAATGGTATAGGTGGAGTATTTTATTCCATGGGTTTTGAGGGGACAAAGATCATACATCAGCTAACCTAAATAAAGTACCACCAAATTTGGTGCTTGGCTTTGTTCCCTAGATTGAGTATTATAAGGAGGATATGGATCCATCTCACAAACCACTTCTTCACCATAAGGGTATTGAACAAATTAAATTTGTGTGGAAATTATATCATAACTTGGATTGTGCATGGTTCCATTATAAGTGTAACAAGACATATCCACATTAATGATGAACACTTTATAAAAGGCCTAGAGTTCTACAAACATAAAAAAATAATGTCCAAAGGATAAATGATTCGAACTTGGTCTAACTTTGTCTAAAAGTGGAGTTGTATCTCCAAAATAGTTTATGTTGAAAAATGGTATAAAAAAATTTATCATCACACACAAAAGGTCAAGTGGCTGAATAAAAAATAGCATGCCAAAATCTAGGTCCAAAGTGTTCCAAACAAGTCTAATTGAAGAAAAAAAAAGTTTCTAATTATTTTGGCCAAATGTGGCACAAAATCTAGGGTCAAAACTATTAGGAACCTAGAGATCATTTATCACATAATAAAAATCCAAATTGTATATATTGAGCTAAAATTATTGATTACACAATTCCTTTTATTAAAGGAATAACTCCAATTACATGCCACTTCGATGGGGATACCTCATTTGAGCAAGGCTCAAACTAAATTAACTTTTTGGATGATTTAAATCATATGCCCCTTTATTTATACTAGTTCTCAACTACCCCACTCCTCATTCTAATGAATGTAGGATTATTATTCTAATGCATTACTATTACTACTATTACATTTCATTGTTTATGATACTATTTATATTAGTTATTCTACTATTATACTCCTCTTTAGGTACATCACATTCCATCCCCCTTAAAAATGTTTCACCCTTAAAACATGATAAAATTACATGATAAAATAAGATGTTGACCAAATGGAGTCCTGACCATGCATTCATTTAGGCTTATACTTCTTCCTTTAGGGATGGGATGTGAGCATGGAAAACCACAATGTGAAATCAAACACTACAACATGAGGGTGAAGTGCATAGAGATTTATGGATGAAGTAACCTCAAATTGAAACATGAGGTTAGAGTTGATCACTAAAAGTTGAAGCTTGACAATCAACACCTCAAAGTTAGAATAAGGTTACACAAAATACATTGCTTGGTGGGCCAACATGCTATCCCCCTTAGCATTTTTATTTCTACACATTGTGTTTTTAGTAGCTAACCCCATCAAATAATGCATCAAATTGGTTGGAACATTGCTTTCAAACATGGACTCTTTCATTTTCGATATGGGTGCTTCTCTTTCCATCTTGGGATTTTAGGTGTTGATGTTTCCTACTTGAGATTTGTTGGTGCTAATAAGAGTGAAACCAAAAAAAAATGTCTCTCACCATGATCATATAATATATGGTCTCCTATGATCTTAGCTAAGACTCATGTTTCCATCATGGATTTAGGTTGCCACATTTGAACCTCTACTCAAATATCAACTTGAAGTCCATTGATGAAACAATTTTGGAGGAATTCATTAGATAGGCCAATAGTCTAATTAGAAAGGTGTTAAAATGTTATTTGATATTCTATAACCATGCTAGTTTGATGAAGTGTAGTCAATGCATCAATGAGATGACTTTCAGAGAGAATGGGAAACCCCATGAGAACTAGAGGTTAAATATATAGATATGAGAGGATGTTAGCTTCAACAAAAAATGCAACATTTACAATATGGCCAATATTTTGATTTTTTTGAAATTTACACATGGACATATACAAAATAACACATATAATTATTAAAGACCACAAATGACCAAAACAACTAAAAAAGACTATTAATATGACTAGATAATTATGGAATCTATAGGACAAAATAATTAAACTTGAATAAGTACAAATTATGTTAGCACTATTTAACATAGGCTCACTTATGACTAAGAACACATTAATAACTCAATGACAAAATAATCACAAAATATTTGAAAAAGTATTTTGAGACTAATGCTAACATGGACAAAAATACACATAGAGGGACTCAAATTTTGGGACTTACACTACTTATAACACTTGTTATTCACCTAAGATACATATAATGACAACATAATTTAACTTTAAATTTTTTATAAACCTAAAACATCATGATGGTATAATAACTATACCTTAACACATAATAAACTAAACATAACAAATGAAATAGGGCTTATGCAGAATACATAATTAAACATAGATTTTGGTAAGCCATGAAACCATTTGGGGATTGATTGAGACAAAATAATATATTACTAAATAAGAAAGGCAAAATTCCAAATCATAGATCTTATTGAGTCACATTCAGGTCTAGTAGTGTCATATTAAGTAAGGAGACTAGTCATAAAGGATCCAATCAAATGTTATGTTGATCATGATAGAAATTTTAATTCCAAAGTGATGGAAATGATGTTGATACCAAAAAATATTATATGGCATGATAGATGTTAAAAACCAAAGCTAAAATCCAGATGCATAGAGTACGGTCAAGGTAACTACAAACTAAGTTGGGCATTAAAAGCACCAAGGTGAAGGACTAAATGTGAGTAGAGTAATAGATCTAATATAAATTGATAGATATGCATACCACATCAAGATGATGGAGGAGCCATTATATCATAAAGAGGATGTGTAAATAACACACACCAAGCTAGTGATTTCATGAAACCCCAAATAGAGTTTAAATAAGAGGCAATGGTCAATTTCATCACCAAAGTAGAGGAATCAAGATGATACAATATGAGTGAAGATACAAAAGCATTAACTATTTCAAAGGGATGATCTAGATGAGCTCACTGAGTGTGATGCCAAATAAAGTCACCCAAATTCATAAAGATAGGTTTGAGTGATTTGTGACTCAAGATCAAAACTATAGAGTTAATGTACTAAGTGATTTTAATGGTGATTTATAGATCCTTAAATCTAAGTGAAACTAGATCAACCAAGGTAGATTTGAGTCAATGAATATGACTTTCTGGAATTGTGTTGTATATATCATATAATAACTCTAAAAACTCAAATATATTAGACTAACAAGATACAACTACAATATTTTATTTTGGTTTTGATACATATATAAAATCACACATGTAGCTATAACATAACCACTCATATAACTAGATCTCAAAAATAAAAACTCAGTGTTACTCAGAATACCACAAATTACTGTAAACCTCACAATAACTTAATCATAAAGAAAACTAAAAAATATTTCCCTAGAAAGTGCTCTAATACCAGATGTTAGGAAACTAGGGCTCATTTCTCATATAATAATATTCTAAACTGCATATATTGAGCTAGAAATGTTGATTGCACATAATTCCTTTTATGTAAGGAATAACTCTGATCATAGGGCACTTCGAGGGGGATACCTCCTTTGAGCAAGGCTCAATTAGAATTAACTTCTTGGATGATTTACAACATCATATGCCCCTTTATTTATACTAGTTCTCATCTACCACACTCCTCATTTCTAATGCATGTTGGTTTATTCTTCTAATGCATTACTATTACTACTATTACATTCCATTATTTATGTTACTATTTCTACTATTATACCCCTCTCTAGGTACATTATAAAAATAAGCATATGCTATGAATTTTATCAATATAAGCATAAAATCTAGACTTTAAAATAAGGCAAGATATAATCTAACAAATTTGGAACACTTTGGCATAAACTAGGCATTCAGATTGAAACATGAACTTGGTAAATTGGCATAAGGCATCAAACAAAAGGCATAAAAAGGTGGGTTATTTCTCCCATATTTAGGCACAAACAATAGTTTTCAAATTTGGGTAAATAATTAACCTAAGTTACACAACCCAAAATATAAAAATCAGTGTCTAGGCCCAAATTACACAAGGCATAAGTATAAATCAATCAATGTTTGGATTTGAACTTGTCAAGGTTAATTAAAAATACAATTTAGGAAGAATAGGATTATTTGAACAAACAACAAGTTAGACACAACTGAATACCATAAAAGACACTAGATAAAGATACAAAAGGCACATGTGGATTGGTTTCAAGAAATGGAATCTTGGACATAAGGCAAAACAAATCTATGAAATGAATTGAGTAGTGCAATGACATTATCATGATCTATAGGTATGATCAATGGTTTGATTCAATACTCCAAGGCACAAAACTTGAAATGGATTGGGTAGCGTAATTTTACCCTTTCTAATTAAGTGACACACACACAAATATTTGTCAAAAGACTAAGGCAAAGGTATGGTGTCAAATGGAAAACATAATACCTCCTCAAATAATGGAGTGATGTGAACATGAGACTCATTTTAATGTTGGAAGACAAACAAAATAGATATTTTTTTTACTCAAACTATGCAATAAAAGATAAAATGACACAAACACCTAAGTGTAACATTCTAGATCTTAAAATTGACAAGGTTGCATAATACTATAAAATTATGTCTATATACGTGCTCTTGAGAGGATTTTAAATGTTAATCCAAACATAAAAGTGCATTAATAAGTAGGTTTTTTACACCCCCCTTCTCTCAAGAGATTGTATGGTGACATGGAACTTTGGGCTACTCATCCTTCATCAACATTATTTTTGTGGCAAGTGGGGTTATTCTAAAACTATAGGTTTCATGCATCTAGATGGTCCCAAGTGTGGTTAATACTAGATATTCAATCATTTCAATTGATTTCATATCGAATAAATTACTATGCAAGGGTTTATTAGTTTACATTATAATTCCATCCATGTAATTTTTAGTGAAATCTCCTGGTTAGCTAGACCTGACTCAGGTTTTTGTTATGATTAGAGAGGCTAGCTACTCATCCCCTAATAATCATAGTATTTCTACCCTAATTTATATACTTCACCATGGATTGGGGTTGGGAGGATACTGGGAGATGCAACCATATGTCAATGCACCCCTAAATATCTCATGCAGAGGCTATGAATTCCTTCTCACAAACCAAATTGTATAAAAATGAAAGTCCAAGTGAAAATACTTTAAGGGCATGTTTAGATCACTCAAACCATATGGATTTGAATAGAGTCTTGAAAAAAATAATTTCATGCCTTTGGAAAATGCATAAATGCAAACAAATATCACTTTTGGTCACCCAAGTTCCTTAAAGGGGATGGGGGGAGAGCATACACGTATCAATAATTTCAAAAAAATAAACAACTTTGAAAGAACACGCATAAAAAAAAAACACTCTTAAGAGTATGTAATCTAAGTATGAGTGTTTATTTTAATGCACTAAAGTTAAATTAATCCCATTAGAATTTGTTTTTGAAATATTGAAACAAAACAAAAATTATTTAAACAAAAATATTTTTAAAACACCAATTTGAAATGTGAAAATTACAAGTTAGAAGTGTTTTAAATGTCTCCTTGTGGCCTTCAGGTCCTGTAAAATGTGTTAGGGTTTTTTAAAGATTTTTTGAAACATTTATGCAACTTGAAGGTAAACTGATAGAATATTATGAAAATTTAGGAGAAAACATGTGGTTTTAAAAAAATGTTTAAAATGGATTTTAAATGATCCCAAATAGAGCTATGAAATATGGCCTATCAACTTGTTATTCTATACAGAGCTCGATGTCAATTATTGGTGATGCACATAAAGACTAATGTTGGTTCTGAGTGATGCACATATAGGTCAACATCAGTTCTTGGTGAATCAATGTCAGTCAGGCAAAATTTATGTCAATTCTATTGTAACCAATGGTCTCTGTACAATCTATGTATCACTAAAAAATATAATACATGAAAAATAATGTTAAAAATTAGATTATAAATATTTCAAGTACTCAAGAGAAAAATTAAGAGCATCATTTTCATCTCCTTTCTATATGGGATGCTTGAAATTCCCACCTGGCATGACATTTTTGATCATAAGAATCCAAGAAGGGAGGTTAGTAATATGTTAGTTCAAGTAAGAAAACTCAATAAACATACTAACACTTACATTCCAACCCTAGATCTTAGGGGTGAGATTAGTTAACAAAATATAAATGAAAGAACAACCAAAATGCAAAAGACAATAAATCCTTTACCTTCCTTTGGATCTCTAAATGCATTGTTGAGTGTCTTGATAGGCTTGCGCTTCAAAGTGTCTTTGGCAATGGAGGTTTTATAGATACTTCTCCCCTTGGCACCATGGCTTGTATTTTGGCTTGGATCAATATTTTAACATTATAACACTAGTCTTCTCAAAGCTTTTAAGTCATTTTTGCATGATAACTTTGCATCAAAATAAGTAAAAATTTAATAGGCAAGGCATTGTATTTACAGTAAATGGATCTAACCCCAACCCAAAGTGAGTCAAGGTGGAGTTTAAAAATGGAATGGGTTCAAACCTAACCTAGGTGAGTCAAATTTAACTCCAATAGAGTTAATAGTTTCTAATTAATCATTATTTTTAATGAATAGGCGTGGGTCTCCAAAATAAATATTTTAGGATATTTTCAAAGAGCGTGACAAATCATAAAGGCACTAATGAAAGGCTAGGATATTTTGAATTTTTAAATTTCCATTTTTAGTTATTAATTAATTTCACATGGATAATTCAACTAGGAATTTTATTTGGTTTAGCTTGTTAATTAATTTTGAATAGTCACTTAGATCTTTCAAGATTTGATATTTGTTCATGTGCCCTACTTAATAGGTCCATAGGCAAAATTGACTATTGTGATGTCGTAGGATGATTAGGGATGAATCCATGAGAGCTTATGATTACATATGATATGATACCCCAATTATGAATGTCTTAATGTGATTCTGAGCTTTGATGAATTATGCACAAATAAATTTGGGATATTTAGTGATTCCTAAGCCTAATTTACAATGGTTGATAGGAATGAATCTGAAGTCTAGTCAAAAGCTAGTTGTGGCCATATTTATGTGTCTACAATACCTTGAAGGGTCTTGTAGTACCTTCAAGGGTTCTCATATTAGATACCTTGAACATGGACATGATTGGAATTTTATTTCAATGTATGTCTTAGGGGATACCTTGAAGGGCCTTGTAATACCCATAATTTTGATTGTAAAGGTTATTGCAAGGGATTTGATATAACCATGGTGTATAGGGAATAGTTGAGTTATGTCTATATGAGTGAATATTCAAAGATATTCAAAAATAATAAACAAAACACATTAAGTGGAAATGTAATTTCTATCCATTCGTGGTGAATTGATTATTTTAAGACTTTTTCAAAAACTGCTTCTCCATTTTGTTTAGGGTTTGAACACCAATTCACAAGACATGTCATGATTACAACTTGTGATCTAAATAGTTTAATCTGGAATGAGAAATGTTATTATATGATAGTAGGTTCAAAGAATTTCTAGGGAAGATGCAAACTAGATGGAAAGGACCCTACATTATTTAAGAAGCCTCATAAAAGGTACCATTGTGTTAAAACATTTGTAGGGAACCATATTAGTAGGACATATAAATGGTTAAAGGCTTAATCCTTATTGACTTTAATCTATATCAATATTCCAAAATTATGAGTGTTAAGTGCCACTAGGTAGTTAATGTTGTGTGTTTTTGTTTTTTTGTTTTGTTTTTTAGGTTAGAATGCTTATACAGTATGTTCATAGTCCCACATCATAACATCTAAGAAGAGGCTATGATCATAGGGTGATTTTATATTCCACTGAAAGATCATCAAGGATAGATTTACACAACTACATAAAGCTCAATTAAGTCTAAGAAAGTGGTGGAGATAAGACATGTATGGCAGAAGGAGTACTAACGCTCATGCAAGACCATTAATGACATAATGTTTCAAAAGATTACATCTTGTTCGAGGTAGATCAAGTTGGGATGTGATAGTTGGATTAATTAAATAGAGTAGATAGATAAAGTGATGTAGGATCACATCAAACACATGTTATGGAGTAAATTAATTATTTGGGAGACAAAAAGGTCACTATCAAATCCAAAATATTAAAGATGAGGAAGAGTACTCATGCACATGAAGTTAATGCATTTAAATAGGTTGTTAAGAGAAAATTATATTCCAAAATCTATAAAATGAAGGAGATGAAAAACACCAAAACATTACAAAATTCAACAAACAAGAGTATTCTACTATCTACTCTTGATATACTCCCATGTGCAAAACTAACACCTAGATTTTAGTAGAATAAAGCAATCAAACAACAAAAATTATAGGTATAGTCATGGCTAGGAGTAAGTTGTTGATCCCAATCATAGATACGTATAAGGATGAAATGGGGATTGGGATAGGTCTTCAAAAAACCAAATATAATGACCCAAATCCCTTTAACTTAATGGAAATGGATGAAGTTACTCTCTTTGCCACATCAATATAACTAGGTACATAATAAGGAGATCTTGCACTTCAACATCCACTTTGTGGTTCTGATGTAGAGAGGCCAATAAAGTTACCTACATTCAAGTAATTTTATGAGGTCATGCATACCTTATTAAGTAGATAAAACTAAGGGGATACTCATTTATCCCAAGATATCACTATATGGATCAATATAGATACCATGGTGAGAGCCACATGCCTCCCAAATAATTATTTCCATATAAGTCCACTACATCAGAAATTCATTTAGTTATGCAAGAGAAGTTTGCCACTAGGGTAGGTAGATGAACCCTAATTTACTCCATTGAGGATGTTGTAGTGTACATTCTAGTAAAGTGTATAACAAATATGTTCGAGCAGACAACAAAGCAGACCAATTAGGCACAAAAGGAGTAATTAACATTGTGTATGGCATGATACACCTAAATGAGAAATTTAATTTTCTTGAGTTTATTGCATCCAATCTTACCACTAATATTGACAATGTTATTTTAGGTAGATATCAAAATTTCCAATATCAGTTTCTAGTTTTGTTATTATGATTTACCCAATTGAAGTCCCCACTAGGCCAAGTTTATATTATAGACTTTAGGCCTACTATTACCCTCATAGGCATTACTTAGACTAAGACAACCCAATATTATGAGCAAATAGGGTAGTTTAACACATGGTGGTTTAAGGCTCTAGCTTTGACTAGGTCACACCCTTGAATTCCATAAGATGTCATGCAATATTTATGGTAGCACGCATTAGTAACTAATTTGTACAATTGTATTTAAATCAAGGTGCATGATTATCCATAAACTAGAATTTATTTCCTTAGATAAATCAAATAGTTTCTGAAAATGGATACTAAATATCTCAATTCCTAAATAAATAGAATTAGATGTAAAAAATCTAGGAATGAATGCAAAATGTTTAGAAAATTTTGTAAATTCATTCCCACTTTTAAAACTCTCGAGTTTTGTCATTTATAACTTTTTGTAAATTTATTAGTGTCTCATTAATTCTTTTAAAGATTGAATCAAAATGAAACACAAAAATAATGAAATGGAAATAGACACCAAAACTTGATAACAAAGTTCACCCATTTGGGTTACATATCTGAGATTACTAAACCACAATCTGATCCATTAAAATAATCTATTTTCAAATAATAATACATCTCATAATAATGATAAATGGATTAGTCACCTAATACTAAAACTAAAAATTAGATGTTGAGGTCTCTAAAACTGATCAGTAATCATCCCACTATTCATCCATAGATCTTCAAGTACTCACCCTCCAAAATGGGTATAATGAATATTAAGAGTGTTATCTATCATTTACAGCCCTATAACTCCTTCAAAAACCTATAATTAATAATTATAACTATACAATATTCACCATGGCTCAAAACCTTACCAATAGATGAATACATCCTTTACAGACTCAACTTAGTCCCTATGCAAATCCACAGACTTTACCATAGGACATCAACCTTTTACCAATAGGAAATTGAATAAAAAGTCTTAGGTTTATGTAAAGATTTACAAGGTCAAGTCATAATCCTCTTATGCTCAGGCTTGTATATTATAATACCCTTTTTACATGTGGGCTTGATGTTTGCATATTAGAGATTCACACATCATGACCAAGATCCTTACAACATAGATGTATGAGGCTCACAAAAATAAGTCTCTTTCAAAACAAGATCCTCCCATACTATATGCACGACTCATATAGTCACACCTATATACCTCATCTTGGGTCTAAATAAATAGATAATATGTAATTATATCATTTCCCATGGCCTTTCAAATAGGTGAAGACATCCAGATCTACAAAGTAGATGCAAAAGCATCAACATGGTTTTCATGTCTACAACATCATACACCAATGGATTCAAAAGCTATGGAGTAGGCGTCTAGCTATCCACATGTATTTGCATCCTATGTATATTATTTCATAGCTAAAAGAAGACCTTATTCACCATAGCCACCTTAGCCTTTTACCAAATAGGCAAGTTAACTCCTTACCAACTAGGATTGAGCCATTACATAATCCCATACCAATGCAAACATATCCAAAAATGGCTTGAGTCTCTGTAATGGAATTATCTCATTCTCTACCCAACTCATTCAATGGTAAAATTCTTTCATTCAACATCCAAGATTATGTCCCAATAGATTTATGAATTTGATACTATCATCCTCTTCTATTCTAAACTATGTATCATGCAAATATATAATCATCTACAGACCTCTTCTATACTATGAAACAAAAATAAGAAGACCCAATCTATTATGTTCTTGTAATGTAAATTTGATCCTTATCAAATCAATACCCATACATCAAGATGGCCTAGCTTAAAAACCTTTCACTTGTAGCTCCTCTTACGACTATGGTAAACAAAATATTGTAGCATAAAACATTCTCCCTTGGCTCAACAAACCTTACAAAATTGACATAATGTCCCTCTTTGCATTTGGGATCATCCTTTCTGCCCACATGTTTAACTTCCCCTATGCATGTGATTCAAGGGTTGTGCAAGGACATTCAAACTATGTATAAACCAATAGTCATCTATATAAGCATACACCCATTGCTACCAATTATTCTTATGGATTCTACCAAATAGAAATTCCCATACACTATAGACTCAGGTTGATCTTTCCTATTAGTACATAGTCACACATTCATGTGCCTTATACCATTGATGTTTAAGCATCAAAATGGCTTAGTCTCTGACTGTAGATCAACCTCTCCTTTTTACCATAGCATAATGGCTTATTATAATAGGCAATCTCTCTTTATACATTTGGGATTATATTTTTCTCTTCTAATGCTAAAGAAAATTATAGCATCCTTCCATGCACATTCCAATGATGAGTTGACTCATTTGTAAATGGTTCAAATCCTCAAATCATGACATGGATTTTCCTTTAAGGAATAAAATCTCACATTTGGTGCACATTCAAGAGCTGAGGTCCCATTATAGTGTTCCTCAACCTTTGTAATGCATGTATTAAGCCACATCTCATTCAAATTTTAATTTGGGATGTTTAAAACCTTCAAACTCAATTGGGAAAACATAATGAGGTGGAAGGTTAAGCTCGATTTAGAAAATCTAAGTTGATTGTGAGTTGTCCATATCTTGAACTTGGTTATGACAAGCTGGTAGTCAGGCTAGATCTTGAGCTTTCCATAAAACATAAGTGACTTAAAAAATGTGAAGGTCATGGTGGTAGGCCATGGTGTCTTGAGGACCCACCACGTGGTCCTCTAAAAAAATGCCACTTAAAATGCTCGTCCACATTATTTTTTGACCTATTGATACAAAACTTTAACATATGATATTTAGAGCATACAATATCCAATTCACATGTTCCAATAGGCATTGAAAATATATCAGAGTGATCTTCCATGTTGAAGTAGTTTCAAAATACCTTGGGAATAATGAAGGATGAAAAATCCTCCAAATCAAACCTCCCCATAAAGAGGCTTTTGGTCTCCAAAAGCCACAATAATCCAACTAAACCATGACTTGCTTATGGAGAGTAAAACAAACTCTTTACCCATTATGCCAAAATGACCTATCACCCAAAATAGTCATATCATCTAGAGGATTTTGTCAACCCCTGCACTGCATAAAGGCTCACACAAGGGAAATCAAATTGTGTTGCATATTCATATAAGACTTGAATAAATTTCACATTGTATACTTGTATTTTTATAATTGTTGCCTGTCTATGGGTCTTTGAAAGTACATCACTATGATGTGAATGACAAACATACATGTGTGTACAAAATTTTTGCAACACAAACATTTCCCATAATACTATGGGACTTAAATGTTTATGCAAAGTATAAAAATGTGTAATGAATTTGTCTATCCTAAGGTTATAATTGCATAATATACATAACACATGAAAGAATAATCAAGGGAAATAGATGTGATCACCATCCTATCAAAAATATAGTTAACTTTTGTGTCCCTAAAATTAATTATTAAATCTTTCCCTGTACCTATCAAACTCTAATGTTAACTTAGAGAATTTCCATAATAAGAGCCTCTTTAAAAACTCACAACTCTATAAGTAATTGTAAGCAAAATATCATATAAAGGTGAGGATAAAACCAATAATTTTAAACATATATCAAGGTTTCCTTCATGATTGATTTCTCCCTAATTCATACCTCCATAACTCATCTAATTGAGTTAGTTTCCAAAATCTTATCATAATGGAAAACTAAAATAAGAGATAACAATAATATTCTTCAAAACACAACTTTATCAAAATTCATTTCCTAGATTTAATAGTTGGGAATTACCTAAAATAGTGTTTTTGAGTAAAACTAAGCATACTACTCAATACTATAGTAATGCTTTATCAAAACTATTCTAATAAACCATTTGATAAATAAGGGTTTTCCCTCTTCATGGTTTCTAATAACTAAATAGAAGGTGGTTTCATCTTTTAAACTCTATCTTCTAAGAGTTATATGATCCATGTTTTCAAAAGTCTTTAATAACAATTCAAATCAAGTCATATCTTATTTCCAAAGCAACCCACACAAAGGTAATCCAGATTTAAACCAAAAATTATGTCACATAGTTACTTTGAAAATAGCTCATACCTCTTTGAGAACTATGAAGTGTGCCTACTGAGTACTGGTTTCCATATTATCATTGTCTTAAAAAACTTCCTATTTTATTCTTATAACTCTAAATAAAGATATGAAAAATAAACCAACCTATGAACCAATTCAAAATCTCAATCCATAAAGACAAAAAACCTATTCATTATTGAACAATGCCTTGTTTTCCATTTCCATATCTTACCATGGAACTAGTCTTTCCACTTGTTCCTATAATTAAGAACATATGCATCCATAATATTATTAGTAATCCAAAAATAAAGGCTACACAATTAGTTATCAAAGACCAAAATATTGTGTCAATATTAATATGAAATCAAATTACCATCATACCTTTTTTTGTCCTCTATGTAAGAATGGTAATAGGACTACAACTGATTCCTCTTAGATGTGCATCACTAAAAATGCCTTACATTTTATCTGAATGCTTCCCAAGAAAGAAAGGCTGATCTTCACACAACACCATGTCACACCTTCAAGTGACAAAGTGTTTTATTCTTCATCCCTATTGATCTTACAAGTTTAGTGATTTTAGAACCTTAACTATTATAAGCTTGTCTTCTTATATAAAATTGGAATACCTTCTAATTTACCTTTTGCACTAGCATTCCTGCATGGTCAAATCAAATAGAAGAACACAAAGCAAGAATTTGATATCTAAAAACTCCAAATGAAGTATACCAATAACTAAAGTAAGTCCTGTATCAATTTGATTTGATACCAAATTTTATCTATAAATTGTATTTTATTTCCTTAGATAAATCAAATAATTTTTTAAAATAGATACCGAATATCTCAATTCATAAATAAATAGAATTGGATGTGGAATATTCTAGGAATGAATGCAAAATGCTTAGAAAACTCTATAAATTTATTCCCACTTTTAAAACTCTTGAGTTGTGTCATTTATAAATTTCCATAAATTTCTTAGTGTCTCATTAATTATTTTGTAAATTGAATTAAAAAAAAACATAGAAATACTGAAATGGAACTAGACACCAAAACTTGATAACAAAGTTCACCCATTTGGGCTACATCTCTGGGATTGCTAAACCACAATCTGATCCATTAAAATAATCTATTTTTAAGTAATAATATAAATCACAATAATGTTAAATGGATTGGTCACCTACTAATAGAACTAAAAATTAGATGTTGAGGACTCTAAAACTGATCAACAATCATTCCACTATTCATTTGTAGCTCTGTAAGTATTCTCTCTCTAGAATGGGCATAATGAGGTTTAAGAGTGTTCTCTATCATTTACATCCCTACAACTCCTTCAAAAACCTATAATTAATAATTTAAACTATATATTATTCACCATGTCTCAAATCCTTACCAATATATGAATACATCTTTCACACACTTGGCTTAGTCCCTATGCAAATACATAGACTTCACCATAGGACATTGACCTTTTACGAATAGGCAATTAAAAAGAGTTGGGTCTATGTAAAGCTTTACAAGGTCGATGCATAATCCTCCCATGCTTGAGCTTGAATAATACAATACCCTTTTTACATATGAGTTCTATATTTACATATTATAAATTTACACATCATGACCAAGATCCTTACAACACATATGTATGAGCTTCATAGACTCAAGTTTGTTCCAAACAAGCTCCTCCCATACTATATTTAGGACTCATATAGTCATGCATATATACCTCAACTTAGGTTTGAATAAATAGATAATATGTAATTATATCATTGTTCATGGCCTTTTAAATGGGTGAAGATGTTTAACTCTACAAAGTAGATGTAGAAGCATCAACATGGTCTACGTGTCTATAGCATCACATGCTCATGGCTTCAAAAGCCATAGAATAGGCTTCTAACCATCCACATGTATTTGCATCCTATGTATATTCTTTCATGGTTGAAAGAAGACCTTTTTCACCATAGCCACCTTGGCCTTTTACCAAATAGGTGAGTTAACTCCTCACCAATCAAGATTGAGTCATTACTTAATCGCATGCCAATGCAAAACTATCCCAAAATGGCTCAAATATCTATGATGGAACTATCTCATTCTCTACCTAACTCATTTAATGGTGAACTTCTTCTATTCAACATTTTAAACTATGTCCCAATGGCTTTAAAAATTTGAGACCATCATCATCTTTAATTTCATATTACGTACATGTAAATATACAACCATTTGCATACCTCTTCTATGCCATTAAATGGAAACACAAAGACTCAATCTGATATGTTATTGCAATGCAAAGTTGAGCCTTATCAAATCAATGCCCATGCATCAAGATGGCCCTGCTTAAAAACCCTTCACCTGTAACTCCCCTTAGGACTATGGTAAAAAAATGCTACAACATAGAACATTCACCCTTGGCTACACAAGCCTTTAAAAATGGATATAATGTCCCTCCTTACATTTAGGATCATCCTCACTCCTCATAGGCTTGGCTTCCCCTATGCATGTTATTCAAGGGATATGTAAGGACATTTAGACTATGTATAAAACAATAGTCATCCATACAAACATACACCCATTGATGCTGGTTATTCTTATGGATTTTACCAAATATAAGATCCCATACACTATAGACTCAGGTCAATCTTTCTTATTAATACACAATAACACATTCACAAGCCTTATAACATCA
This sequence comes from Torreya grandis, assembly GCA_037957365.1. NCBI lineage: Eukaryota > Viridiplantae > Streptophyta > Pinopsida > Cupressales > Taxaceae > Torreya > Torreya grandis. Next base: position 714,415 of record JARHVA010006407.1, read on the forward strand.
ATGCTTAAGCATCAAAATGACTTGATCTTTAATTGTAGATTGACCTCTTTTTTTCCATGACATAATGGCCTATTATAATAGGTGATCTCTCATTCTATATTTGGGATTACATGTTTCTCATCCAATGACAAAATATACTATATCATTCTTCCATGAACATTCCAATGATGAGATGACTCATTTGTAAAAGGTTCAAATCCTCGAATCATATTATGGATTTTCCTTCAAGGGATAAATCCCACATTTAGTGCACATTCAACAACTGAGGTCCTATTACAGTGTTCCTCAACCTTTATAACATGTGGCTTAGGCCATGTCTCATTCAAATTTTAATTTAGGATATGTAAAAACTTCAAACTTGATTGGGAAACATAATGAGTTGGAAGGTTAAGCTCAATTTAAAAAATCTAATTTGATTATGAGTTGTTTGTTAGCTATCCATATATTGAACTTGGTCATGATGAACTAGTACTCATGCTAGATCTCAAGCTCACCATAGAATGTAAGTGACTTGGAAATGTGAAAGTCATGGTGGCAAGCCACATGGTGGCATGAGGACCCACCACATGGTCCTCTCAAAAAATGCCACTTAAAATGATCCTCCACCTTATTATTTTTTAACTTGTTGATACAAAAATTCAATGGATGATATCTAGATCATATAATATCTAATTCATGCATTTCAATAGGTATTAGAAATCTATCAGAGTGTTATTCTATACTTAAGTAGTTTTGAGAGACCTTGGGAATAATGAAAGATGAAAAATCCTCCAGATCACATGAGTTAGCCATGTTAACTACAAATCTAATGCCCTTTTTCATCATAATGGTTGAAGCACAATCTGAAGTATGGATGAAGATAACCCTAAATATGAGGCTAGTGCATCCTATTCAAACCATCCCTCTAGGTTCATAATAACCTAGGAAAGAACAAGCACAACTACATGTAGTTGTGTAATCATAAGCCTCACCACATTAGTCTATAGCTCCCCCATAATAAAAAAAATACAAACATAAGGGACATTCATAGAGAGACTCACTACTACTAACAAAAAAGATATCAATTCAAACCATGTCTTAGTTGAAAAACCAACATGTGCCAAGGATAGATTGTGAGTAAAATATCACAAAGTTGAGGGTTGATGAATAGGAAGTTATTCAATGTATGATTGAAGATATCAACCAAGAGATATACAATAAGGAGGAGGAGAAGGAATTCTTTTTCTAGAAAGTAGTGCACACTTTCTAAGTGAAGAATAAGGTAAGAAAAGACCTTTGGGTTGACATTATGTAACCCCCTCCCTCTATTATTATGGATATTTTAGGTCAAAAATAAGCTCAGCATAAACTTGAGGCATAAATTTTCCAAATAGATCTATCAACTAGTTCATTATCTGCACAGATTGTAGGTCCACCAGAGTAAGGGATCCCATTATGGCCACTATTTTAAAAATAAAATACACATCATTAGGCTAGGCCATCAACCACTATACAATAATGTTTGGCATCTTTTAGAGAGATAGCCATAACAAGTATGCCCATCAAGTGAATTCTAAGGTCACAAGGAGATATGAAGATATAAATGTCCCTTCGATCGAGTCTAAAAATATTTTTGTGTATAGAGGTGTGGTTATGAAATCTAAATATTTTTAGCACTCATAACATGATATAGAAATAGATGAAGTAGATATACTGGAGGGACCTCTAAATACAACTATGTTGGATCTAATAGGATAAATGGATGCTATGTAAGACACCCTAGATCTTAATGAGGAGTCTATAAATAAAGAAGAGAGGAAATAGAGAAAATTAGAGAAGGAAAAAAAGAAAAAGGCCATAGAATAAGTAGCTATGTAGAAAGATGAATACATATAATAGGAAACTGCACAATAAGAACAAGACAAATAGCACACTGAGGAATAAGAACAATAAAAGAAGTCTAAAGAAGCTAAGGTCAGGAAAAAGAAGTTTGAAGAATCTTAGGTTGAGGGAAAGACAAGGAAGTAGAGGCCAAAAGGAAGTTTGAGAAAGAAATGGAGGCTATGCAGTGACAAGTTAAGGAAGTGGAGGCTCAATAGGAAAAAGTTGAATAAGTGGAGGATAAGATAAGGGAGCAAAAAGAGGTAGAAAATAAGGATCAAGAGGTGCAATTTTCATAGAGACAAAAGAAAATATAACAAGAGTCATGAGAGAAAGATGCTAAAGAACAATTCTAGAAGGAAGAGGAAGCTCTACACAAGGTAGAGGTGAAAGCTACCAAGGAAAAATCTGAGGCTAATGCCAAAGCTAAAGCAGAACTAACACCAAATCTAAGGCTAAGGAAGATGCCAAGGAAAAAATTGTGGCCAGAGCCAAGGTTGAGGAGGCAACCCAAATTCATGTTGACGCCACAACCAAGGCTCAAGCTAAAGCTAAGGCACATATTGCAAAAGAAAAGGAAGCTAAGGAAAAGGTAGAAGCAAAACATGTATCATCTCACAAGGATGTGACCCAATTAGGTGCACCAAAGGAGACTTAATTATAAAAATCTCACCCCTCTACCCAATGGTTGTGGGATGTCCTTACCACACCATCTCATCACACCACTTTTTTTCCATTGGCTCAATTTATGCTAGCTCCTACCACAGTCACAACCACATCTACCACACTTTATTACACTAATATAGAGACATTTTTGGATGTTTTATATATTTAATTGTCCAAAAAAAGTTAAAGGAGTAGATATGTTCTAAGAATACATTACTCAAAAGGATTCAAACTTGGAATAATTTTTTTTGACTGCATGAGGAGAAAGCAAAAGTAGAAAATCAAATTGTTAAGGATAGGAATCATATCAATGCTACTTGTCCTAATCTAGTTATACAAGTCATTGGTAATCAACTAATATTTGAGGGAAAACAACTCACTACATTGTTAACTCAGCTAGCAAAGGATTGTGTTAGTGTATAGAAACTACAAACCAAAGGATAGGCTATCTATATTGAAATCAAAGAAATTTGTGAACTACTAGAGGAATATTTATAGGTCCTAGATATTATTACACATTAGACTAAATAGATATCCCAAAGAATATTTGATTAGAGGTAGCATCTTGATAAATCCTTGGCTACTAAAAAATCAAAGTTTGCAATAGTAGATAAAGATAAAGCTATAATGAATGATAAAATGACTACTAGAGAAACATTTATTGGTGCATTTAAATAGTTGTTAGACACTAAGGATATCATAATGAATAAGTTCTAAGTTTGTAAGAATGAGATAATGCATAACCACATTTACATCTATTCATGCCCAAAGGACTGTAGATAGGTTGGATGATATTACATTAGATATCCAGCTTAAGTTGTCAAATGCTAGAGCCTTCCTTATCATCTTTAGAAGAAGAAGATTTGAAAATTTTGATGGTCATTTAGATTCCACTATGCATTTTGCTTACCATGGTGTGGGAGTTACTTGATAATTGGAAAATGCTTAGGCATGAAATCTTATAGGTTGAACCAACTATTACACATATCATAGAAGAACTTAATTTCATTCTACCATAAGAGCTCAAAGAATTTTTTCAAAAGAGAAAGCTAGATACAAAGGTGTATTTTGAGTAGATACAACCTACACAACCACCTAGCCAAACTTTAGCACCATCTCCATTGTAGGTAAATTCATAGTTCACCCCTAACTAGGATGGCCACCTTATTAAGCTAGTCTATGGAAAATTAGAAAGGGTGATAGGAAAGTATGATACTTAGTTGAAAACTTGAAAGGGTAGTTAAGTGGTGTATAAAGGGTTAAAACTAATAAATGAAACCTAGAGCGATTAATTCTACTTTTATGAAAGGCTAATCTTTTCTAGCTTTAGTTGAGATTAGAGTTTATGGTTTATCTTGGGAGGAAATAATATTTTAAGTCTAGGAAAGTGTTGGTCATGGTGTAGGTCCTCATAAAATTTCAAGTGTATAATTTATAAACACGTGTTCATAGTATTATTTTTCATCTATATGATCTTTTGGATGTCTTTGGCCTTGTTAGTTAAGCAATATATATATATATATATATATATATATATAAGAATGTCTAGAGTCTTTATTTTTGTATGTCAGAAGGCTAGAATGTGAAGAGAGAGATGTGTAAAAATCTATATATAGTGATTTGATATAATAGAATATGGTTCTGATGTGTGATAGAGATTAATAGACTAGTTTTTTTATGGTTTTCCTTATATTCTTTTACGCATGCCTAGTGCACATTCTTTACTTTATTTTTTTACCTTGTTCTATATTATATTATGTTCCATAATTGTTAATTCCATGCTAATTTATCTTTATATTTGTTGATGTGTATAAAATTGAAGATTTTGTAAATTTACTCATGCTATTGTGATTCTTTTCTACTTCATGTTACAAAATATATCCCTTTAATTAACATGTTCGAAGGAAATTCTATGAAACTTTACTAATATTCATTGAACATGCACATGATTGTAATTTTATTTCAAGGTATCTTTGAGGAGATACCTTGAAGGGATTTGTAGTACCTTAGAGTGCACCCTAATGCATACTTGAAAGTTATAAGGTATCTCCTTGGAGATACCTTTAAAACATGTATTAGGGTACCCTTAAAGGTACTACAAGGACCTTTAAGGTATCTCCTAGGAGATACCTTGAAATTTTTTGTAGTACCTTCAATGGTTCTCAATGTCCTATAGTACCTTCAATGGGTCTCCTCGTAGATACCTTGAAAATGCACATGAGTGGAATTTTCTTTCAAGGTATCTCTTAGGAGATACCTTGAAGGGCCTCATAATACTTTCAAGAGTACCCTTATGTATGTTTTAAAGGTATATCCTAGGATATACCTTGAAGGTACCCTTGAAGGTACTATAATTCCCTTCACGATATCTTTTAGGAGATACCTTAAAGAGTCTTGTAGTACCTTCAAGGGTTCTTCTAGTAGATACCTTGAACATGTAACTGATTAGAATTTTATTTTAAGGTATCTCCTAGGGGATACCTTGAAGGTACTTGTAATACTTTCAAGGGGTCTCCTTCTAAATACCTTGAACATGAACACAATTGAAATTTTATTTCAATGTATCTCCTAGGAGATACCTTGAACATGCACATAATTAGAATTTTCTTTCAAGGTATCTCCTAGGAGATAAATTAAAGGGCCTTATAATAAATTCCATGTTAATTTAAAAGCTCATTTCAAGGTATTTGATATAACCATGGCATCTTTTTATTTGGTAGGAGACATGTGGACCCATATCTTAAGGCGATAATATGATCAAAAGAAACCATGAAACCCAATGACTGCACAATCGGATTAAAATGTGACACTTGGAAAAGTGTCACAACATTTAAGTCCATTAATAATTTCATACAACAAATCCACATAATAATGTCATCCAATAATAACTTACCATTTGGAAAACCAATAAAATTTGCTAGGCCACATCAATCTAAGGATGAAAGGGGTTGATTCATGCAAAAATTGAAGATGAGTGATCCAATCAAAATAAGACACTTAGAAAAGTGTCATGAAATCCACTTGGATGGTTTGATATTAAAAATATAAGGCTAAAATTCATGAAAGGGTACCAAGTGTTAAGTACGTGTCAAAAGCAACACTTAGGTTAGATACAACTATTCATAAAGTGCCAATAGTAGGCATGAATTAAATATAGATGGGACTTATAATAGTGGATATAAATCCAAATCACTTCATTAGAAATTGAAGCCTATCACAATAAGACATGTGGATAAAGCAGTGGTAGTGATTGGCTGATTTCTTAAAGTAAAGTTTTGATGGTGATGTGGCCACCAAATTGGTGAAAAGGATGTAGTAAAGGACAACTAAGTCAAAACATTAAAATAAAGCCACCTTATTAGAATAAATTATCACCAAAGTGGAATGGGTAGTTTAGTTCATGTTTGAATCTCTAAATACTTTATCTCAATATAAATTAAAAGGAGATGAGGTTTATAACAAAATTACTAAGGTAGAAAATACCTATGGGAATTATGATAGCAAAGTGATCAACTTGGTTAAGTTAATTAGGTTAACTTTTTTTGAATAAATTAACTTAGTACCCTTGGAAGATTTGAGCATTGATCAATCCTACATATTTGGAAGGAATAAATCCTTAAATAAATGGATTGATGATATTATATCCTAGGGCTAGTCTCTTACTCAGCAAGGTGACATAGTTATAAATGTACTTAAGGAGGCAGAAATCACACACCTTTAAAATAAAGATGGTACCATCATCATAAAGGATGCTTTCAAATCACAAATCCAAAATTACATTGTCAATTTTAGGAAATAGTCTCTGGATCAAGGAGTGACCTTTGGAAAAGAGATGGTGGACTTGACATCATCATCTAATCAAAGTATAGAGAAGGAAATAGTAATCAATGAAGCCATAAGACCTCTCTTAAATAAACATGATGTAATTAAAAATTTCACTATGAAACTACTAAAGGAACCTATAATTGACCTTAAAGTGATTGAAAAAGATTATAGGATACATATAAGATAGACTAGATAAATATTATTCTAAATAGCAACCTTATATTTGTGTATAGCACTCCATTCAAGAAGGTTGACTTGACAACCATTGGATGCACCTTCTATTTGTGTTGATCATCAATGGCTATGATTGTCCTCATCATTTCTAGCCTTACTATGGGTGCAAACATCACATCATAATCACATTTAGGACTTTGCTTGTATCATCCCTTCACCACTAATCTTGATTTATGCCTCTCTATCTTTCCTTTAGGAGTGTTTTTTGTCTTATACACCCACTTCAATCCTATGACCTCTTTTCCTTTTGGAAGGTCAACTAACTCCCAAGTATAATTTCTCTCTATGGTAAAAAAAATAAATATGCAGGCCTAGTTTAGAAACAACCAACAACACTAAGTAAAACAAAATACTAAGACTAAATGGATAGTCCAGACCAAAAAATAGTATTGGAAATGCACTAAATAAACATGCAAGAAGATATGAAATAGGGGAGGACAAATTTATAACAATAAAACATAAAATTTGCATATATTAAATTCACCTAAAATACTATTACAACTTATTTACAATGCATAAACTTGTATAGCTACAAATGTTCACAAAACTCACAAAAAACATCAATTCATAGACTTGATTACAAGATAAGCACTTTTAGTGATTAGTGAGACATAATTGAGAAAGTTATGTTATTATTTTGCATATGGTTTGATTATGAGTTTTGGTAATGATTTACATAATACCTTGTTAAGAACATTATTTTATAACCAATAGAATGCAATAAGGGAAACCATAAATCCTTAGTTAACAATGACTTAGCCCTCTTAAGCATTAATTTTAGAGTAATGACTAGATGAAAATTATGCTTAATGACTAGCTAAAAATTTTAATAGGATTTCAGGTCTTCTATGAAATTAAAACCTATATTTCCAAATACAAGTTAAATGTGCAATAAGTTATATTCTCCCCATTCAAATAATTAGACCTCCAACTTGGTCTGAAGCATTTATGGTTACAAGTGGACTTGCAGAAGTTTTATGGTAAGGATACACTCACTTCACTCAATCAAACCAAAAAAATATTTGATTTAAATAAACCTTTATGTGTAAAAAATGTGGTTATGGCCTCTATATATCTATAACTTGAGTAGTTAATTTGGTATAAATGGTTGTGTTCTCAAAATAAAAATAAGGGCCTTCAGGTTACCTAGTTTGTATTTTATAAGGAGATGAAGCTCCACTATTGGAACAATGTCTTAGAAAACTAATTTAGTTAGCTAGATAAATTATATAAAATAGGGAATGTGAAGGATTATATTCATCAATTCTAAATCTCTCTTTACATCTGGATGACATCATAAAGGTAAATTTGATTGACCTCATATTGAGTGGCCTTAAAGATATAATCCAAATGGTGGTTCACATGTTTAGTCAAACTTTATTATCTGAATCTATACCAATGGTATGCCTAGTAAAGGAAAAATATATGACCAAACAAATACCTTGCATTAATGTCTATCAACTCAGTTTCCCAACCACATCATTTTCTTAGCCTACAATATTGACCCCTTAATGAATTGAAGAGAAGTGTGAAAAAGGGTTATGTTTTGGATATGATAAAAAATGGAGTAAAAGGCATAGATGTGCTAAAAATAATTTGTTTTATATTGAATTCACCAATTAGGATGAATAAGATGATGATACCTCAAGTATAGGTCTTGAAGGACCTGAGGAAAAATCTGAATATTCTCAACCTACTAGTTTTTGTCATGCACTTTTAGGTATTATTACTCTAAATATTAAGGTGGTGGGTTTCCTTAAGAAATAGAAGTTGACTATATTTATTTACTCTGGGAGTACATAAAAATTCATCAACAATAAGTTGGCTACTCATTTAAACTATTTCATGTACCTAGCTCTATAATTTCAGATCCTAATTACAGGTGGGGGTATATTCAATTATTCTAGTAAATGCCATAGTATAAAGCTTGCTATGGGAGACTACCTATTATATTATCTTATGTTTTCTATTATCATGGATGGGCTAAGATTTTTTTGGGATTTTAATGGCTCACTAATTTATGCACAATTGAGATGAATTTTGAGTAACTATTCATGCTCATTCATTTAGAAGATATGGCATTTAAACTGCATGGTTTATTGGCTAAATATATGTAATTAATTATTTTTCACCAGATGATGAAGATGATAAAAAAAGGTGAAAAATACTATGTGACATTTTTCCATATAATTTAAACCAAGGAGTCTACCCATATTGAATTACAATTGGTGTTAAATGACCATTATGCTATTTTTAATACAATTCCAAAAGGACATCCATCAAAAAGAGCACATGATCATGCCATCAGACTAATTCTAGGTATCATACTACCCAAAATCAGACCATATAGGTATCCTTATGCTTAGAAGAGTGAAATTTAAAATATGTTATAGGATAGGTTGGAGGTAAGAATTAGAAGACACAACCAAAGTGAATATTCCTCCTTAGTGGTCATGGTCCATAATAAGGATGACACTTAGAGGATGTGCTTAATCATCATCAAAGATGATATTCATATTAAATTATTTTATGATTTTATAGATGAATTGCATGGACCTATTTATTTTACTAAATTAGATCTTCACTCTAGGTATCATAATATTCAAACTATGAAGAGGACATACCTAAAATAAATTTCTAAATACATGAAGGCCATTATGAGTTTATGGTCATAATTTTTGGTCTTAAAAATTCACCATATACATTTCAAATTTTTATTTATACCTTTTTAGACCATTTCTTGTAAATTTTATGTTGGTGTTTTGTTATACATCCTTATTTATAAATTTGTGTTAAACAACAATGGCTATGCTTGTCCTCATCATTTCTAGCCTTGCTATAGGTACAAACATTATATTTTAATCACGTCCAGGCTTTTTCTTGTAGCTCTTCACCACTAGTATTATTTTATGCCTCTCTATCTTGCCTTAGGGAGTGGTTTTTGTCTTATACACCCACTTGACTCATAAGACTTCTTTTCTTTTTAGAATGTCAACTAATTCCCATGTCTGATTTCTCTCTATGGAAAAAAAAATAGAATGTGTAGGCCCAAGTGGGTATAAACCAACAAAATTAACAAAAATAAAAGATTGAGACTATAGGGATAGTTCAAACCAAACAATAGTGCTAGAAATCTACTAAATAAACCTATAAGAAGATATGAAATAGGGGAGGGCAGAGTTATAACAATAAAATATAGAATTTACATATATTAAATTCACCTAAAATACTATTACAACTTGTTTACAATGCATAAACTTGTATAGATATAGTTGTTCACAAGATCGACAATATCAAATTTTCCATTTTCCATGCTTCAAATTTTTCATGTCTTTCTTTAAATTTTCCATGCTAGGCTTTAAAATATGATTTTTATCATCAAAATTTTTAGCATCTAATTTTACAATAGAAAAATATTTGGCTCCACAATGATGGCATGACTATTATCATAATTTACTTAATATTAAGACTCTTTCAAATGTGAAAAAGTATACTTCCTAAAAGAGTAATTACTAAATATAAAATAAAAACCCTCGAAAGAATAAACTCACTATTAATCCCATGGAGTGGAGGTTCATTGAAGATTAAAAAACCCTACCATTATGATAGAGTCATCTTCATGTGTATTTTGATATTTATCCCCTAATAAGCCATGTTTATTTCAAAGTCTATTGTCATTTTATTTGATGTTTTAGCCTTTACAATTAGATAATAAAACTAATGTCAAAACATAAATACTATGTAGTCTATTTATATGTAAAAAAAAAGGTAACATTGTCACTCCTGAATGATGACATTCTAGTCAAGAATGAACCCTTTATTAAATTATAAAGCATACCATCATTGACACCTTGGCACAATATGAATCATTCAAATGTCACCTTTTTAATCTCTATCACATTAATTTAACATGATTTTGATATTCGACATTGACACCTTGGCACAAGATTAATTGCTCAAATATCACCATATTAATCTCACATTAATTTAACATAATCAGAGATTACTTAAACAAGGATTTATTTCTTATGATATGAATACTATGGATTTTTCCACCAATGAGGCTACTTAAATAATATTTTGACATCCAATGGGAGCACAAACTATATTAATTATCCTAAAATATTGATTTCTATGAACATGTGAATGATGTCAAGTGAATCTCACCATATCTAATTTAATCTCACACATTAAACATATATATTTAATTACTAATCAATGCTATAATTACTTTGTTTAAATTATCTGGTCCTTAATCTCACCATATTCCAAGTGGAAAGAGCATTCAAACATCATGGCTCCTTGTTAGGTTATAAGCTGGTCCTTTTGGTTGGTCTGGGTGATTATATATAATTTTTCAAATTTAGAACTATTAAATATATTAGCTACTAATATTATTTGATTATAATTATTAAAAAATGTTAGCTTTAATCATCTTAATATTCATCATTTGGGTCCTTATTGATTTTCCACACACAAGGAAATAAATGATAATCAATATCAGTAAGCACTAAACAACCCTAATCTCCACCATTTCACTATTTCAACCATTTCATAACAATAATCTAGGTAGACTATCCAAATCTTAGCAATTTCATAACATAAAGTGCTAAGCAATGAATAAAAGGGCCAAATCAACACAAATAAATCACACATTTTAAATAGAGTAAAAAGATATATTAAAATTATTAATATTAAATAACTAAAAATAAGACTTGTAGAAATGATAGTAATAAATATGGTAATGCTTGAAACACTCTACAACCTACTCTATTCTGATATGTTAGCACATTGTATGTTTAGAAAAAACTAGGAAATGTGTTTGGTCAGATATGTTTGGCAGTTTTTGTTCCTCTTAAAAATGTGTTGAAATCATATGGACCCCATTTTTCAAAGTAAATTTTAATTTCAAATTCTTTGGGGAATCCTACATATTTTTGAATACAAATGTACCTTGGGAGTAATCAAGTTGAATTAAAGGCAAGTGACATATTTAATATATTAAAATGATATTTATATATTATATTAAAATATATAATATCTATTTAAAATATATACTAAAATTATATATTATATAATATAAATTTAATTATATTATACTGAAATATATAATATATAATTTAGTTTATAAACTATATTAACATATATATTATATAATATAATAATAATAGTATTAAAATATATGATTTATATATAATATTACTTAGTTTAATAAATAAAAATATTATGATAACACACACACACATTATATATATACACATTCACATACACACACACACATTATGACATGTATGTATATATGTATTGGTAATAGGGGTTATGCAAAGTGAAAGAGTGTATATTGATAGTTAAACCTAGTAATTCCAAATCCCTGACAATGTCAAAATAAGTTCATCTAAGGTAATTGTTGGCATAGACTGATAGGGATCTAAATCACCATGCAATGCTTTAGTTTATGATGGATTGCATTCTTCATATAAGGAGATATACTCTTAGCATATAATATCTACATCAAAATTGCAACTCCCTTGGTTTTATCAGGGGGTATTTGTATTCACTGGATAAGGAGCTCAATTGTGGCTGATCATGTTTTGTCTTGGTGATTTCAATAGATAAATTATTTTTGTTACAATGGAACTAGAAAAATTAATATTGACCAAGAGGAATTTTATCTTTAAAAATTGGATAAAAAATTTAAGTGGACATATATGTTCTAAAGACACCATTTATTCCATGTATGCCTACTATGCCTAGTCATGATCCATTCTCAAGTATAACACCACCACTTATTTCTCCTAAAGATACTATTAATGTTATATCTTCAAAAAATGTGGATGAAAATCCATTTAATATTATAAAAGAGCCTATTTATAAATCATTACCATCAATTCCAAAGTTCCAAAGTTTCATGATGATAATTTTACTTCTATTTCCATATTTAAAAGTTTGTAATTCTCATTGTATGGTCTTGCAGTAGATTATTGAAAATTTTATAATTCTTATGATCTCATGGATGTGATCCAAAACCCATGGTAAGAGACCCATCAAGTGTAATTTATAAGGACTCATATAAGTCCTAAAAATTATATCTTAAGGAAAAATATCTATTACTAGAATGTTTATGGCCCTTGTGGAAATTACAATATGCATTCTCATCATATCCCCATGGAAGAGGTTTACTCATTTCAACCTATTAGGTGTAGGGAGAGATATGAGTTGACACTGAGTGAAAATCTCAATAAGAATCACTAGAGGCTTTGTGAATCTATTAATTTTTTTGCATAGTGTAGTTTGTAATACAACTCAATATGGCACTACCATATTCATTGTTCGATTGGTATCATGTTTTGGTTCATTCATATTAACTTTTTAAGATGGATTGATCTTAAATTTTGTATTAGATGAGGCCAATGTAGTGGTCCCAAATGTTATCTTGTTTAATGTAAGGAGTTTCATTTCTCGATCATGTTCAAGGTCACCCTTCATGTTTCTCATAAGTAAGAAATTTTAGTGTCACAAATTGTGGTGTCAAGGGTTAAAATGATACCTCCAATGTAAGAGGGTTATGAAAGACATATTGTGAATCAATCACCTATTTGTATGCCTTTTAGGTGTTCTTCTCAATGAGATAATTTTTTTTCTCCAATGCTTTAATCATTGATAAGGAGGATTATGAATAATCCCCACCTTGGTTCAAAGTATTCATTGAAGTTGACATCAAGGGGGATGAATATGTATTCCCACTCGATGTACACTCAATATTTGATGTGATTAATGAACCTAAAAAAGGAAAGTCCTCCATATTGGTCTCTATCATATTTGATATTTAACCATGTTAGATGTCTATTGTGTTATAAGTGTTTAAATTAACTAATAGAGTTACAAGTTTAGATTCAAGAAATGCAACTTTCTATCATAGGTATTTGAATTGGTGAATTTTATCTCAAAGGTATTCTAGGGGGATAAAAATTAAGGAGTCAAATCCTTATTAGACTATTTAATCATGTAAATTAAAAAATATAAATAAACTTATTTAATAAGAATAATTATAATAAATGATAAGAATTTGTAATTTTTTAAATATTTAACAGCTATTTATTTATTTTTATTTATGTTTAAATATTTAAATATTTTTACTAAATATTTTATGTTTAAATGTTTTTGTAGAGTGGTTAGTTTTTTCCTCCTCATAAAATGAAACATTTTCGAATGGAATGTTATTTTACTAAATTTCTTATTCGTATTCAAGTGGTGATAAATAGAAGAAGTAAATCCATAGTTATAAAAACATTTAAACATAGTCATAATTCCATTGCAAATATTTTGAATCTTTTTTTCAAATCTAAATCTCTCTAAATCTAGATAAGGTTTTATCCTCCAACTGTAGGAATAATAAAAATCCATATAGCATTTATGAAAATGAACCTTGCCAATTTTTGTATACAGGTCCACCTCTAAATCAATTTTAATGACTTGGCATGCATGTTCATAGTTGTTTATATATTCCACTTGAATTACAATCAAATATTTAGAAACACATTTCATACTTAATATAATGTTGACTACTTTGTGTACCCCTGATATTGAATTAAACGACCACAAACCATTTGGTAGTTATCCAAGTTTCATCCAAGAATTCCTAAAAGTGTAGACATATAACTATGGCTTGTAAATATGAGTTGTTTCATTTGACTAAGACTCAAAATAAAAACAAATGCCAGATGGTTATGTAGCATTGACTAATCCATATGCATATAATACAATGAACTAATACATCATATAATATAATTATCATAGTGTCACTCCATGGTGCATCCATCCAATTTACATGCCTCTCCATAAATATGAATATAATAAAGTAACACACCTTTATGTATATGAAGTAAAATGTCATTACTTATTTAAAATTATGATAGGACACTAGTTTTTGGGCATTAAAGATCTTATTATAGCTACTAAATACTACTAAAATAAGATATGGTGGACATATGTCCATAAAAATTATCCATAATCAACTAAAGGCCAACCATATTCTATATGATTAGTGACATAGATAGAAATATTGAAGGATGTGATCAAATTCTTTTTATGACATGTGCCTTATGATCAAATAATTTGAGGCTACAATTATATCTATGTGCAGAGTTTCAATAAAATAATGAAATTAAAATAATAATATGTACAAAATAATTACAACAAGGTCAAATGTATGTATGCATTTACATATATAATTCTTAAAGGAATAAAAAATATAAACATATTAATATAATGTTAGGCCAATTCCATATAGTTTTACAATGCCAAATAGGTATACATTACCATATAGGTATATAATAAAGTGTCATAAGACATATCCTAATCATCAAAAAGCCTCCCTCTCTTTTCCTTGCTCATAGAAGGCTCTTCTTCAGACACCTTATTGATAGATAGAGCTCACTCAGAAACTTAATATTCCTTCAAGGTCTCACTATGGGTACTCTTATGCTCATAACTCACCTTAGTAGCTAAATATAATCATATACATATATTTTTAGAAACTTTACATACTAGATATAGTCATGGTCATGCAACTAAGTTCAAAAGTTACTTTTAAAATGATACATTTTTTAAAAAAAAAAAATTAGATGAATTTACCACAATCTAGTGGTCATCCTCAATTTTCCTTTGATGCTCAATAGGGTCAATGATAGGTTGTATCTCACAAGGAGTTTGAAATTAAAAAAATACTAGGATTTGGTGCCCTATTCATGATAATGGAAGGTGTTAGACCCTACACATGTATATACAAAATAAAACTTTAAAATTAACTCAAAATTATTTAAATTATAATTTTAAGTGCATATAAACATTTAAACCAACTGACTATCTAATATAAATAAAATAGATAAATTAAAAACTGAAATTATCTTTTACAATGTTCACCTTTCTTAATCATTTGAAAAGGAGCATCAAATATCGTTAAAAACTCCTATGTAGTCAATATATTCACATTAGTTATTTTTACATGTACTAATAAATTTATTAAAACAAATTTATATTTACAATTAAATATAATTTACAATTTCTTACACCTCAGTAAGTTGTTGATTAAATGAAATCACATTAGTAATGCCTATGCCTGCTCCTACCCGTATAAATGGAGGAGTGTCAAATGAGGTCAATAATAAAACAAATTAAATATCGTCATTAGTCAAGAATATATATAATTACATGCATCTACATATATTATAACTTATAACATTCAAAATTACCTTTGTATATATAAACATCAACCAAGTAGTTATAACAATATATGAGCTATAAGATAGTTCACAATTTGGCTAGGAAAAAGATGATATTGTCTCGTATTATAACCTAAAAAATTACATATATATTATTTTAATTTATATGTAAAAAATTATTATCTTTTAAACACTATTTATAATTTAATAGGTTCAACAAAAAAAATTGCATGTTAAATTTAAAAGATACTTGCAAATATACATGCAAGATTTCCAAACCAAATGCGTGTTTCAAAAAATCATCAATCAAAACCATATAATCTATCCAATTAGAAACACCACCATAATTGGTTTACATAAAATCCTTCTCCTCATCTAAAGGTCCAGTGCATACAACACCACAGGATATACATTAGTGTGGTCAAGTAGTAGTGTTAGTTTGACTATCTCCATGTCCACTCTCATAAGCATCAATATGGGAAAATTGGCTCGTATGTTACATGAAGTTGTCATTAATGCCTAAAGTGCATGTAAATTGTCAATATCTACAACATCCTTCACTATAGAGGGTATTATCTCAGGCTAAAGTGTTATTTGATAGAGACTCTCATAGGTTTATTAACTACATGATATTCACCCAACCTATCCTATTGAAAGCCTTTTTATTATCCCTAAAACTTTTCATAATATAATTAATAAAGAATTTAATTTAGGATATTAAAATTTTAATAATTTTTTCTTAAAAAATATGAAGGAACCTCATTGTTGTTAGAAGGTGGGACATCAAAAACCATCCATCATTAGTCTGAAAAATTATTTCTCATAAATTTATGGTGGCAGTAGTGGATTGGGAAATGTTTGAATTATATTAGAAGTGAAACATTAGTTTTTAGATTAGTGAATAATGAGATTTTTTTTTTTTTAATCTCTCAAACCAACCACTAACAATTTGTAATCATGGTAGGAATCAAATCTCTCTATAATATTCCCATCTATCAATTTGACATGTTATCAAATCAAGTTCACCTACAGTAATGACTCTAATGTATTTTTCAAAGAAGTATGGTAGGGGGTGGATGAACAAGGATCCCTCATTGGCCTAATAAATTCTTGAATCTCTATTTTTTCTATTATATGTGTGACTAAAGCATCCTGATTACATGGGGGTTATTATGGAATTATAGGAGGGTTAAAAGGTTTTATGATTTTTATCTTCATCTTCACTTCCCACATTTCATTCTAAATTTTAGTCAATTATACATAACCATTTTGTATTTGTTGCTATTTTGAGTCTTATTCAAATGAAACAACTCATATTTACAAGCCATAGTTACATATCTACACTTTCAAGAATTCTTGGATGAAACTAAGCTGCTCAAAAAATAAAATAATATATTATTTTTGCTAAAAAATGAGTGGACAACAAATAAATAAATTAGATCTCCCTAATATTGAAATTGGATATTCATCCCATACTAAAAAAAAAAATTGAGAATATGAAATAAATATTTTCTAACATCTATATAAAGAAAAAAACTATACCTGACTATAGGTGCAAGAATACATGCATTTTATTATGCATTACAAAAAACCACCAACAAGGCCATGGTATACAATAAAAAAAGAACAAATATTATCTATAAAAATTGATGAGCCATTCTCCATATCACTTTGTGGCACATTAATTTTCAAAAATATCTACCAAGAAATACATCTCATAGTCAAACTTTAAAATTGAAGTTAGTAAGTAATCATTTTGGTTTTAAACTAGAAAAATTCCAAATTCCTTTGAATCCAAATGAACCAAAAGATTTTAGTATAGAAATAAAATCATCGTTAATAATTATAATAGAGATTAATTGTTTATAAAATAATTTTAGTTTAATTTTAATTATTTCAATAGAAAAATTGTGCAGACTAACTCGAATTATAGCTCTAACTACATCATAATTAATTGAAATTTGATTGTCATTTTATAAAATAGAATAGAGATTCATTTGTATAAATTATATGTAAATAATTCATAGACTCTTTATAACTAGGTTTTAATTACATCTAAAAAATTAATCACTTATATTACTTGAAAACTATTGAAATAAATTGAATTAATAATGATAACCAAGTCACCGTAATGAATTTTAGTATGAATAAATTTTATCTAATCAAACATGTTTATGATTGAAAAATGACACGTTATAGGCTAATTAGTCTAAATACATAAACATAGTATATTTTTCAAAGAGTAAATACCATTTGTTAATGGCCATTAATCTAAATCTATTAAATCCATCTACTTTACTGCCCATTATATCATGCCAAGTGTCATCTATAACTTCAAATTTAATGCTTCATGATATGTGATTTCAACTTCATGATATGTTATTTTAACTTATAATTTAATTCCTACCAAACATTAAATTTTAATATATTTGGTCTTCAAATTAATCTACCTCATATGTTGCACACATGGTGATGGGGTGAGCACACATTGAAGCATCACAGAGTTTTAAATCCATACCTATGAGAGCATTTTTAACCCCCTCATGTACATGAATTTTAAATGAATTAGAAACACAACCCATTTCCATGTTATGTGGTATTATATAATAAATTAAATTCATAAAAATTCATTTAATTATGTTAAAAACTGTATTGTCAAAGAAAATCTTAGAGTTGGCCTAGGTAGTAGTGAAGTCTATTGCGATGCCCAGTACAGTCAGGTTTAGGGTGCCCTCGAGTGCGCTCTAGAACATGTTTTATGGAGATAATATTATATATTTTTGAAAAAATATATAAAATTATTTATTATAATATAATATATTTTATAGTATATATATATATATATATAATACTATTGACAAATTTAGGAAAGTATTTCAATATAGTAACTTTAATAATATAAAATAATCCATAATAATAAATATATTGAAATAATATAGTATTATAGGACTATACTTTGAGATAACATGATTATTATATTTTCAATATAATATAATAATTTTATAATAATCATATTTGTATATAATATTATTTCTATACTATTAACAATATATAGATGTATTAAAATATATTATATTGAAATATATAATATATAATATTGATTTATAGACTATATTAACATATATATTATATGATATAATAATATTTATTAATATTAAAATATATTTTATAAAGTATATAATTTATATATAATATAAATTTATAATTAATTAGTTTAATATATAAAAATATTATACAATATTTATATAATATTTAATATTATATGTGTGTGTGTGTGTGTATGTATTGGTAAGATGGGTTATGTGAAGTGAAAGAGTGTAAATTGATAGTTAAAACTACTAGTTATTCTAAACCCATGACAATGTTAAAATAAGTTCATGTAAAGTAATTGTGGGTGCAAACCTATTAAGATCTAAATCACCATGCAATGCTTTAGTCTACAATGGCTTACATTCTTTGTGTGAAGAGGTCACCTCTTATCACAATGCCTATATCAAAACTATAACACCCTTGGTTTTGATTAGGGGGCATCTGTATTCACTAGATAAGGAGCTCAATTGTAGGTGATCGAGATTTGTCTTGGTGATTACAATGGAGAAATTTCTTTTGTTATAATGGTGATTAACAAATTAGAAGTGGCCAAGAGTAATTTTGGGTTTAGAAATATGATAAAAATTTGAAGTGGACATATATGTTCTAAAGACACCATCTATTCCCTGTATACCTACTATTATACCACCACCACCACTTGTTTCTCCTAAAATTATTATTAATAATGTTACATCTTTAAAAAATGTGGATGAAACTCCACTTATTATTCAAGAGCCTATTATTTCTAAATAATTACCATCAGTTTCAAATTTCCATGATGATAATTTTACTTCTATTTCCATATTTGAACTCTTATAATTTTCATTATATGGTCTTGTAGTGGATTATTAAGCATTTTCTAATTCTGATGATCCCCTGAAGTGATCCAAAACCCATGGTAGTAGACCCATCAAGTGTAATTTGTTACAATGAATTTGTTTTTATTTTATTGGAATGAAATTCCCCAAATTATACAAATCTACATTTAGATACAATTTACAAATGAAAAGTCTATATATAAAAATACTATATATAGTAAGTGTTTAGAGTTGGCTAAAAATGGCATTGATCATCTTGGGATGTACCAGTTAATTATAAAAATGCCCTTGAAAATATTTCTAAGAGATATAATTAAATCTTGTGTTTCCTTTATAATTTCTATAATCTTGATAAATGAAGTTTTTGTGATTCTTGTATTGAAATATTTTTTTCAAGAGAAGTAAAGTTGCTTGGATTACTTTCCTATTTAAATTTAATTGATTTTACATGGATGTGATTTGGACACATATTTTTGACCCCATTATTGGGCTTCAAAGTTAAAGATCTTATTTGTTGGCTAAAATGTTTAAACCTGACTCTATATTGATATATCACACCTTTTTGTCATGAATGAAAAGTTCATATTTATAAATTGGTATGGTGTAAACTGCTTATGCCCTTACATGATGATAATTTAGATAAGCACACAAAATCCTTTTCCAAGAGGTCTTTGAGTTACTAGGTACGATTTTGTGTCACTTATTTTAATTACCATTTTGAGGTCAAAATTATCTCCAAATATTAGTTTGTAAATTCAATAAAGGTGACTATTTATGTACTATTAACAATATATAGATGTATTGAAATATATAATATTAATTTATAAACTATATTAGCATATATAATATATGATATAATAATATTTATTAATATTAAAATATATTTTATAAAATATATAATTTATATATAATATTAATATATAATTAATCAATTTAATATATAAAAATATTATGATATATATTATACAATATTTATATAATAACTAATATTATGTGTGTGTGTGTATGTATGTATTGGTAAGATGGGTTATGTGAAAAGTGTAAATCAACAGTTAAACCAAACCCATGATAATTTCAAAATAAGTTCATCTAAAGTAATTGTGGGTGTAAACCTATCAATATTTGAATTACCATGCAAGGTTTTTTTCTATGATGTCTTGCAATTTTTGTGTGAAGAGATAGCCTCTTAGCATAATCTCTACATCAACATTGTAATCCCCTTATTTTTAATCAATGGGAATCTATGTTTGTTGGATAAAGAGCTCAGTTATGGGTGATTAGGCTTTGTTTTGGTGATTGCATTGGAGAAATTAATTTTGTTACAATGGCATTAAAAAAATTTGAAGCGACAAAGAGGAATTTTGGGTTTAGAAATATGATAAAATTTTGAAGTGGATATATATTTTTGAAAGACACCATATATTCCATGTAATCTTACTATTATACAACCACCACTTGTTTCTCCTAAACATATTATTAATAATGTTACATCTTCTAAAAATGTGGATGAAACTCCACTTATTATGTAAGAGCCTATTATTTATAAATAAATATCATCGGTTCCAAAGTTCCACAATGATAATTTTACTTTTATTTCCATATTTAAACTTCTATAATTTTCATTTTATGGTATTTTAGTGGATTATTGAACATTTTACAATTATGATGATCCCCTAGATGTGATCCAAAACCCATGGTAGGAAACCCATCAAGTGTAATTTATTAAGACTTGTATAAGTCTTGAAACTTATATCTCAAGGAAAAACATCTGTTAGTAGAATGCCTATGGCCCTGGTGGAAATCACAATATGCATTCTCATCATGTCCTTGTGGAAGAGGTTTGCTAATATCAACCTCTACAGGGGTAGGGAGAGATATGAGTTGACATTTAGATAACTTTTTAATAAGAATCACTGGAGGCTTATTGAATTTAGTAAAATTTTTATGTGGTACATTCTGTTATATAGCTCATTGTGGCACTACCATGTTCACTATTTGATTGGTATCACATTTTGGTTCATTCAGATTAATTTTTTAAGATGTATTGATCTTAAATTTTATATTAGATGAGGCCAATGTAGTGGCCCCAAACTTTAGCTTGTTTAATGTAAGGAGTTTCATTTCTCAATCATGTTTAGGGTCACCTAGTTATTTCTCATAAGTAGAAAATTTCAATGCCACAAAGTATGGTGGTAAAGGATGAAATGATACCTATAATGTAAGAGGGTTATGCAAGATATATTGTGAATCAATCACATAACTTGGATGCCTTTTAGGAGTTCTTCTCAATGAGATGATTTTTTTCCCCCAATGCTTTAATCATTTGTAATGAGGATTGTGAAAAAGCCCCACCTTGGTTCCTTTACCTTGATTTACAAGATTTTGTCTCAAATATAAATCTATATCTAAATACATCTATAAAAGGAAAGTCTACATAATAATATATGGAAATATATTTATATACATACTATATAAATAAAAAATGTTCTTGTGATAGCTAGAAATGATATTGGTCATCATGGAATGGACCAATCAATCATTATAATGACTTAGAAATGATTTCCAAATGATTTCATAACTAAAAATGGAATTTATAATCTTGGGATGTACTAGTTAATCATCAAAATTCCCTTGAAAATATTTCCAAACAAGTTTGTTTCTATTTTATTGGAATGAAATTCCCCAAATTATATAAATATACATTTAGATACAATCTATAAATGAAAAGTCTATATATAAAAATACTATATATAGTAAGTGTTATGAGGTAGCTTAAAATGACATTTATCATCTTGGGATGTACCAATTATTATCAAAATTCCCTTGAAAATATTTCTAAGAGATATAATTAAATCTTGTATTTCATCTATAATTTTTATAATCTTGATAAATGAAGTTTTTGTGATTCTTGTATTGAAATGTTTTTTCAAGAGTAGTAAAGTTGGTTGGCTTAATTTCCTATTTAAATATAATTGATTTTACATGGATGTGATTTGATCATGTATTTTTGACCTCATTATTGGGATTCGAAGTTGAAGTACTTATTTGTTGGATGAAATGTTTAACCTTGACTCTGCATTGGGATATCACACCTTGTTGTCATAAATAAAAATTCAATGTTTATATATTGGTATGGTGTAGACTACTTATGACCTCACATAACCATAATTTAGATAAGCACACAAAATACTTTTCTAAAAAGTTATTAAGTTACTAGGTACAATTTTGTGTCCCTTATTTTAATTACCATTTTGGGGTCGAATTCATCTCCAAATATTAGTTTGTAAATTTAAGAAAGGTAACTCACCCTCACAGGTGTTTGAATTAATGAATTAAATTATCTCAAAGGTATTATATGGGGGTAAAAATTAAAGAGTAAAATCCCTATTAAACAATTTAATCATGTAATTTAATTAACAAATATAAATAAACTTTTTAAATAAGAATAATTATAATAAATGATAAAAATTTATAAATATTTTTATATTAACAAACTATTAGTTTATTATTTATTTTTATTTATGTTTAAATATTTATATATTTTTATTAAATAATGTATGTTTAAATGTTTAATATTTTTAAATATATAAATATTTTTACAAAATAATTTGTATATGTAAATTTTTAAATTATTATAGAATTAAAAATTCTCATGTGCTTCAAAATTAGGGTTAAGTTTATCATTTTTATCTTTCCATTATTTTCTCTTTCAGTTTTTTTATCTCCCTTTAGAAGGCAATTTTTTTTTATGGGTTCTTAGGTTAACTATGGTGTTAGTGGTGGAAGTGTTGACCCCATTTTTCATTGTCATTTTTGTATGTCCTTCTTGTTAGGTATTTAATCTATTTAATGTATTGTTTTACTGTATCTAACATGTGTGATTTTTTTGGCTTAACATGGCCTTTTTATTCATTATTTAAAATCTAAGTTATAAATTTGTTGAGATTTAGATAGGCCTAGATTTTTGTTATGAAATGATCAAGATAATGAAATGGCAAAGATTAGGATTTCTTAACACTTACGTGTATTCAATAGGGACCCAAATGGTGAATGTGAGGGGAAAGTAGAAATTTTTTATTAACTTTAAGAAAATCATCATAGTAAACAAGTGTCATGATGTGAGAGATTTTATATGGTTCCATCCTGTCTCTATCTCATTTCATTGTTCGTCTATTGGCTCTATTCAGGATATTGTGATTTTTTTCCATTTTAGATTGAGTTGAAAAGTCATTTTTGGCCTATTCTAGGTTATTATTATTTAGGGTGGAAAATTTTTCCCTCATGCCATGACATAAAATTTAATGAATGAATGATTGAATAACACCTAACATTACTATTTGGGTGGCAAACATTTTCCTCATTCTTCTATATTATTGGGTAGAGGGGTCCTATGCATCATTATATATTAAAAAATTGCTTAGAAAATATTTGTACCTTAAAATAGGAGAAACTACTATTTAGGGAGAAGTTTTTGAGGGGTTGGAAGTAATAGGGGGATGAATATTTATATGACTGCTCCTAATTTATCTCACCATCATGTATCGAATAATTTTTTAAAAATCATGAGATTGATAATAAGAAAAAAGAGTCCTATAATTTCTCAGTAGTGCCCCCTTAAAAATAATTTTCTATCCCTCAACATGGGACCCCACTCT
This sequence comes from Torreya grandis, assembly GCA_037957365.1. Classification (NCBI taxonomy): domain Eukaryota; kingdom Viridiplantae; phylum Streptophyta; class Pinopsida; order Cupressales; family Taxaceae; genus Torreya; species Torreya grandis. The sequence continues at coordinate 738,784 of JARHVA010006407.1, forward strand.
AGTCCTTTGTGGCATGGATTTTGAGCATTTTAAATTAGTCATATCACACACATGAATACCTCTACACATGAATCATAAAATAGAGCTTGAGCATGCTTAAGGGCACCCTAGGCATGCCCGTATTAGGCATCACAATAGCTAACTTTGTTTCCTAGGCTTCTTATGGTGCTTTGTACTATAATGTAGACTATTGATATATTTATGATAGATGTGTGATAGTTGGAAATAAGTAGCCAATGAAATTTTGATAGGTATTTTTTTATTGGTTTAAAAATGATCTAATCTTATCATTATTAGAGTATCATAAGTTTTCAATATAAATCCATGTGAATGAATAAGGTTAAAATGACATGTGATGTCATCATGTGTATAGGGATTAGGTGTTGTTTATTTTTACCTCATGTGAATATTCTATGAGAGGGGTTTTTGATTTTGTATAATAAGAGTGACCCATTTTGGGAGGTCTACATCACTCATCCAATGTTTATGTGAATCACCCTTGACCCCCATGTTTTCTATGTGATAAACCCTTTAGTTCCTCCCATGTACATGTGGGAAATAGTGAATCCTTTTCATGTGAGGAGTAAAGTCTAACATTAGTGAATATTTAAATAAAACTTAGCATCAAGATTTGTCCCTCATGGCATGGATTTTGAGAATTATAAATTAATCATATCACACGTGTGAGATGGGTTTTTCATTTTGTATAATAAGAGTGACCCCTTTCAAGAGATCTAAATCATTCATCCAATGTTTATGTGAATCACCCCTAACCCCTATGTTCACCATATGATCAATACATTTATTTCCTTCCCTGTACATGTGGGAGATAGTGAATCCTTTGAATGTAAATTAATTCAATTTTACTGGAATGATTGTGTGGCTACCACCTTTAGTCTGCAAGTAGACCTTACTATAAGGTTAGGAAAAACTCAGTAGTAACATGATCTATCTAAAATTTCTTTATTATTATGATGTAAATTACTTTTTATTTTTCCAATTTACTTCCCAAACTCTAAACAAATAAGTGAGTATTTAAAGTGAACATTAATCTAAAGTGATTCATGTTAAAAAGATTTCAAAAAGGGAAGCAGTGTAGAATAGAAAAGAAGGTTTTAATTGATCCAATAATGGACTAACATATTTCCTTTAGTTCTTCTTGATAATAGTGAAAATAGAGATAAAATTCATGAGATCCTAGTGATAGACTCAAAATATCATAAATGCAGTGAGGATTTTAGGGTAAATATAATGCATATATCTAAAAAGTATGCTTAAAAATATCTACCTACAACAACTTTCTTTTAAATAGATTTATTTTTAGGGTAGAATGAAACATAACATACATATACAAACTGTTTTAGAATAGTAGGAAGCACAAACTAATAAGATTCATTGAAGACACTACTATTAGATTTAACCATTATAAAAATGAAATTATCTTTCATTAGCAAAACTTGAGAAAAAATAAAATATGAAAGTAATAAAATATGAAAAAATTAAAATAATTATTCTCTCTATTTGCATTAATTTCACAAAATTTCTATTTTGAGTACAACTGAGGAGGAAAACCCCTATACATAGGCCTTTTTCATGCCTAAGATGGTTACATTGGTTGAAAGAGAAATAAATACATGACATATATTAGTGGATAAAGTCCCTTATGTCTTAAAAACTAAAGAATATTCTCTATTAAAATAAGGGAATATTTTATAATATATTGAGGGGAATTAAAACAAGGCATTCATCAAAAGAAAGCTTGACAAGTGGATATCTCACTCTTGAGGTACCATGATGGGATCCTCATGGTGTGGATGATTATGAAGCTTCCAATTTATAGTGTAGGTATTGTAATGTCTTAGGGATTAATTTAGTATTACTGTAATGATTATGTGACCACCACTTTTAGCTTGTAAGTATGCCAACTGTAGGGATAGTAGGAACTTAGTAGTGACATAATCTATCTAAAATTTCTTTGTATTATTATGATGTAAAATTAATGTTATATTTTTACAGTATATGACCAAAATTTAAATGAACAAGTGGATATTTATAGTGATCATTAATCTAAAGTGATTCATGTTAAAAATTTTCAAAAGGGAAAATAGGATAGAGTAGAAAAGAAAGTTTTCTTTGAAACAAAAAAGACCAAAAAATATCCTTTGGTTCTTTCTAACTATAGTGAAAATAAAACTAAAATCTATGGGATCCTCGTGTTAGACTTAGAATATCATAAATGGAGTAGGGATCCTAGGGTAGATACAATGCATATATCTGGAAAGTATGTTGTAAAATAACTACCTACCAAAAATCACTTTAAGCACATTCATTAGTAGAATAGAAATACAATAGAGAATACATAATGGACTTTATTAGAATAGCTAAAACCACAAATTAAAAATATACATTCAAATAACTAATGTTAGATTTAACTATTGATGAAATGAAATCATGTGTTATTAAAAAATATTGAGAAGTAGGGACATATGATAATAATGAAACAATGAGCAAAAGACAAGAATTATTCCTTCTCTTTACATTAATTCCAAAAAATTCTACTTTGAGGTACAATGAAAGGGGAGAACCCATTTATATAGGCCTTCAAATACCAAATGTGGTTACAAGATAATGAAGTTGGTTCATAACTAAGCATGATAAATAGAGTCAAATACACATATACAATATTTCAAACACAATAATAATCTTCTGCTTCTATATTGCAAACCATATGAGAATATTAAAAATTATATAAGAAATCTATTTCTTATATTTGGGGAGATCAAATCTCCATCGAAATATCTCACTAACAAATTGAGATGTATTGTTAACTATTAAAAATATATCTATGTAACAAACTAACCCATAATAAACCTATTAACAAATCATTAACATTATATTGTAACTAAAAATAATAATGTTAAATTAATAATGTTTACACAATGCCTCAACATTCACCCCCTTGTGAAAATTATTAATCTTATCTACACCCCCTTAATGTGAGCATGGAGTGAATATACATCTTCAAGAACTGACCTGAATAGATTCATATGCCAACACATACTTTTAGTCTGCATATTATTGATGTGATATTGCTACACATGGCCACTACTATGTGAAGAAATGCATCCCACATTTACTTTATGTGACCATACATACGTGTCACTGGTGGATCATCCCCATAAAGAAGTAAGGTAGTCATGAGATCTCTGTAGTTAGCTATCCTCCTATACAATTATTAACCACATTCCATTATATCCATACTCTCCCTTTTCTCCAAATATCAGAGGTATTCCAAATAATTAAGGGAATGAAAAACACACATAACTCAAAAAATTAAAATATCATGAAGAATAAATCCTCATTATCATCTTATGCATCTTCTATTAATGTTTATTACCACTAAAAAAATAGCATAGATGGTTTCCACTACCACTGAATAACTATCATTGGCATTAGCCGATTTGGCATAGAGCACACCACACTGAAAAAAGAAAAAAACACACCATGCTAAAATTAACACACCACACAAAGTGTCACCAAAAAATCTAGGCCCCATCATTGGTGACTGATGAGAGGCTCTAGAACCTCCATCCTTTGTTTCCTCCATCCTCTAGTTGAAGAATCTGCTTACTCAATTGGTAAATATTTGAAGCTTAGCTACATGATATTTTTGAGAAGAAGTCCCCCATAGTTTGGACGCATTTGAAACTTGATGACATTTGACTCATAATGTCACATATATAAGTGATAGTGCATTCTTGTACAATAATTAACTTTGATTTTGACATAAAACTAACACTGACTCATTTTTTAACATTTTGACAATTGTTAACAAAATAACTTAACTTAGATTGACACTTAATATTTTTGAACATAGACCCAAATAGACTCTACCAATCACAATCATTTTGGCACTTTGGATTTTTAATTTTAACAACTAGATAAAACCTAAAGTATTAATATACAAAAAATTTTAATCTTGACTAATCCTAAAAACATTAAAATACTAAATACATAATGAATAAAACAAAACTATAAACATAGACTTGAAAAATGACACTATAAAATAATGAACCTAATTCATTAAAAAAAACTCTACTTGAATATAAACCTCCCTACAATGTAAAAAAAATATCGACTAAAACTTGATATTAAAAAGTAATTAACATGTATACTCAATAAAACTTAACTAATACCTAAACCATGGGTGATGAACCTTCTAGAGCTACCATTCAGGTTTGATATGGTCATCAATGCATCAACATATATGATCACTACAAAGACTATGTAGATGCATGCATGGGTTCAAGGATGAGAAGTGGTGAGTTGATCTAGACATAAATTTTTGAGTTTGAGTGGTAGCGACTAATTATTGATAAGCTGAGATGCATGTAGCTAGACTGAAATTTAGATGTCCAAGGTAGGGGTATGCCAATAAAATGATGCCCAAATTGATGTTGAGAAAAAGACACATCCCATTCCAAAAGTGAATTTATGATATCTTGATGAAGAAAACTTATTGGGGAGATCATGAGTGGTTTGGATGCCCCTGAATCAAGTATTGAATTTTTTATTATGTTGATACACCTATAAAAAAACTTCAATGCCAGGCATGAAGGTAAATGCACATTGAAATCAATTAACTTTTATAGGAGACAATGTCAAAGCTACTAATTCTATTAAATTCTTGATAAATAAATTTGAACTAGTGTACATTGCAATTGGAAATATCATAATGAAAAATATCATGTATTAGAGCCATGGTTACTATGTCAATTCATATGTTGAGTCTTCTTGAAGCATTCATGATTTTAATAATGGACAATGCAAATTAAGATGATGTTATCCAAATTTACATGAGACAAAATCTATGGGACTTGGCTAGTTAGATCACTGTAGATCTATCAAGGTTGATCTCAATTAACACATTGAACAACTTAGGTGTCCATCAAAATCATAATGAACATACAAAAAAATAGAATGCATCCTCCTCCTCTTGGATTTATTGCTTCATAGATTTCAAATTTATGGATTGTAATCTTTCTAACATTTGAAATATAACTTTTTCTAGCATAATTTTGTACAAAAATATATGGAAATAAAAATATTATCTTTCATCCACAAGTGCAAGTGGTAGAAATGGATGCCCCTTCATTCTTATTAATCCATCATAGGTAAGATGTCCATGCTCTGATTCTAGGTAATGAAGTTGGTTTGGATCTAAGCATAATAAATAGAGCCAAATACATAAATATAATATTTCAAACACAATAATAATCTTTTGCTTCTATATTAAAAACCATATGGGAATATTATAAATTATATATAAAATCTATTTCCTATATTTGGAGAGATCAAATCTCCATCAAAATCTCTCACTAATAAATCATGATATATAATTAATTATTAACAATATATCTATGTAACAAATTATCCTGTAATAAACCTATTAACAAATAAATTAATGTTATATTGTAACTAACAATAATAATATTAAATTAATAATGTTTACATAGTACCTCAACATTCACCCCTTGTGAACATTATTAATCTTATCTACACCCCCTTAATGTGAGAATGGGGAGAATATACATCTTTAAGAACTAGCCCAAATAGAATCATATACCAATGCATACTTTTAGGTATGCATACTACTGATGTGATCTTACTGCATATGACCACTACTATGTGAAGTAACACATCCTAAGTTTAATTACAGGACTATACATAAATGTCAATGGTGGATCATCTCCATAAAGAAGTAAGGCAATCATGAGATATCTACAGTTAGTTTCCCTCCTATATAACTATTCGTCACTTTCCATTATATCCACACTCTACCTTTTTTCTAAATATTAGAGGTGTTCCAAACAAGTAGGGGAATAAAAAACACACATAGCTTAAAAAATGAAAATTCCATGAGGAATAAATCCTCATTTTCATTTGATGCAACCTATGTTAATGTTTTTTCCACTTAGACAAAAATAACATGGACAATTCCCACTACCATTGAAGAAATGTCTTTGGCATTATCCAATTTGGCACATAACACACCACACTTAAAAAATAAAAAACACACCATGCTAAAAATAATGCACCATATAAAATGTCACCAAAATATCAGGGCCCCATCATTGGTGATTGATGAGAGGTTATAAAACCTCTAGCTTCTATTTCCTCCATCCTCTAGTTAAAGAAGTTACTTACTCAACTGATGAAGATTTGAAGCTTAGCTACATGATATTACTGAGGAGAAGTCCCCCCTCCCCCCCATAGTTTATATGAATTTGACATTTGATGACATTTGACTTAGAATGTCTTGTACAAGTGATAATGCATCCTTGTACAAATAATTAACTTTAATTTTTACATAAAACTCACACTTTGATGCATTTTTTTAACATTTTGAATTAATAAAATAAATTATATCATCAATTTATATTTTTAAACATAAACCCAAATAGACTCTACTAATAACAATAATTTTGACACTTTGGATTTTTTATTTTAACAACTAGATAAAACCTAAAGTATTAATATACAAACAATTTTAATCTACACTGATCCTAAAAATATTAAAATACTAAAGACATAATGGAAAAACTAAACTATAAATATAGACTTGAAAAATGACACTATAAAATAATGAACCTAATTTATTAAAAAATAAATAAACTCTACTTGAATATAAACCTCCCTATAATCTAAAAAACAATACCAACTAAAACTTGATATTAAAAATCAATTGACATGTATACTCAATAAAACTTAACTAATACCTAAAACATGGGTGGTAGATATTATTGAGTTGTCATTCAAGTTTGAGATGGATCATCAATAGGTCAAAAAATATGATCACTGCACAGGCTGTGTAGATGCATGTGTGGGTTTGAGGATGAGAAGTGGTGAGTTGATATGGTCATAAATTTCTAAGCTTTAGTGGTAGTGGATAATTATTGATAGACTGATATGCATGTAGCTAGATTGCAATGTAGATGTCCAAGGTAGGGTTATGACAACAAAATTATGCCCAAATTTATGCTGAGAAAAAGACACATTCCATTGCAAAAGTTAATTTATGATAACTCGATGAAGAAGACTTATTGGGGAGATTGTGAGTTATTTAGATGACCTTGAATCAAGTATTTAATTTTTGATGATGTATATACACCTACAAAAAAACTTTGATGTTATGCATGAAGGTATATGCACACTACAATCAATAAAATTTTATAGCAAACAATGTTAAAGCTACTGAATCTATTAAATGCTTGACGAATAGATTAGAACTAGTGTACAATACAATCAAAAATTCCATAATGATAGCTCTAATGTATTGGATCCATGGTTACTATGTTGATTAATATGTGTAGTCTTCCTAAAGAATTCATGATTCTGATAATGGATAACATAGATCGAGATGATGCTGGCCAAATTTAGATGAGATAGAATCTATGGGACTTGGCTAGTTAGATCACTGTAGATCTATCGAGGTTGATCTCAATTAACACACTAGACAACTTAGGTGTCCATCAAAATCATAATGAACATACAACAAAATAGAATGATTCATCCTCCTCTTATATTTATTGCTTCATATATTTCAAATTTATAGATTGTAGTCTTTCTAACATTTGAAATATAACTTCTACTAGCATAATTTTTTACAAAAATCCATGGAAATAAAAAAACTCATCTTTCATTCATAGGGGAAAGTGGTATACATGGACATCCCTTCATGCTTATTAATCCATCATAGGTAGTATGTCCACACTCAGATACCAGATAATGAATTTGGTTTAGATCTAAGCATAATAAACAAATATGAATACAAAGATACATTATTTTAAACATAATAATAATATTTTTCTTCTATATTGTAAAACAAATGGGAATACTACAAATTATATAGGAAATTTATTTTCTATATTTATGGAGATCAAATCTCCATCAAAATATCTCACTAAAAAATTGAGATATATTGCTAAATATTAACAATATATCCATGTAAAAAACTAACCCATAATAAACCTATTAACAAATCAATTAATCTTATATTGTAACTAACAATAATAACATTAAATTAATAATGTTTACATAATACCTCAACATAAAAGAATTGGATATATGACACCTGTCAATGGACAAGGTCCTTAGTGTCCTAAAACTTAGAGAATATTCACTTTTCAAATAAGGGAATATTTTACAATGAATTTTAAGAGAATGTTGAGCATTGTTCCTCTTGTTGAGGTTTGGTACTAATGTTATCATTGATGTCAAAGGTTTATAAGAAAGGTGTTCATGAGATCATTGAAGAATTTTCATGTTTTATAACATCATTGAAGAGGTATGACATTGATTTAGGATCATGTAAGGTATGTGAAAAAGGTGTAAAATCATCAAGGAGTGTTTCAAGGTTAGTTATCAAGTTTCAAGTGCTTGAGAAGCCTAGTCATAACACTAGTCATGACATGTAAAGTCCTAATGAGAAGGTTTGAGCATGGTGGCTTAGTGAGATGGATGCATATAGGAATAATAGGTTGTATTAGGTTATTTTAGAATGCATATGAGGCATTGGAGCACTAATGAGAGTTTCAAGGTGAGTCTATAGGGCTAAGACATTAAGTCCAAGTTTATAACTAGACTAGTTCTAGATCCTACCTAACCTAATGAGGTTCCATGAGGTGTTACCAAGGCATATTAAGGATGTATTTAAGTGGTTTATAATTATAATAGGTTTTATGGCATGTATACTAGGTGTTTATATCTTGGACAATGGTTATAAGGTTAGTTTCAAGGCTTAATGTGATTTATTGGTCAAGGTCTAAGCAAGCAATGAGAGAGAATATGGACTAATGGGGTATGAGGTTATATTTACAAGGAAATTATGAATATATAAAAGTTTTTATAGGTATTTTATATTGTTTCAAGCATGTTCACAAAGTTTTAATTCATGGTTTTCAATAAAATGCATGAAAAGTGGTTTTGAAGTCTCTTGAGTGTATAAAATGAAGGGTTCTCAACCTGAGGACTTTTAAGTGTTCATTGGAACATGTAAAATCTACATGGGAACATAATATATTCATGGTATATGGGTAATGGTCATATCATAAAATTCTAGGCATTAGTTTTTGGATTAAGGGGCTATGCTTTATGAATGATCGTTAAGATTAGAAGATGGTTTAAACCCTCAAAAAACCCTAATAATGACTTGATATAAAAGAAGTTGTTATAAATTGCTCATAATAGATTGTTATGGATAGTTAATTTATTTTAGGTTTTATTAAACTCTCCCATGCATCTCCAAGCATGATTGGTTTGTCAAGTGTGTGAGTAGACCCTACAAGAAAGTGTTAGTTTCTTAGAAAATTACTATAGTAGTTAGAGTTGACCAAGTCAAAGTTACTAAATAGATGGAGGGAAAAGTTTGAGACTTTTTTTTTACATACATGGTGTTATATATAATTTTACATCCCTCATGTGAGCTAAATATATCATCCAAGACAACCTATTGCTAATAGGCCTAATGGTGAAATTAGTGAGAAACCCAAGTAGAAGTGAAAAGATGATTAGGGATGTGTTATCATGTAATAAGGATGAATCCAATTGAATAGATACAATTTTTAATAGTTTTAATACATTTTTACATTGTATATAAGTTTTATAGATCATTTTATATAGAAAAAATTGCTCACAAGTTGACTTGTTTAGCTTAGTGAGGTTTGTGTAGAATGAGGTCATGAGATTGGTCTACAATACCAATATTTCCATTTGAACATATTATATTTATATCTAATAATGGTATAATTATCACATAGGATTATACACATGAATAATGAGTCTTTTTAATTGGTCATATAGGTGTTTAAGGTCAAAATCACCATAACTAGTCTTTATGGAAAACTGGTAGTTTTGAGTAAGTTGTAGGAGTGTTTTTGTGTCCTTTTACCTTGTGTAATGAAGAATAATGAACTTATTGAATTTTTTAGGTCCTAAAGGTTGTATTTATGTGTTTTATTTCTATATTTATTTAACTAATTGGTGTTTTATCTTTATTAGTTCAAGACAAACTTTCTAGGTAGGCACATGCCTAATTGTGAACATTACTAATGGTGTGCTTTAAGTGGTGGTTGGATATAAAAGGTGTCATGGACATAATATTATATTATTATGGGTATATTTTATTATAATATGAATTTTTAATTCCATTTATTAATTTTTAATTTTCTCCAATAAGATCAAAGGATAATGTGTGCTAATGAAGCCCTAATTGAATTAGGTCTCCTTAAGGCCTAAAAGAGGTTTTGGTCCTATATGATATAAAAAAAATATTATAATATTTGATTCATGTTTTTGTCATGTAATAAGACATATTTTATGGAAAATATAAGTTTAAAAGTGTGTATGTCTAACCAAGAGGTGTCTGATAAAATGCCTAGTATAAGAATAAGGCCTAATAGGCTTAATTGACTAGTTAGAGAGTCTATGAGTTGAATCAAAGAGCATAAAAATTTTAATAGATAAAGTAGGTATTGTATACAAAAATAAGGGTGTATAAAAACTATCATGAAGATATTATATGGTTAATATGTATGAAAATCAAGGTCAAATGACCTAATCAAGTCAAGAAGAACGCTAGTTGAGTGAAGAGGCCTAGAAGGTAGTTTGAGAGGGATAATAGTGTGAAGAGATGAAGAGGTGGTAATCATAAATTAGTTGAGAAAAAATGTGATAAAATAAATTAGGTGACTAAGTTGATTCTAATTTATCTAGGGGGTTGGTGCCTCCTTGCAAGAGTGATCCAAAAATCAGAAGTTATGGTTGATGAATATTTCAATAGCATAGAAATAACACAATAACAATGGATTCTCTGAGAAGAGACGTCATATTACTTAAAAACCATAACAAAAATATAGGATTATCTCTAAAAATAGATGTTTTGTTGAATCACAAATTTGTAGATACAAAACATACGCTTATCTCTGAGAAGAGATGTCTGCCTTCCCCTTTCGGGTTACAATGCATTTATACATATTTTTGAAAACAACCTAGGGAGATTGCATGGCTCAAGGAATTAACGGGTGATGATTTAATGTCCCAGCATTAAAACCATATAATTCTCACATTAAATCAATACAACACTTGAGGACATATGTCCTAGCATTAAAACAATACAATGCTTGAGGACATAATCACTCGAAGACATACTCAAGGATATAACGGCTCGAGGAACAAAACTGTCACTGACAATACAAAATGAAAAAAATACAAAATTTGAGGAATTAATGTCACCAAATGGTCACCTCAAATTGTTTCCCAGATCATTCCTCCCTCCTTGAAAAGTAATGGTCCCCATTGCGTCACTGTTCCCCATCAAGTGTGGTAGTTGTGTCTTGATTTGATTCCCAATGCACACTTGGAAGGGACTGTGGTTTATGGAACTGTGCAGGGCCCAATTATTCACCATTTATATCTAACCATCAGTCTATGGATGGAAGGCTATGAAATTCTTTAGCACAGTATCTATTTACTTTTGTTGTTGTGTTGTCAGGGCTGTAACATCAGCCCTTTTGGATTCTTGTGGCTTGACCACCATGAAAACAAATTTCTTGGCGCTAAGCAGAGAGACAGATGTGGAAGGTGGTACTTCTGGTACCCTGTAGCACCATGTTCTAAGAGTGAGAGTGATCTGTCTAGTTCTTGATTCATATATACCATGTTGATCACACATGAATGGCTGATCAAAGAGTACAACACAAACATCTAGATTGACCACATCACATAAGACCTCATCTTGGAAAGGTTGTATTGCATATGAGATAAGACATTGGTGGGTGACACGGAGGTCTCTCCTTGGGCTCAACCATCCAATACTATATGGTTTTAGGTGAGGCTTCATGGACAAATTTAGGCTTTTCACAACATTAGTAGAGATTAAATTCTTTTGACTTCCACTATCAAGAATGAAATGCAGAGGCTTACCTTTCACCCATAACTTAGAGTGAAGCAACCTTTCCTTATCATCTAGCATCTCGTTGTGTATCTGTGATGAAGCTACAATGGCTTCAGGATCAACATCTATAATTTATTCTTCAATCTCTTTGACTGCAGGGTTTGTATGAGGTAGAGTAGTAGATGTTGTGGATGGTGACTCAAAAAATAATGATTTGATAGCTCAACATTATTCTTTGGAGTGAGTTCTAGATTTGTGATAACCACACCACTTCTTGGTCTTTCCTTCCTTTTGCTTCCAATTTTGGCCTCGTGTTTGACCTTCTTTATCACTTTTCCATTTTGAAGATTGATTCTTTATATCCATTCTTCCATGCTTCTACTCAATCTTTACTGTGAACTTGTATGCCTCACTGATGGTTTCCAAATTGAAGAGATCCATTTCCCCCTGGATGTACCTTTATAATTTACCATGATATTTGAGAGTTTTATGTTTCTCACTTTCTTGAATGCCTAGTCTTGCAGACAAAGAATGAAAAGTGTCTATGTAATCTTGCACAGATTGGTCCTTGCTTTGGTGAAGTTGTTGCCACTATATGTACAGATCATCATACGCATCGATGGGATAGTATTCTTCTTTTACTACTTTCGTAAAATCATCCCAGGCAGGTTCCACCCCAAGGCCAATGATATCCATATTGAACCTCTTTTTTTACACTTCCCACCAATTTTTCACAAGCAATGATGATTTCAAAAGAGCAAAAGTGATCTTTTCTCCATCGATGAACTTATTTACAGAGAAGTAGGATGATAGTTGATCTAACCAAATTTCCACTACATCAGCATTGATTTTGCCTTCAAATTTGGGAATATCAAAATTTACCTAAACCTTGAAGGGTGTTAGGGCACTAAAAGGAAACTCCCTCGATGAGGAGCCCGAATGTGTAGCTACAGATCCAAAATTTTCCATCAAAAGTGTTTGAAGAATTTGAGCAAATTGTTGGAGCATCTGTGTTTATTGCCACTGGAGGGCTTCATTCACCATTTCCTTGAAAGGATCAGATGTCTCAGTGTTGTCTGCCATTTGAGGTTATTTGGGGTACATAGGTGGAGCATTTGGAAGCTCTGTCACTTCCCACCCAAGTTTCTTATATACTGACCTCATCCTCGGGAACATACACTCTCAAGACAAACCGCTCTGATACCACTGATCCAAAACTCAAAAGTTTTGGTTGATGAATATTTCAATAGCACAAAAATAACATAATAACAATGGATTATTTGAGAAGAGACATCATATTACTTAACAACCACAATACAAATATAGGCTTATCTCTAAAAAGATATGTTTTGTTGAATAAAAATTTTGTAGATACAAAACATATACTTATCTCTGAGAAGAGATGTCTACCTTCCCCTTTCAGGTTACAATGCATTTATACATATTTTTGAAAACAACCTTGAGAGATTTCATGGCTTGAGGAATTAATAGGTGATGATTTAACATCCTAGAATTAAAACCATATAATGCTTGCATTAAAACAATACAACACTCAAGGACATACGTCCTAGCATTAAAACAATACAACGCTCGAGGACATAATCGCTCAAAGACATACTCAAGGATATAACAACTTGGAGAACAAAACTATCACCGATAATACAAAATGAAAACAATACAAAATTTGAGGAATTACTATCACCGAATGGTCACCTCGAATTGTTGCTTGGATCAAAGAGGGTGCTTGTTAAAGCTTAATTGGGTCGATGATTACCTAGTTGGGATTGGTGCTCTATATGACGTTGGTGCTTCACTAAATTTTATATTTTGACTTATATAACTTTATTCCATTTCTAGAGATTAGTGGGTTTTATTCCCCTTGAGTTTTTCCCACTCATATGTGTGTTTCTTATGTTATGCTCATGTGAATGACTCTTTATGTATTGTTATATCTTTGTATTGCTTTGATGGTTTAAGGAATGTTAACGTACATGCAAAAGAAAGTTTTAAGAGACTAATTAAACCCCCACCTCATTAATTATGTTTATTACAATTGTTATCAAATCCATGTCCTTTGAAACAAGTCTAACAACTTGAAGGTGATCCTAAGAAGCACAAGATGTCTTGTGATCAAAAAGAAGAAAATATGTATGATGAAGAAGTCTACTACAACATTAAAGAAGGAGAATCATATATAGACCTTTAAGCTAATATCATAAGTGCCCTTGATGATTTTAATAATCAAAATAAGACTATCAAGGATATTAGGAGTAAATTATAAGGTGTCAAAACAAGGTTTAGGTCAAAAGAAGTTAAGAATGACTAGTTGAAGATAGATCTAGATTCCTTGAAGGTTGAGCATGAAAAACTCATATAAAAGATGAACAAGTTTGAGAGAGAGTATGAGAAGTCAAAACAAGTCAATATTATCAACATGAAAAGACCAATCAAGAAACCCAATGTAATAAATGATAATTCATCATGAGACCATGTGAAAAAGAGTAATTAGTCTAGAGGTAAGTATAGAAATACTATTTGATACATCTATCATAATATAGGACACCTTGCAAGATTATACTCTGATAGAGTTAAAAGGACCTCAAGATTTAAAAAGAAATATGAAACTCCTAAAATGCATGAGAATAATAAAACATTGTTATGGAAGCCAAACAAAGTTAGGACTAATCATATTGAGCTCAAGAGTCAAGATGAAATATTTTATAAAGAGGAATAGGGACCAAAGAGGATTCTATACTAGTTTAGAATGCCTTTCACATTCAAGGTGAAAGTATGAAATGGTATATAGATAGTAGTCTATCAAGACACATGATAGGAGACATAAACAAGTTCATCTCATTGAAAATAAATGCTATAGGAATAGTGAGGTTTGGAGATGACATAACTATCAATATAGTTGGCAAGAGTGTCTTGAGTTTAGATAATGGGAAGACCAAGACGAAAAATGTGTTGTATGTGGAAGGTTTAAAATATAACCTACTTAGTGTAAGTTAAATGTGCAATCAAGGACACATAGTAACCTTTCATGATAGAGGGTGTGAGATGAAGAGATCCAAATTAGGAAGGCTAATTTCTAATGCTAAGAGGACTAAGAATAATCTATATGTATTGAATGAGATCAAGAAGGAGAGATGCTTCATGAGCAAGATATATGAAATTTGTCTATGGAATAGAAAGTTAGGTAACCTAAAATTTGATAATTTGGTCAAGATTAGCATTAATTATTTTTTAAATAATAGGAATAAGATCACCAAACCTACAAATATACTTTACAAGGCTTGTCAACATGGTAAGAAGAATAGAAGAAGGTTCAAGTCCAAGGAGTAATGTAATACAAGACCCTTGGAGTTAATACGCATTGATCTATATGGGACTATAATAACTAAATGAATTCAAGGAGATAGTTATTTCATGTTACTCATATATGATTACACAAGAATGACTTGGGTTGCATTCTTGTAAGAAAAAGTCAGAAGCTCTTGACAAGTTTAAGGAATTCAAAACTCTTGTTGAGAATGAGAAGAATGGGAAGATCAAGTGATTGAGATATTATATAGGAGGAGAGTTTTGGTCTAACGAGTTTGATTAATTTTGTGAGGTTCATGGAATAAGGAGACAATTATTAGTATCTAGGAAACCTCAGTAGAATGGGGTATTGGAAAGGAAAAATAAGATAGTTTAAGACATGGATAAAACTATGTTAAATGAGTCTATATTAAATGATGGATATTGGATAGAGGTAGTAAGCATAGATGTCTAAATTTTTAATATAGTAAATATAAGGACTAATTCAAACAAGATTCCTTATGAACTATGGAAGGGCAAACCTAAAAATATGGAACACTTTAGAGTGTTTGGGAGCAAATGTTTCATCAAAAGAGATGATGAAGACTTGGGAAAGTTTTATTCTAGATCTGATGAAGGCATATTCTTAAGATACTCATCAATGATCTTAGCCTATATATTTTATAACAAAATTCTATAAAATATAGTGGAAAGCACCAATGTGAAGATTGATGAGACAAGGAAATCATACTCATAGTCAAAGGACACTTTAGAGAATCTAGATTTAAAGAATAAAGAGAGATATAGAGGTTGATGAGGAAGCAGAATATGAATAGAGACAAGACTAAAAAGGACCCTCAAAACAAATTCAAAAAGATTACCTTGAATATCAAATCATTGGCAACAAGAATGTAGGTATGAAAATAAGGAGAAGACCGATAAGTAATCTAAATCAAGAGAATGTTTCTATATTATCTAAGATTAGACCTAAGAGTATTATAAACATAATCAAATACAAATTTTGGATAGGTGTTATGAATGAGGAGTTAGACCAAATAGAAAATAATGAGACTTGAGAACTAGTTCCTATTCCTAAAGACAAGAATGTCATTGGAACAAAATGGGTGTTTAGAAAAAAGTTGAATGAAGATGGATAATTCACTAAGATTAAGGATATATTGGTATGCAAGTGATATGTACAAGTTGAAGGGGTAAAATTTGAGGAGACATTAATATGAATATCAATATTGGAGGCCATTAGATTATTTCTAGCATATGGAGCATTTAAAGGATTCAAGGTATACCAGATGGATGTCAAATTTCCCTTTTTATATGGAAATTTGGAAGAGGAAGTGTATATTGAGTAACCTGAGGGGTTCTCACTATTATATGATAAATACTATGTTTACATATTGAAAAAGGCTCTCTATGGTTTAAATCAAGATCTTAGAGCTTAGTATGCTAGGTTGGACATGTATCTATTGGATCAAAGATTCAAAATAGGAGTTGTAAATAGTAATCTATACATCAAGATAGAAGATGATCATTAGTTGATAGTAGTTGTCAATGTGGATGACATCATCTTTGGTGGAGACAATGAGAATATGACCAAAGCCTTTACAGAGATGATGAAGAAAGAGTTTGATATGTCCATGCTAAAAGAATTATATTTCTTTCTTGCATTGCAAATCACTCAATTTGAAAAAGGTATATTCATATCACAAGCCAAACACATAAGATAGATGTTGAATAAGCTTGACATGGTATATTCCAAGGTAGTTAGTACACCCATGATCATAGGGTATAAATTGAGTCAGGAAGATGAGTATTCAAGGGTTAATAATACGTCATATAGGTCAATAATTGGAAGTTTGTTATACACCATAGCCTCTATACCTGACATCAAGTAAGTAGTACATCTTGTGGGAAGGTTTCAAGGAGATCCAAAGGAGAATCATCTACAAGTAGTACAAAGAATACTTAGGTATCTCAATGGGACTATGGAGTATGGATTGTGGTATCCAAGAAGTAAGGATTCTAATTTAATAGCCTACATAAATGTAGACTAGGTAGGAAGTATAGATGATGTAATGAAATTACTTATATATTCACATATAATGATTTTATATTTTGTAGAATAAGAAAATATGAGAGATTCATAGTGATAATTGACAACATAATAGAATACTAGATAATATAGCAAAGCCACTTCAAGGGGGCAACCTCCACAACAATGCACTATTAGCAGAATACTTCACACCTGATGCTTAAAGACTAACCACTACCTCCTATATATAGTCTACTTAGTCATGGTTATTCCATAGGATGACCTATCTAAGAACATAGATAAATGTAACAAGTAAATAAAAGAGGTATGTAAGCCCAATTCGGCCACACATATCCCTAGACACACCAATGGTTAAGGGCATAATAAGCCCTTCCCCTTCAAAATATGTTTTCCTCAATGCTGTGGCAACTCTATATGATATTGTACAAATAATTCATCCTCCCAAGTAGCATCTTTACATGGCAGATTCTTCCATTTGATCAGGGATTCTATAATTTCTCTAAAACGTAGTTTTTTGGTGCATCATTAAAGGATTGCCTTAGGATCAAGAATACCTTTACCTTCCTCATCTAATTTTGGTAATTATAATTAAATGGTAACTCTGTGTCTAATGAATTTATTCAAGCATGATACATGAAATACTAGATGTATGCTAGTGGATGAAAGAAAATCAAACTTGTAGGCCACATTGCCAATTTTCTACAAGATCTGATAAGGCCCATAATACTTAGGGGACAACTTGTTATCCTTTTTTTGTTGCTTAAATGAAATTTTTTTATATGGATATAAGTGTACAAAGACCCTATCAAAAATTTCAAATGTCCTCTCACTTCTACGTTGATGTGCTTGTTGCTTCATGCAATTTTGGGCCATAGCTAAATTTTCATACAAACTTGCAAAGACCTCTTGTTGATGGTGAATATGTTATTCAAATGCACAAACCTTAGGATGGAACTTCAAGGTGGAAGTGATGGATGGAGGATGGTATCCATATAGTGCCAAAAAATGGGACATTTTGGAAGAAATATGAATAGAAGTATTATACCACCATTCAGCAAGTGGCAACCAATGAACCCATTTATCCTATTTATTTAGAAACAAAACAATGGAGATATCCTTCTAGATATTTTTTGACCACCTCAGTTTGTCTATCATATTGAGAATGATAGGATGAACTATGATCCAATTGAGTGACTAAGCATGTGAATAACTTAGTCCAAAAATTACTAGTAAAAATGGGATCTCTATCACTAACAATGATCTTAAGAGTCCCATGTAATATTTGAATTGTATTGAGAAAATCAAAATCTATTGTAATAACAACAAATGGTTGGGATAATGAACACAAATGAGCATACTTACTGAGATGATCTACAAAAACCATGATAACATTTTAACCATCAGATCTTGGTAACCCCATAATGAAATCCATAGAGACCTCTTCCCAACATTGGCTAAGGATAGATAAAGGTTGTAAAAGACCTAGAGTTTTGATGGTTTCACCTTTTTTTGTTGACAGATCATACATTTAGCCACATATTTTTGGACATCCCCCTTGATACCTTCCCAAAAAAAATTTGCTTGATCCGGTGATAGGTTTTCAAAAATCGTAAATGACCCCCAATTGGAGTTGCATGAAGTTCTTGAAGGATTTTTTGTTTAAGAAGAGAATTCTTACATAGGTATAATCTATTTTTGTACCATAATGCATTACTTTTCCATGTGAATTTTTAAAATCCATCTAAACCCTACTAAAGATTTTGAATCAAATCATGAGCAGTACTATCATGTTTCCATTCTGATCATGCTTTCTCTATCCAATCTACCTATAAAATGGTTATGGTACATAGTAATGCCTCAACTAATTCATATTTTTTGGATAGTATATCTACCACCACATTATCCTTGCCTTTTTTGTAGACTATTTCAAAATCATATCCTAAAATCTTAGTTACCCATTTTTGTTGTTCTTCAAATGACAACCTTTATTCTAAAAAATATTTAAGACTATCATGATTAGTTTTTACCTGAAAGTGTAGACCCATTAAATAAAGTCTCCATTGTTTGAATGCATACAAAATGGCCATCATTTCCTTCTCATAGATGGGCTTGTGCTAATTTTTACCCTTGAGTTGATGACTTTCAAATTCCAGTGGTCTACCTTCTTGCGTGAGTACAACACCCATACCATACCTAGATGCATCACATTCAACCACAAAAGTCTTATAAAAATTAGGAGCGGCCAATACTGGAATAGTGCACATAGCCAATTTCAATTATTCAAATGCCTAGGTAGCTGCATCAATCCACTAAAATGAGTCTTTCTTTAACAAAGAGGCAAGCGGGGCTACAATACTACCAATTTTTTTTACAAATATGTGGTAATAACTAGTAAGTCCCAAAAATCCTTGAATTTGCTTGAGTGTCTTAGGAATTGGCTAGTCTACCATTTCTTGGATTTTTTTAGGATCCACTTTTACTCCTTCATAAGATATAAAATGAACCAAATATTCAACCTCACTAGCCCTAAAAGCACATTTGGAAGGTTTAGCATATAATTTATGCTCCAAAATGGAGAGTACCTATTTCACATGTTTTTAAATGGTCTTCCCAATTTTTACTATAAATGAGGATATCTTCAAAGAATACCAAAACAAATTTCCTCAAAAATGGATTAAAAATAGTATTCATCAAACTCTAAAAAGTATATGGTGCATTTGTTAGCCCAAAAGGCATAACCAAAAACTCATAATGGCCCTCATGAGTCTTGAAATTAGTTTTGGGTATGTCTTCATCATGGATCTTGATTTGATGATACCCAGAATGTAGATCTAACTTGGTAAAATAAAGAGCACCATTCAATTCATCTAGAAAATCATCAATGATAGGATTTGGAAACTTATCTTTGATAGTGTACTTATTGAGTTGTCTATAGTTAGGGCACATCCTCCAAGTGTCATCTTTATTTCTCACCATGAAAATTAGTGATGAGTATTCAATTTGGCTATGATGAATAATTCCTACATCCAATATATCTTGTACCATCTTTTCAATTTCAAATTTTTAGGTATAATGATACTTGTATGGCCTGATGTTGGGTGGTGTACTACCAGGAATAAATGTGATGGCATGATCATGCATATGACTAGGTGGAATTCCTTTTGGCATGTCTCCAAAAATAATATAATGGGCATCAATTATTTGTTGCAAATCAAAAGGTGAAGATGGTTGAGTTGGCTATACTTTCATAGAAAATAAGCAGGTTACAAATCCCTCAACACCCTTACAAAGAATCTTTGTCATTTTATGGGAGATAATAAGTTGGGGAGATTTAGATTTTAATCCTCTTAGCTCAAATGTCATTTTTTGAAAATGAAAACACAAAAATAATTCTTGAAAATTCATCTCAATAGTGCCCAAAGTGGTGAGCCACTGGACTCCCAGAACAATATCAGCTCCACCCTTCAGAATAGAAAACATAGGAGAATCCAATAAGTAGTCTCCCATAAACAACTTAATACTATGACATTTTCTTGAATAGTTGACAATACCACCATCTATAATCATAACCTAAAATTCTAGAGTTGGATGAATGAAATAGTTCAAATGAGCAACCAACTTATTGTGGATGAAATTACGTGTGATCCCAAAATCAATCAGGATAGTGACCTTCTATTTCTTAAAGAAATACATCACATTAAGAGTTTTTGGGGTATTAATACCTGATAGGGCATGGCATGAAATACATCAGATTTTTTCTCAAGAAATTCTACATTTACATCATGTATTTTTGCATCCTCTTCATCATCATTGGCACCTTCAATGTAAAATATCTTCTTCTTAGCATAATGATGGTCTTTTCTCCATTTTTTTATCACAATCATGACACAACCCTTTGGCTCACTTCTTCTTAATTTGTCATTTTATTAATTTGGTGGGCTATGGAAATGATGGTGCTAGAAATTTGTGATCATGACCCATAGTGAATTTTTTTTCTCTTGACCATCTCTTTTTCTTCTATCATGTGTGCCTTAAGGATAACTTTTGATATAGATTGTGGGCTAAACATTCAAACTTCGTATTGGATTATATCTTTGAGGCCACACAAAAATATATCTATCAAATTTTTATCAGTGATATTTTCCACCCTTAAAGAGAGATTCTAAAATTGGTGAATATAATTTTTAATAGGTCTTGTTTACCACAGCTTGGATAATTGGCTGAAATAGTTCTTAGAGACATTATTATAATAATGAGATGTCAACTCCTTAGTAAAAATAGTCCATGTAACAAGAGCACCATTATTTTTATTTTGATCACATAACCAATGATACTAAATGAATTGCTTAGGTTCCATATACAAGGATGCCACCTTCACCCTCTAAGAACTAGGGGTTTGATGTAGCTCAAATAAACTTTCAATTTGGTTAATCCAAGTGAGAGGATCCTTACCATCAAAATTACTCATTTCCACTTTTGAAAACATCATTTTCATACTAGTATGGGAGCTGTTGAGAGGAGGATTTGAATGCTGAAATAAAGGATTACTAGGCTAAAACTAAGATGTGAGGGCAACCAATTGCATAGTGATATGCTACAATTCACCGTGAACTCCATTAATCTCTCCACACATCCTTTAAACATTAGTTTGGACTACAACAAATTCATCATACCTCACTAAGTTTTTTATGTCCTCTTGAAGTTGAGAAATCATTGAATCTAAAGTTATAGATTCCTTATCATCAGTAGAAGGAGTCTTAGGAGTTTATGGTGCCCATTTTCTTCCTTGAGTTGAAGGACCTACCATGAATAAACCCTAGGAGGGTTTTGAATGTAAAAAAAAATGTGTACTAATAGAATACACCATTGTGTTCATCTCACTGAGACAAATCCAATGAATGCAAGTGTGCAAGGGGAAAAAAAATTCTAGACTTTTTTTTAAAATATTTTTTTTCAAAAAAGCATTTTGAGAAATACTATGCTGACAAAAAAAATAAAAAATCTTGGATTGCAAGTTATGTTTTTTCACTTTCACTACTCCCAAAAGCCATGCCCTGCCAGATCTAAATAAAAAATGCCATAGGAAACTTGCCCAAATCAAAGCTATGATACCACTTGTAATGAAATTACTTAGATTTTCACATAGAATGATTTTATATTTCATAGAATAAAAAATATGAGAGAATCACAGTGATAATTGATAGTAGAATAGAATACTGGATAATATAGTAAAGCCACTTCAAGGGGGAAACCTCCATAATAATACACTATTAGCAAAATAATTTACACATGATGCTTAAAGACTAACCACTACCTCATATATATAGTTTACTTAGCCATGGTTATTCTATAGACTGACCTATCTAAGAACATAGAGAAATGTAAAAGGTAAATAAAAGAGGTATGTAAGCCCAAGTTGGCCACACATATCCCTAGACACACCAATGGTTAAGGGAATAATAGATGATAGGAAGAGTACAAGTGGAAGAGCTTTATTCTTAGGTGGGTGCTTAGTTTCATGGATAAGAAAGAAACAACCATCAATAGCATTATCCACCTATGAGGCTATGTACATTGCAATAGATTCATGTTGTACTCTGGTCCTATGGATGAGATAGATCCTAAAAGACTACAAGGTGGATTATTATTGTCCTAGCCCTATCTATTATGATAATACAAGTTCCATAAGCATCTCATATAATCTTGTCATGCACTCAAGGACCAAACACATTCTCATCATGTATCATTTTCCAAGAGAGCATGTAAGTGAAATGATTGCCAAATTTGGTGCACATAAGAATATTTTACCTAGAAATGGTTTCAATATATGAGTAGAGTTATGTATGGAATGAGTGGACCAAAATTATCAGAAGAAGATCTCATATTGATTATAAAGATTAAAGTGTAATTTGTTAATCCTTAGGAAGTAGGCTTGGAAATAGGTTTATGATTGTAAAATGAAAAAGACAAGTAGGGTCTCATGGTGTTTCAAGTATTCATGGACATGGAATATATTATTTAAATTATTAAAAGTTCATTGGATCCTTATAAAGGGATAATAGTTTCATCCATAAGTCTAGAAGAACTAGACCATCACAAACACATCATGTAGGGATGAACATGCAAGTTTGGTTGCACATTTGATAAATACACTTAGGGAATCAGTCAAGTCCAAAAGAGCACATGGACATAATTTTTTTCATGTAAAAAATGTCCCCTATAATTTTGTATTTTGATGAGTTCTCTATCTCAAGATACAAGCCTTTAAAGTTATAATTGAAGAGTGAAACATGCACACAGACATCGAGTTTAATCTTTATGAAATAGCCATTTGAATTCAAAGTTCCCAAAGATGAATGAAAAGATGATAAATGTCAAGATATTAGTTGAATGAATGAATTTATAATAGTGCACATCAACTAAAAAGGTCATTGGGTCTTAAAGATATAACGGAGTGTATTTTGCATTGAAGATCAATGGTGAGCATCAAGTCAAAAGGTCAAAGTATCTCCAAGGTGAATGTGAAAGTGATGAGTGGAATAATCTTGGGAGAATAATATAGATCCAATGGAATGTATAAAAATATTGAGTCATTGGGTCCAAGTATAGTAATGAAGTGAATTCACTCATATAAAGTAGATAAATAGAGACTAATGGGTCAAAAGGTTAGTAGATCCTAAGAGAAAATGCATAGGTGACAAGTGTCTCAAATGTGATAGATTGGTAGAATATCAATAGCTTACATTCATTCATATAAGGGAGATATATGATGTGCATGAGGTCATGGAGTCAAAGAGTTGATAGTAAGATCCTGAGAATAAATGAAAAACTAACAGATGGCACAATTTGAGAAGGCCTAGATTAAGATTGATGACCATTGTTAAAAGTCAAAATTTAAGGACTTAAAAAAGAGGTCAAATTTGAATTAGGTCAAACTAGGGTATATATTTCAAAGGACATTATTAAATCTTAGTTGAGACCTATGCTGGAGGATCTAGAGCATATAGACACAATTTTCTTGTGTTTTCACTGTCATGTATAGTAAGTCCTTAGCTTCCACAGTGTTTGGAGGCATAATAGGTCTATTTAGACCAAATATATTTTAGTACCCAAGTGATGCATCCTATAATCTCTTCATTGATATTATAGCTATATGAAAACCAATAAATGAGATTGGTTTTCAATCTATAGTAAGACCTATGATCATGTTTGAAATAGGGGGTAGATGTGTAATTATGGAGAAGTGTATCATCCTTATACATGGATATATCCTCAAAAAAGTAGGTAATTAATACAACTCAAAGTAGACATGGGATGGTTCTATCAAATTCAAGATATGAAGATTTTGTCTTCATAAGCAGGCCAAGTAGAAGATGATGTATAGTCCCAAGATGGAGATATGGTGGTTAGAGGAAGTAGTTAGAGAATTTAATGGATTTTTAAGAGAGATATAAGGATTTTAATTCTTATAAGGATCATTATTCATCATATAAAACATAATTTTGTCTTCTAGTATGTTTTTAAAAGAGTTTGAAGGCTATTGGGACAAATAATGGTTAATTTGTCTATGATAGATTATGTTCTGATTTGATCAAAATGTGGTTGATCATTCATTAAAAGGTGGTTGAAGTTCATTTATTGCTTGCTGATAGCATGATCTCATTCTCTCTTCACCCTTTCTCTATATCTCCCATTCTTTCCCATTGGTATCTCTCTTACACACATTTTGATAAAAAAATTCTCTCTCATTTCTAAAAGAGTGGAGACTCTCATTTGATAAGGTTAGACCCTATCAAAATTTGTATGAAAGACTTATTAAATAAATAAAGACTTTTTTTACTTATATCTCCCATTTTAAGTGTGTGTAGTGAAGCTTGTGCATGATGGAATTATGAAGGAAAATCTTTCATGCCCATTATCCTTCTTTCTTGCTCATTTCTAAGGTGTCTTTAAGTTAATTACAAGTCTAATCTAGTGTTATTTCTATCATTGATGTAAGCTCTTAGTGAGTTTTATAACCCCTCTTTTCCTTCATTCATTAATTCTTGAACCTTATTTATGAAACACTTATGCAACTAGATATTTTTTATGAGATTGTGTGAGCTAGCATTGGTTTATGATTCCTTAGTGTTTACTTCATGCTTATGTGAGTTCTCATTTAAATTTGGTGCATCACCATTTTATCCTTCTTAGTGACCCTTTACCCCTTCTCTAATCCTTTTATCAATATAAACATTAGTATAGGTGATCCATCAATAGGAAGTCATCCTTCTTTGAAGGTCCAACCCCACCATAGGTGACCCATATCCTAGGGTTGTTCCCATAGTGTAGATCAATTAGAGAGATACTAAAGAACCCTCTCTAAGGGTGTAAATTTATGCTACAAATTTTTTTGGCATGCCCAATGGGAGTTCAATTAAAATAAGATTGGTCAAAGTTTGATGCTCATTTGATCAATTTTTAGTAGTTATAGTTTCCAGGAAACATCTGTCAACTTCAAAAGAATATTCAACATTGTGGTAATAGAGAAGTGACTACATCTCATGCCAAAGGTGACTACAAGGTCAAATTATAGAGGCATTCCCTTTGAATTCATTTAATTTCCTTTAAAATTAGTAAAGAGATTAAGATTTACTAATACACACCCAAATAAATGTAACCTTACTCATAAATAAATTTCAAGGCCTACCCCTATAAGAAAATATTTATTAAACCCTTTCATTTCCATCGTAGCCCCTAGATCTTTACCCTTTATGGCCTTTAATGGTTAAAGACCTCTACACCTGCCTTAGTATGATCCTATTCCAGTAGCATCTCTCAAAAGTGTCCCTTATTTTACTGGAGACTAATCTACAACCCCTTATAAACACCTCATGGATATAGCCAATTTCTACAACATTCATGATATCAATGAGGAAAATATGGTCATTAGGTTATTAGCCATCTCTTTCAAAGGTAAATGCCCTATTAAATCATGGGATCAATTAGGAAATACATTTTTTAATAGATTTTAAGATAAAAGTGACCATTTTTGACTTTTAGAGAAATTAACAATAATTCAAAGAGCCCCTCATGAATTTATACAAGACTTCGACACAAGGTTCCAAAAGAATTAGGATAGAATCCCAGTATTTGTTAGGCCTACCCCTAACTTTGCCTTTCATTACTATTTAAAGTCCCTAAAAAGTAACATTATAGTAATGATATAGTTCATGGGAGGAAACACATTTCCAAATGCATATGAAGTGGTAATCAGAACAAAAAATTATCTGGTGTAGGCTGGAAAACTTACACCTAGATCACTAATGCCTTTGTTCCTTGAAATTAGACCATCCTTGTTTCTATTCCACCCCTTACTATCATTACTCAAGTACCTAAATTTTTTTATATACCCTTACCTAAGTGAGAAAAGGATTTCACTATTATCTAGTGATTCCCAAGAATAAAATAACTTTCAAGAGCTTAAGAGCATGTTCTAATCTTTGGGAAATGAAATAGTGAATGTTAAGAGGTAGAAAACTTCCAATAGGCCTTATTAAGACTTATATCAACCTTAGAAACAATGTTATCAAGAAAATAGGCCACCCTATGAAGGAAACTTCCAAGGCCAAGGCCAAGGTCAAAGCCAAGGACAAGGGCAACCTAACTATGTTAGGAAAAATAACTATAATCCAAATGTTGCAAGAACTTCCAACACTTTGGTCCCCATACAGAATAATGTTTCTCAAAAAGCTGAGGGTACCATGCTTTGGAATTAGTATTTTGGGTAATCCATTGTCCCAAACATTGACTTCAACCAAGCTTTCAATTATCAATGGTAGAAGGCTACCAATTATGGGTAAAATCACGCTCTTATGGCTCAAAACATAGAGGTACCCATGATGACAAAACTAGAAGAGCCTCGACAAGGTTAAAGGCTTGATCAAGGACAAGCCAATTAGGCTCTACAATGGTGAATTATGAGAAAGAAGAGTGTTATGTCATCAATCAACAAGCTAGTTCTATCCAGGTATACATTCTAGTGGAAAAAAATACAAGGTTAAAAAGAAGGAACATGGATGGTAACTAGGACATGGTCAAATGGATTCCTACCATTACTCTTTCAATATCAAATTCAAATGAACCTAATACTATTCCAAAGGTTCCAATAGATCCAAATAATCAAAATCAAGGGGATCCCTTTATTCCCCTAACCTCACAAGTTTAAAGTATAGTTGTGGATCCCAAAGCATAACCAAAGGTTGGTGGTGTACCCATCAATAATATGGAACAAATGAACAATTCCAATGTGAGTGTGCCAATGTGGGACATGTTCTCCATTACTAGATAGATATATATCCTTCAAGAAGGATTATCAAAGATCAAGGTTCCTAAGAAGGAATTAAGAAAATAAAATGTGGTTCTCACCAATGCAACCAAAGGACCTTATAAAGGGAAACCAAGTAAGGTAGTCAAACCTCCTCCCTTCCACATTTCAATAATCATTGGTGACTCTTTAATGCAAAATTTACTGGTAGATAGTGGGGATAACACCTCAATAATGCCAAAGTTTATAACATACCAACTTGGTCTAAAGTATGAGCCCCAATCTAAAGGAATGTTGTAGTTGGATAGATATTCCACCAAGCCATCCAGTATCATCAGAGATCTCAACTTGACTTTACATGCTTGTCCTAGTGTCTCAATGGATCAAGATGTATCGATCCTAGATGTACCTTCTCTTTTTTTCCTATGCCTATCTAGGGAATTCACTACAAATACTGGAGGTTATCTTGTAGCATATTAGTCATACATGTATTTTACAACAAGATATGGGACTAAGGTATCCATCAAAGTTGAGCCTATTTCTAAATTACACATACATCCTTATGCGCTAGACAACATAAACCTCAATTTTTCCATTCTTGATGAGGATGAACATATGGTTGGTCAAGAATTAAATAATCACCCTGAGGAGATACCAGATATGTTCTTTGATGAACTATGGAATGACAATCATTTTGTTGATCCACTAGAATGAGTTTAAGAAAGTGACATGGGTGTCTACTACTTAGATTAAGAGAATCAATCTATGCCATCCTTCATTGGACCTCAAGAAGATCCTAATGGCTTATGAAAATTGTTCTTTGATGGTTTAAGGATCAAACATGGAGTGGGTGTAGGTGAAATGTTAGTATTCCCCTCAAATGACAAGTATTTCTCTTCTTATAGGTTCCAATACAGTTGCTCTTGAAATGCAAGAGTATGAGGGCCTTATCCATGGCCTTAAATGGGATAATAAGAGAGGAATCAAATAATTATAAGTTTATGGGGATAGTGAGATGATAGTGCACCAAGTTAGAGGCCATAATATCACTAAGAATCCCTTGATGAAGTCTTACAAACATAGGGTGTGGGACCTAATTGAAGATTTTGAGGCCTTTAACATCCAAGCCGTGTCAAGGAACCAAAATGGATATTCTAATAGATTGGAAGTTTTGGGAGCTTAATTTGATATCCCAAAAGAGTTAAAAAATATGAAGGTATAGCCACATGTTAAAGCAGTGGTGATACCATCAATGATAGATAATGAAGCTCATTGGTAGGTCTTTGATAATGACAATCAAATTGTCTATTTCTTATAGCAGTAGGAATCAGAGTTCTTCTACATAAACTAGGAAAAGTTTCAACATCAGTATGAGGGTCAAATTATTCAATTGAGATATAGAAATATTACTAAAGGTCTTGTCACCCTTTGAGTGTCTTTTCCATGAGGGAGATCATATGAGAAAAGATAAAGTAATGATTTCAATAAGTGAAGAGAACTATGAAAGAGTCCTTATTTTCAAAGATAGGATCCTAAAGCTTGTAAAGGTAAGTATTAAAGCTAAAAGCCATGCTTTCATAGAAATTTGTAAAGAATATGTGGAGATATTTGATTGGGAATATAATTACCTAAGAGGCTTTGATCCTGAGCTAGCCCAACACACTATAGAACTAGAGGTTAATGCAAAGCTTGTTAGGCAGAAGCAAAGGCCTATAAACCCCAAAATTTAAGAGTTTATGAGTAAATAATTAGTAAAATTAATTAAATTCAAGATCATCTTTCCCATTAAACACTCCTCATGGGTAGCCAATTTGGTACCTGTGAGGAAGAAGAGTGGGGAAATCAGATTGTGTGTTGAATTTATGGATCTAAACAGGATCTCTTCGAAAGATCACTATCCTTTTCCATCCATGGAGTAACTCCTTCAGATAGTTGCTAGTTTAGAATGATTTTCCCTTTTGGATGGGTATTTAGGTTACAACCAAGTGATGGTAAGAGAGCAAGATTAGTATAATATTTCTTTTACCACAAAGTGGGGCATATATGCTTACCAAAAGATGTTTTATGGATTGTCAAATGCTAGGGAAACCTTTCAAAAAGTAATGGATATGGGTTTAAAATGATTTATAAATCATATGGTATTGGTCTACTTGGATGACATCACAATTTTCTCGAAGAAGGCTAGTGACCACTTAGATCATCTAAGGTTGATATTCCAAAGATGTAGAAAGTATGGGATCTCTTTAAAAACAAATAAATGTGTGTTTTCTATTCATAAAGGCAATCTTTTGGGTCACATTGTTTCAAAGGAAGGATTATCCATTAACCATAACAAAGTAAGTGTTATCTTAGTACTATATTTAACTTCTTAGTAAGTGAAAGGAATCTAGAACTTCTTTGGGAAAATAAACTTTGTGAGAAGGTTTATACCTAGTTTTACAAACCTAGTCCAACCTATCACCACCATGATAAAGAGGATCCAAGTGTTTTTTGGTCAAATGAAAGTAGAATAACATTTGAGGCCATTAAGCAAGACATTACCCAAGAAATCTCACTCATGAGTCCTAATTTATTAAATTATTACATATTATACACCTTTTCCAATGTTGACAACATATTAGCTAGGTTGATGTAGAAGAATGGTGAAGGACTTGAGCAAGCAATTATCTTTTTAGTCAAGGACTAGAGGGATATGAGGTGAGGTACATTTTTATAAAAAAATTAGTTTTTTTATCTTTGAGAAGCCTCAAAAATTTTAGGATAATTTCTTCTAATATTAAGGTTTATCTTATGGTGTCTCATCCTAGAGTGAGGGACTTTTTCCTCAACAAGGATTTAAATGAGAAAAGAGCAAGATGGATTACCAAGGTCATGGAGTATGATGTGGAGATCAAAGTCACTAAGATAATAAGAGGAAAAGGTATGTGTGAGCATATGGTAGATGACCTTCAAGAAGATAATGAAGTCAATTTGATGATATAAGACAACTCACAAATAGATGCACTTCCACTTCACAATAATTGGCTCCAAGATATGACACATTTTTTTAATGATAGGAGAATGCCCCCAAGGTTTGGAAAAAGAAAAAGGAAGATATTTTAGACTCTATTCCATACCTTATGCATTAAGTAATGGTGTTATTTTTAGAAGGGAACTCAATGGGGTACTTCTTAGGTAAATTGATGATAAGCAAGTGACAAAGCTCTTAGACTAGTTTCATGATGGACCTACATGAGGCCATTTTACTTCAAGAACAATAGCTGTAAAGGTGATGAGAGCTAGCTTCTACTAGCCCATCCTTTTCAAGGATGCCTATGTATGGTTCAATAAATGTTAGAGATGTGCTCTATTTACATGCATACAAATTTTAATAGCTCTTCCACTCAACCCAATTTAGGTGGAGCAACCCTTTATATAATGGGGGTTGGACTTCATAGGAATGATAAATCCACCTTCAAGTATGGAGCATAAATGGGTGCTCACTGCAACTGACTACTTCACTAGTTGGGTGGAAGAAATTGCCTTAAAAAAAGCCAATAAAACAACAATATTGGACTTTTATGACAACATAGTAACTAGGTTTGGTGTCCCAGCTACTATAATTTCATATAATGCCTTAGCATTTATTGGTATGAATACAAGTGAATAAATACTTAAGTTAGGCATCTACCTCAATATATCCTCCAATTAAAACCCCCAAGGCAATGGACTAGAAGAGTCCATAAACAAGAACTTGATAAGGATTATCAAGAGAACTATGGAGGAAAATTAGAGAACTTGAATACAAAGCTAAGGATAGCCTTATGGGCTAATAGAGTGACTTCAAAATCTACCATTGGTAATTATCCATATGTCCTTATATATAGAAGGGAAGACAAATTGCCCATTTCTCTTAAACCTCTTACCTTGGAGTTAGCCCATCAACTTGCATTGAAAGATAATGAGCCTATGAACATGAGGATGAAAAAGCTCATGGAACTTGAATAAACTAGGGACATTACAATGAAGATATTAGAGTCACATCAAGCTCAAGTCAAGAAAGCCTTTGACAAGAGATCCATAACATGGGACATCAAGGAAGGGGACCTAGTCCTCAAATGGGACTCAAATAAGGCCAAGCCAAAAAATCATAACAAGTTTGACAACTTGTGGAGTGGTCTTTATTTCATCCATGGATGCAAACAACATAATTATTTTTAGATTGCCCAATTAGATGGAGAGGTATTACCCATCCCAATAAATGGAATTTATTTAAAGCCTTGTTATTAAAAGATTTTGTAGCTATTGTATGATATTATAACATATTAGAGTCATTTTCTATGATTTCATCTAAGTACCTTGAGAATATTTCCTTTCAATTATGCATTTCCCTTTCAATAAGTGCTTGGGACATAGTTGTTTGTTTTTCTCTTTTTCCATTTTGATTTAAGAGTAAGTTTCAAAAAGGGTCAGCCTTGAGTCATTTCACATCAGTTACGAGGAAATAATGTGACTTTATGTACCCAATAGATCAATTCAAGCTTACTAGTCTTTGCATAATAGGCATACAACCATAGGATGTCACCAAAAATGTTGGCCAAGTTTGGCCCACATAAGAAGAAGATCTCATATTGCTTACAAATATTTTGAAATAATTTAAGCAAGCTCAAAGTGTAATTTGTTGATCCTTGGGAAATAGGCTTGGAAATAGGTATATGATTGTAAAATGAAAAAGACTAGCAAGGTCTCATGGTGTTTCAAGCATTCAGGGGTATGAAATGGATTACATAAATTATTAGAAGTTCATTAGAGCCTTCTAAAGGGACAATTTTTTTTTGCACAAGTATAAAAGAACTAGACCATTTATGAGCACATCATGTAGGGATGAATAGTCTAGTCTAGTTGTACATTATATAAATACACTAAGGGAATTAGTCAGTCCAAAAAACCACATGGACATGATGTTTTTCATGTCGAGAAGGTCCACTACAAATTTTGTATCTTGTTGAGCTCTATATCTCAAGATATAAGACTTTAAAGTTAGACTTGTAGAGTGAAACATGCATGTAGACATCAAGTTTAATCTTCATGAAATATCCATTTGAATTAAAAGTTCCTAAGGATGAATGCAAAGGTAACAAATGTCAAGATATTAGGTGCCTAAATGAAGATATACTAACATGCATTTACTGACAATTCTAATAAAGATATAATGGAACACATTTGATCATGCATCAAATATCAATGGTGAGAATCGAGTCAAAAGGTTAAAGTATCTCTAGGGTGAACACACAAGTGAGAAGTGGTGCAATCTCAAGAGTAAAATCTAGATCCAATGGTGCATAGATGAAGATCAAGTCAATGGGTCTAGGTAGATCAATGAAGCACATTCACTCATAGAAAGTAGATCAATGGAAAGAAATGGGCCAAAAGGTTAGTAGATCCTAAGATAAAGTGTGTGGTGACATGTGTTTCAACCACATCAGATTGGTATAAGATCTATGGCTCACATTCATTCATACAAAGGGAGTTCTATGATGCACATGAGGTCAAAAAGTCAAAGAGCTAAAAATAGGATCCTAAGAATGAATGAAGAGCTGATAGATGGCACAATTTGAGAAGGATTAGAACAAGATCAATGATAATTGTTAACATTAAAAAGATAGGGACTTCAAACAAAGTTCAAATTTAACTCAAGTCAAACTAGGACAAATATTTTAAAATATGACATCAAAGCTCAATCAATACCTTTGTTGGAAAATCCAGAGCATGCAGACTCAATTTTTTTGTGTTTTCAATGTCATGTATAATAATTCCTTATATTCCATAGTGTTTAGCAGAATAATAGGTCTATTTATACCTAATATAGTTTAGTGCCCAAGTGATGCAATCTGTAAGCTCTTTATTAATATTATAGCTATATGACAACCAATAAATGAGAATTGTTTTCAATCTATAGTAAGACCTATGGTTAGGTTTGAAATAGGGGGTAGATATGTAATTATGGATAAGTGTCTCATCCTTCCACATGGATATATACTCAAAAAAGTATGTACTTATCACATCTCAAAGTAGACATAGCATGGCTCTGTCAAATTCAAGATATGAAGATTTTGTCTTCACAAGCAGGCCAAGTAGAAGATGGCGTAGAGTCCCAAGATGGATATTTGGTGGTTAGAGGAAGTAGTTAGATAATTTAATGTATTTTTATGAGATATATAAGGGTTTTACTTCTTATCAAGATCATGAATCATCATCTAAAACACGTTTTTGTCTTCTAGTATGTTTTTCAAAGAGCTCAAAGGCTATCAGGAAAAATAAAGGTTAATTTATCTATGATAGATTATGTCCTGATTTGATACAAATGTGGTTAAGAATTCATTTAAAGGTGGTGGAAGTTAATTTATTTATCTTATATTGTGTGATCTCATTATCTCTTCCCCATTTCTCTATATCTCCTATTATTTCCCATTGGTAGTTCTCTCTCCCACATTTGGTAAGAAATTTTCTCTCATTTATAGAAGATTGGAGACTCTCGTTTGATAAGGTTAGAAACTATGAATTTTTAAATGAAAGACTTCTTGAAGTAATAAATACTTTATTTACCTATATTTACCCTTTGAAGTGTGTGTAACAAAGCTTATGCATGATGGAATTGTGAAGGAGAATCTTCCATGCATATTGTCCTTCTTTCTTGCTCATTTCTAAGGTGTCTTCAAGTTAGTTATAGGTCTAAGTTAGTGTTATTTCTATAATTAATGAAGATCTCAGTGAGTCTTAGAGCTCCTCTTTTACTTCATTCATTTATTCATGAACTTATTTTATGAAACACTTATGTAACTAGCTAAGCTTTGTGAGATTGTGTGAGCTATCATTGTCTTATGCTTTCTCATTGTTTACTTCATGATTATGTGAGTTCTCATTTAAATTTTTTGATTCACACTCTTAGCCTTTTTAGTGAAAATTTAACCCTTTCTAACCATTTTCCTAGTGAAAACATTAGTATAAGTGATCCATCAAGAGGACGCTGACCTTCTTTAGAGGTCAAACCCCACCATAAGTGACCCACAGCCTGGGGTTGTTCCCATAGTGTAGCTCAGTTGAAGAGAGCATAAAGAACCCTATTCAAGGTTGAAAGTTGATGCTACAACATGAACGCAGTGTCATACTTGACCATGTTTATAAATAGGATCAAATTATAGACATCTTGACCAAACCACTTCCAAAGGTAACATTTGAACACCTAAGATAAGAATTGGGTGTAATCCCTACCCCTAGCAATAATTGAATAATCCAAAGTACTTAGGGGGATATAATAATTTTAATTAGATACAAAAATAGGTCAGTTTTTCTAATTATATATGCATGGAAATAGGGGGTTCATGCTTGCATTATGTCTCATAAACTCATAGTCTTGAGTGTTGAGTTTTTTATTTACAAAGGAGTGTGATCTAAGAAGTTACAGACACCACTTTATCATTTATGTAAAAGGGGGAGAAATAATAAAATGTATAGATAAGAATGATTATTTTACAATATTTTTCCATAAATGATAAAGGGGGAGATTATTGAGCATTTTTCACGTTGTTGAGGTTTGACACTAATGTTGTCATTGATGTCAAATGTTCTTAAGAATGGTGTTCATAAGGTCATTGAATAATGTTATTATTTGATAGAATAATTAAGAGGTATAATAATGTTTTATTAGAATTTAAGTAATTTTATCAAGGTGTATAATCATCAAGTAATGTTTCAAGGTTAGCTGTCAAGTTCTAAGTGCTTGAGAAACCTAGTCATGACACTAGTCATGACAGGTAAAGTCCTAGTGAGAAGGTTTGAACATGGTGGCTTAGTGAGATTGGTGTCAAAAGGAATAAGAGGATGTATTAGTTTTCTTGAGCATGAATATTAGTAATTGGATCACTTGGGAGAGTTTCAAGGTGAGTCTACAGGGGTAGGACCTTAAGTCTAAGTCTACAACTAGACTAGTTCTAGACCCTGCCTGACCTAATGAAGTGTCATGAGGTGTTATCAAGGAATATGAAGGATGTATGATACTTTTTTAGAATTATAAGAGGTTTTATTGAATTTATATGAGGTTTTAATATCTTGGATAATGTTTATAAGGTTAGTTTCAAGGCCTAATGTGGTTTGTAGGTCAAGGTCTAAGTAAGCAATGAGAGAGAAAGTATAGCGTAATGGGGTATGAGGTTATATTTATAAGGAAATTATGGATAGATGAGTGTTTTTATATGTATAGTATATTTTTTCATGCATGTTCAAAAATTTCGAGGTCATGGTTTGTAAGAAATGACATGAAAAGTGGTTTTGAGCTCTCTTAAGTGCACAAAATGAAGGGTTTCAACTTGAGAAGAACTTTAAAGTGTTAATTGGCACATGTAACCACTACATGGGAACCTAAGATATTAATTTTAGATGGGTAAGGGTCCTGTCTCAAAATTTTATGTATTATTTTTTGGATTAAGGGGATATGCTTTATGAATGATCATGAAAGATGGTTAAACCCTCAAAGAGCCCTAATAGTGACCCAATATGAAATAAGTGGTTTTAAAGTTATTAGAATGTATTAATATAGATATTTAAGTGATTTTATGTTGTATTAAACTATACCAAGAATCTCTAAGTGTGATTGGTTTATCAGGGGTGTGAGTAGACGCTACAGGAAAGTGCTAGTTTCTTATAAAATTATTATATCAGTCAGAGTCGACCAAGTCAAAGTTACTAAATGGAAAAATTTTTATACTTGTAATTTTTTTCCATGGTGTTTTATAGATAGGTTATATCCCTAAGGTGTGATAAATCAATCATCTAAGACATCCTATCATTAACAGGCCTAATGGTGCAAATAGTGAAAAGCCCAAGTAAAAGTGAGAATATGATTAGGGATGTGTTATCATGGAATAGGGGTGAATCAAAGTATATGAATAAATTTTTCAATAATTTCAATACATGTTCATGTTGGATATAAGTTTTGGAGATCATTATATATAGCAAAAATTTTCTCACAAGTTGACTTGTCTAGCTCAGTGAGGTCTACGTATAGTCAGGCCATGAGATTGGTCTACAAGACCAATATTACCATTTGACCATAATATATTTATATATATGAATGGTATAATGATCACATGGGATAATACACATGAATAATGATTCTTTGAAATTGGTCATATAAGCATTGAAGGTCAAAATCACCATGACTAGTCTTTAAGGAAATATGGCAGTTCTGAGTGAGAAGGTTGTAGGAGTGTTTTTGAGTCCTTTTACCCTATGTAATGAAGTATAATACACTTGGTGAAATTGATTAGGTATTTAAGGTTTTGTGTATATGTTTTATTTCCATGGATATTTAACTAATTGGTGTTTTATCTTCAATAGTTCAAGATAGACTTTCTAGGTATGCATAGGCCTAATTATGAACATTACTAATGACATGCTACAAGTGGTGGTTGGAGATAAAAGGTGTCATGGAAATAAGATGAGATTAGTAGGGGTTTATTTGAGTGTCATATACCATGTATGAATTTTTAAATTGATCCAAGAAGATCAAAGGGTAATGTGTGCCAAAAAAGGCCTAATTAAATTAGGTCACCTTAAGGCCTAAAAGAGGTTTTGGTCCTATATGCTATGACTGACCTATTGTAATATTTGATTCATATTTTTTTCATGTCTTAAGACTTATTGTATGGAAAATATAAGTGATAAACTATGTATGTGTTGACAAAATTTGACCCTATAGTCAAATTGGGACCCCTATAGGTAAAAACTTGATTTTTAGATGTTTTAGGGGTCTAATAATTTTTCATGGAGTATTGTATAGGTTTTTTTATGTCATTTAATTATATATTAGCCTTAGTCTTAGTCATTTTGATAAATATGTCACTTTGAGTCACTTAGAGGGGTTTTAGGGGTCATAAATGCAAGTGGCATGGTTTTCAAGGTGGCCAAGTGTCTTTATTTCATTTCAAACATCCAAGAAGTCATATTACCTATCAAGAATGTTAGTCTCATATGAAAATTGTAGGTTATCTAACTGAAGATCAAGTAATCAACTGAAAAAAGGAGTTTGGAATTTGTATGACCCATGAGGGAAGGTGACACATGGGAGGAGGCCATGGAATGTCTATTAATATTCATAAAGTTTATTTCCATGCTTTACATGCTTTGGAATTTCCATTTTTGAGTTAAAACCATTCTGCTCCTTCTTTGCCTTTCTAGAGACACATAAGTGGTAAGGAGGTTTGTGCTTGGTATAAATATTTAAAGAGGTTTCCTATAAAATTATTTTGAGAGATTGTATTAAAATTAGAGAGTTCCATTTCTATAAAAATATTTCAAATATTGGTCAACCATGGTTTATTAACCATCTCTAACAATTTGACTATGTTTTTTTGCTCACTATTTCCTACACCTTATAGGTTTTCCTCCAATTTGGATAATTTCATAAAATCCAATTGGGGATGTTGACTCAGATTATGTTGGATCTCTTCTAAAATTATTTTCATATTTATTTTTATGTTTCATGGTGTTTTTATTAACAAGTTGTCTCATGTTTCAGGAAGGTGTCACCATTATGAAGCTTTAGTTCGATTCTTCCTTGTAGAATGTTGGTCTTCTACAGAGGTATCATGTGAATAAAATATGGAGTTACACAAGTTTAAATTCCATATTATCACATATTTCAATTTTTGGTTTCATCACACCATGATTTGAAAAACTTTTAGTCTTGCCTTTTTCATATTCAACTCTTCACTCAATCCCACTTGCAATCACATGTATAGAGCTTGTTTAGCTTGTTTATGGAGTTGTAATGAAGGTGTATCATTTTTTTCAAGTAATTATGAGTTTTAAGGAGTTAATTTATATGTTAAATAATATTCAAGATATTTTTTAAGCTCATGCACCACATAAACCAGTCATGAGAAACCTGTTCCTGCTCTGTTCTAGATGTTTGCAAGAGATTTTACATTAGAATGGATGTTTTGGAGCTTGTATTAAGATATAATTAATGGAAATAATGAATTATAGGGATTGAAAATTATTTTAATTTTTTCATGGGGCCATTCATCTACATATTTTTTCTCCATTCCATGCTCACTACCTACATAAAACTCATGAACACCTACAAGAGCCTCCTTGATGATGTCATGCTGAGAGGAATAATTTGATATATGTTTCAATATATTAAGATTAATAAGATTGAATTGTTATACTTAGTGAAAGAGTATAATTTATCACAAACCTACACACATTGTATGCTACCCAAAATTTCATGCTTATTGCTTGTGTATACAAATGCCCACCTATAAGTGGTAACTTAGAGCTATAAAGGTCTTTAAATGGGAAATTTGGAGCATGGTAAGGTCATTTTTAAAATCCTATAATGTGATTTGAACATTTTATACTTTATTTAGCTGTCTAATGGATAAATTTAAAGGTTAACCATCTTTCAAGAAGTAGGGATTGAGTTCAAGGAGACTTTCCCCAAAAAGTGAAAACAGAGGTCCAGGGGCATTTTGTGAATATCTTATAGTAAGGTCAAAAAGAGTTCTAGATCATTTAGATAGGTAAATATTATATCCTATATCATGGAGAATATATATTATAAATATGGAGGTTATAAAGTTGTAAATATTATATCCTATATCATGGAGAATATATATTATAAATATGGAGGTTATAAAGTTATTGGAAGATATAAGTTTGACATCTTAAATATGCCTTTAAAATCACTAAAACCCTACGTTCATATCTACAGGTTTTGAGTTTTGAATGACCTTTGACATCATAAAGAATTAAAAAACATATCCTCATGGTTAGAATGGTAATATTTTTTTAATGGTACAAAAATAATTATGAATGTCATTAATATGATGTTGGTGTATAGTGTTTCAAGCTTCATGGACACCTACATGTGTTCCTTCTCAAGGAAATGTTCACCTATAACTGAGTAAGTAGACAATGACCTAAATAGGGTATCTTGATTGTGTTTTAGCCCATCCAAGGTGAATACAGGTATGTGAATATTCTAGGTGACTTTAACTATCCAAGGAGGTTTTTCACACATCATAACCAAAGTCCATTAGGTAAATGTGCATTTACAAGAGTCATTTTGGTAGGGTAACATAGTTAGGAGGTAAAACTCAGTTTGGTGAGCTCAAAGTGAATGTAAAGGTTAATGGAGAGTTTAAATGATTAAATAAACCTATGATAACCCTAATTAGTACCATTATGATCTACATAAACT
Organism: Torreya grandis; assembly: GCA_037957365.1. Lineage (NCBI taxonomy): Eukaryota > Viridiplantae > Streptophyta > Pinopsida > Cupressales > Taxaceae > Torreya > Torreya grandis. Next base: position 778,658 of record JARHVA010006407.1, read on the forward strand.
CTTGGAAATGTAAAACAATCTTACATAGGCCTCTTAAGACCCTAATGCACTACAACTGAGTGTTTAGTCTTGATGAAGGTAAAGAGATGAATATAATTGAGAAGAGAAAGAGGGTTTGAAAAAAATTTAAAATGGTTCATGATTTTTTAATAATTTTTTTTCACAAGCTCCAAGACTCCTTCCAAGTTGACCATCTACTCTTCATACTAGCTCAAGGATAACAATCCAGACAGTTACACTAAGGGACTCATGTTGCTCAATGGGTAAAGATGGAGAATCTAAGGAGAAAAGTGGTTTTGGGTGAAATAAAATATTATTTATCACAAATTAAATGTGGATAATATGTTTAATAAATGTAATCACATTCGTTTTATGCCTTGAGAGGTCATTCTTAGGTGGAAGTGAAAAATGCAAAAAATAGTCCTTTTTGGTGGCCTTTTTTGGACACATTGAGTTGGTTAGATGCCTAAATGGGTGAGTTTGACTTAGTAATTTGGTAAAGATATTAATTAGGACATAATAAAAATTATCAAACCTACACTTTTCATTAAATAGGAGGGTTATATCTAACTATTTTATCTTAGAGTTCAACCACTTAGGAAAATCAGGGTTTTGGCAAGACAAGCAAATGAAGCCAAAAAGGGTGAGAAACTTGATATAAAAATTTGAGAACATAAAGGAAATTTTTTTGAGGTTTATGGAAGGTTAATATTTTATATTAAACACTAACCAAATCTCATACCTCTCAACATGGTAAAAATACTCTAGCATATAGTCTAGTCTCCAAACCCTGCACATAGGTTGCCTATTCATAGTCTATCTTATGTTTTTCAGAAGTTGAAGGGTCAAATGGAATGAAAAAAGGATGAAATTTTGTGTATAATGTCATAATATATTTTTTAAACACATATAACACTTGGTTTTTCTAGGAAAATAATGTAAGTGCCCTCTATTTTGTCTCAGATAGAGGGTACTTCTTTGTGAACAAAACCTACAATTTTTGAAAAAGGAAGGTGAAATGATAGAATATAAGCTTAAGGGAGCCTATGGAAAGGTGTGGGAAGTTTTATTATACCTATAAAAACATAATTAATCAATAAAATAAGGAATAATATCAACAAGGAAGTCTAGGCCCTTAAGGTTATTGTTAGGACCTTTTGGCAAGGTTTTGGCCTAAAGCCAAATGATAGGTTAGTTTCATTTCAAACTATGGGAGATTTTTATAACCTATTAAATAATTTTTTTTCTGTCACTAAATATTTTATAAAGTTTTTGTAACTCAAGGAAGTTAAAATGAAGGCCATTTTGGCTCAAAGGTAGCATTAAGCCTACAGGAAATGGAAAAACAAGTTTGAGTAAGCAGTTTGAGATGCTCATATCTCCCTTGACACTTTTAATGGAGATCCAAAGGGTTTGGAGAAGTTGAAATGGATATTTAAGATCATCTTTGTGATTTTTTGGTAGTTTAAATGTCAGATCTTTATGAAAAAGCTTAAGGACAAAAAAGACCTAAAACCCTTTCTAACCCTTGGATAAAGACCCAATTGAGAAAATGAAGGATATATATATATATATATATATATATATATATATATATATATATATATATATATATATATATATATATATATATATATATATATATATGGGATTTAATGGTCATGAAAGTTACTGGAGGTTATACAATACTCTTTAGGTATCCTCCTCATCAATGTTTGTGCTATCCTACCTATATAGAAATGGTATAAAATGGCTTTCTTTGACTATTTTGTGCATTATGTAGGTTCTAGGGACTTTCAAGGAATGAAAGAAAATTTAGGAGAAAGATATGGAATTATTATAAATTATTTTAATCATTTCATGCCTTATAAAACTTCTAATTGTGCCTACTAGAGATCTCATCTCAGATAGTCAAAACTGGCATATTGAACATGATAATGAGAAGGGTGAAAAATTCAAGTGGAAGACTTTTTAAGATGTGCCTAATGACTCTAAGGCTATTAAAAGTATTAAAAAGTGTCATAAACTCCATTTTATTAATTTTCATGGAAACCTTATGCCTTTTTGGAAGCCAAGGTGGCAAGGTATGTGGAAGAGGAGTTTTCTTACACTATAGATGGTGATGGCTCATTTATAAAAGTTTATATATGACTAGGAATGAAATTAATGCATGGGGAAGCATATATATAACACTTACATCTTATTCAAATCATTATATCTATCCCTATTCAGTTTTGGTATGTTCAAGTAGGTGTGAATGATGAAGGTAGTTTTTTGAGCTAACACCGGGAGTTTCATGCCACTTTCCAAGAGTTTTATGACTTTTATGGAAACTTGTGCTTCCTAACCTTGTATGCTGTATTTAAAATATCCTTATCATGCATATGTAACCTATTTTATAAACTTGAAAATTGTCCAAGTGACCTTTGGACATCCCTTGTCTTGCCCCTCTCCCAATGCTATAAGTAGTGAATTTTTGGGCTCTTTTGAGTAGCTTTCATTGGTTAATGGTGAAAACCTATCCAATTTTGTATTTTAATGTCTCTTTAAAAAATAAAAAAGTGAATTTTCCTACTTACATGTTGTATAATTGAGTCTTATTATAATTTTGTTGGTCTTGTCTAGTAAAAGATGATCTTTTCTAGCATGTTATCCTTGATTGTTCACCAAGTGTGCAAAAGAGTAATTATTAAAAGTAATTTTAGTGTTATATTTTAGTGTATAAGTGTTTTATGACTATATTATCCAAGGGATAATTTATTACCCTCTTAAGCATAAATATACCTCTTAAACCTAACATATGAAGCATTTATGTAACAATCTGTCTTGAGTTATGAGTTATGTGTGAAAGAAGCTTTGATTTAAGCTAAGTAGTATAATTTAAATAAATAAGAATAAATTAAATATTGGTGCATCACCTTTTATCTTTTTAATTTGTCTTCTTAACCCATTTCATGTAAAGTTAATAAGTGGAAGAGTGTTTTGAAGAGTGCATCAAGAAAACTAGCCCTTATAGAGATTCATCACACTAAATTGATTACCCATAGAAAGTGAGATATCTCAATTGTGCCACTTGGATGAGGATAACTAAGAAATCTCCTCAAGGGGTTCATATCCAAGTGATAATAGTTTTTATCACACTCAGTGGGACTCTAAGTCCTTGAATATTATCTAAGATTGGTGCTGATCTTGGCATGTTTGTAGTTGCAAGAACATATACATTCAATACCTAAAGACTCCAATAAGTTTTAAACTCTTTGGTTTCTGATTAGTCCTTAAGTTCTATGCCTAAGGTGACCAATAGGTCTACTAATAAAGGTATACCTTTTGAGTTTGTGCAATTTCCATTGTATTATATCAAAAGATTTAGATTTATGAATACTCATCCTTATTCAAAGGAGTTGGTGTTTAAAAGGTCCAAGTTTCTATTTAGTTCAACCCATAATACACATATTATACATTACAATATGGATATAAAACTTACTTTTATAGCCTTTACTAGATTAACTCATTTGAATGTTGCCCAATATGACCAAATTCTTTGAGCAACCCTTAAGAGTGTTCTATATTTTAGTGGATAAGGTCCTACTACTCCCATTGAACATATTAGAAACATGTAAAACTTATGAAACATCCATAATATCACTCAAGATAATGTAGATATCAGGATATTAACATTGTCTTTCAAAGGGAAAGCTTTAGATTGGTATGGAACTCTACCTCATACTTCCATTGCCTCATGAGATGAACTAGGGAATCTATTGTCTAAGAGGTTTGAATAGAAGAGTGATTATCCATAACTATCTAATCAATTGAATACTATCAATAGGGATCCAAAAGAGTTCATTCAATATTTTAACTCTATATTTCAAAAGACATGAGATAGGATCCTAGCCCTTGTGAGAACTACTCCAAATTATGCCTTCTTATACTATGCAAAAACATTGAATACTGATATAGCCATGATGATCCAATCCATTAGTGGGAATAAACTACTTGGTGATTATGAGATAGCTATCAATGTTAAGAATTTTATTGTTCAAGCAAGGAAGATTTATCTTAGACCACCAATGCCATTATTGCTTGATTTGTAACCTCCTAGTTAAATTGCATTACCTACCTTGGCCCTTTTCCTAATAGACAAGAGAAGTATTCCCTTGTCCATAATAATTATATTTATGAAGTCATGAGTTTTATTTAGAGTGTTACTAATGAATTTTTTGTTCTCAAAAGACAATAAGTTAAAAAAAAGAAGCCTTATCAATCCTACAATCAGTTTGGACAAACAAGTAGGCCTCTTTTTCAAAGTACTGCTCAAGGACAAAGTCAAATAATTTAAGCTACACCTTACCAAAGTTTTTATACCAATTAACCATTATCTTATAATATATTGTTCCTACTAAAAACAACTTTTTTCAAGAACAACCATTCTATCCTTCCTATGACCAAAATCACCAACTTGCATATGCTAATGAAATGCCTTGTCAAGCCATGACAATATAAGGTAGTCAAGCACCTCAAGATTCCACTTTTGTGGTTACAATGAAAATGGAATGGAAAATAAACAAGTAAAATATGATTCTACTCTTATGAATTACTTAGAGGGGGAATTTTGTGCCATGAATCATTTGGGAAGTTCAAATAATGTGAATACTAGCGTGTCCTCTAACACTATATCTAAGAGGATGGATGTTGAAGAGACACAAGGGGAAATTAAAGGACCTATTTTGAATCCTACATCACCTCCAATTGTAGGTGGGTCTAAATAAGCTCCTAAATTGAAATAAAATCAAAAGTTTTAGAATGCAAGGCTAGCTCCTACATACCCATCTTCACATGCTACACCACAAGGCACTAGTGCTTCCAAAGAGTAATTCAAGATGAACAATACTTATATCAATGTTTTGAATCAAATGAATAAGTTAAATATGAATATTTAATTATGGGATTCATTGGAAATATTGGGAAAAAAATATATCCTTCAAAAATAATTGCTTGGACTAGGTAAATAAGTTAGATCAACTAGGACTAAAAATGTTGTTTTGGTGAATGGAACTCAGCCCATTGATGAACAAGTGAAGAAAAATGATAATAATCCTCATTTTTATCTATCTGGTGATTTTTTATTTCATAATTATATCATAGATAATGGGGCTAGTACTTTGATTATGCCCAAGTTAATAACAGATAACTAGGCCTCAAGTATGAACCAATTGCTAAAGGAGTTATAAAATTGGATGGGTCACCAAAAAAGACCTTGGGAGTAGCCAAGGTTTTGAATTTGATTTTACATGCTTGTCTCAATTTTTCCATCCCTCATGATATGGTTTTGTATATTCACCCCCATACTTTTCTCTTTGTTTCTCAAGAGAGTTTACAGCCAAGATAGGTGGATACTTGGTAGCAAATTGGTCATGTATGGTTTTTAGGATAAAGTATGGTACCAAAATAAAGATTAAATAAAAGCAAACTCATAAAAATAATCTATAGACCTACATTCATAATGTTTCAAATGTCAATTATGTTCTTCTTGATGAGGAGGAACTTCACATGGATCAATCCCTAACTTCTTCTCTTGAAGAACTTTTTGATTTGTATTTAGATGAATGGGGGGATGAAAACTATGAACATGATACTTATAGATTCATAGAGGAATATATTTTTGGATTTTATTTTATTTATGTATAAATCTCTTTCATGCCAAATTTTATGAATCCAAATGAGAGTATGGATGGTTTGTGGCAGCTATTATTTGATGGATCAAGAAGCAAAGTTGTATCAGGTGGTGGAGCAATGTTAGTTTCTCCATCCAAGGAAAGGTATTACTCTAATTTTATATTTAAATTCATTTTTACTTGTAATTTGGAAAAATATGAGTCACTAATTCATGGCCTTGAGTGGGATAAGAAGAGATGTGTGAAGGAGTTACAAGTTTTTGGTGATAGTGAGTTGTTTGTGAATCAAGTAAGAGGCCAAAATATGACTAAGAACTCCTTGCTTAAGTCCTATAATAATAGAGTTTGGGATATTGTGGAATATTTAAAATACTTCAACATTAAATCTATAAAAAGATAGAATAAAAAACATGCTGATATGTTGGTAGAAATTAGAGCTCAGTTTGATGTTCCAAAGGGGATAAGAGAGGATGAGAACAACCCCATCTCAAAGTTATTGTAAGGCCCTCTATACCTAATAATGTCACTAATTTTAAAGTGTTTTATAGTGACCAAAAAATATCTATTTTTATACAAGATGAGGTTGAGTTTTCCTCAAATAATCAGTCCAAACTACAATAAAAATATGGAAGGAAGATTGTATAATTTAAGACAAACAAGCTCCCTAAGGGCTTAGTCACACTTGAGAGTATCTTCAATGATGATGATTAGTTGAAGAAGGAAAAGGTAAGAATGTATAATAAGCAAGAAAACTATGAAAGAGTACAAATATTAAAATATAAGTTGCTTTCTCTTGGGAAGGTATGTACTAGAGAAGAAATGTATGCTTTCATTGAATTATGCAAGGAATTTTTTGATGTCTTTGCATGGGAATATAGTGATTTAAAAGGATTTAATCCAAACTTAGATCAATATACCATAGAGATAGATGATATTTATAAGCCTATTAAGAAAAGGAAAAGGAAAATCAAACATAAGATTTAGCCTCTCATGAGAAAGGAGCTTACAAAGTTGATTGAGTCTAAGATCATTTTTCCTATTAAGCATTCATCTTGGTTGGCAAACTTAGTCTTGATAAAGAAGAAGAATGTGGAAATTAGGTTATGTGTTTATTTTAGGGATTTGAATATATTTTTCTTGAAGGAAAATTATCCTCTTCCTTCCATGGATCAAAATTTTCAAGTTGTGGTAGGTAGTGAAAGGTTCTCACTCCTTGATGGATATTCAGGGTATAATTAGATTTTGGTGAAAGAAGGAGATCAATACAAGATAGAATTTAATACTAAATGGGGCACACATACATATAGGAAAATTAATTTTGGTTTATCTAATGCTAGGGAAACATTTCAATGTGAAATGGATATGGATTTTTAAGGCCTAGTAAATGATATAGTGTTGGTGTATCATGATGATATCATAGTTTTCTCTAAGGATGAAAAGGATCATTTGACTCATCTTAGTAAGATTTTTTAGAGATGTAAAGATTTTTTAATCTCTCTCAATCCAAAAAAGTGTGTTTTTTCTATCTATGAAGGAAAAATCTTGGGACACATTATCTCAAAAAAAGGCCTATCCATAGATCCTAAAAGGGTGAGTGCAATCTTGGCATTGACTTTACCTAAATGCAAGAAAGGTTTGCAAAGTTTATTTGGAAAAATAAATTTCATAAGCAGGTTTATTCATAAATTTTGTAACTTAGTCAAGCCTCTAACCTCTATTCTAAGAAAATATGAAGTGTTTACTTGGAAAAGAAGGAAGGAGATTTTTGAAGAGATCAAGCAAGCTATTGCTCAAGCTCTAACTCTTACAAGTCCTAATTTCTCAAAGACATAAACTTGTATAAATTTGTAAATGAATAAGTATTCTATTCAATTATGACTCAATCAAATGTACAAAACTTAGAGTAGCCTATTGCCTTCTTTAGTCAAGGATTGGAAGGCTATGAGGTAAGGTATACTTATGTAGAGAAGCAAATAATTTTAGTTGTTATAAGTCTAAATAAGTTTAGGCACATGTTTTATAACAAAAAGATTCATATATTATTACCTCATCATAGTGTCAAATAATTCATTTTGAGTAGATATTTGAATGAAAAAAGGGTTGGTTGGATTACAAAAGTAATGGTGTATGATGTAGAAATCAAGACAACCAAGCTAGTGAAAGGGAAAGGATTATGTGAGCACCTTGCCTCATATTTGAAGGAAAAAAATGAAGTTTTTTAATCCCTTAATTATGATCCTATGACAACTAAATCTTCATCAATGAGGAGTTAGACATAAGAAATGTTCCATTTACTTCAAATCGGTGAATGTCCACAAAGCCTAGATAGAGCCAAAAAAAGCTACTTCAAATTACAATATATTCCTTATGTACTTGTTGATGGAGTGTTGTTTAAGAATGATTTATTAGGTTTACTATTGAGATGTGTTGAATTATATCAGGTGGAGAAGATATTTTTTGAATTTCATGATGGACCAGCTAGTGGTCACTTTGCTCCAAGAATCATAACTACTAGGATTATGAGAGATAGCTATTTTTAGCCTAGTTTTTTTTAAAATACCCATGATTGGGTAAGGAAATGTTATAAATGTGCCATATTTGATGGAAAACAAAATATTTCAGCCATACCTCTTCATCCAATACAAGTAGACCAACCTATTATGCAATGGGGTCTAGATTTCATAGGCCTAATCAACCCACCTTCTAATTATAGTCACAAGTGGGTATTGACTACCATAGATTACTTTAAAAGATGGGTGGAGGATATTTCTCTCAAGGAAGAAAATGAAAGTTTAGTTTTAGACTTACATGAAGGCATAGTGACAAGATTTGGGGCTCCTTTAACAATAATTTTAGACAATACATTGGCTTTCCTTGGAATGAAGACAAGTGAGTGGTATTTAAAACATAGTATTTATCTTAATACTTCCTCAAACTATTATCCATAAGGGAATGGACTACCTGAGTCTACTAATAATAATATAATTAGGATTATCAAAATGATAATTGAGGAAGACTAAAGAACTTGGCATTCTGAGTCGAAGACAACTCTTTGGGTTGATAGAATCACCCCTAAAAGAACCATTGGAAACTCACCATATACACTTGTTTATGGAAGAGAGGATAGATTACCTATTTAAATTGAGTTACCAGCTTTGGATCCCACTTACCAGTTCGAGTTGATGGAAAATGAAAGCATGGAGATCAGATTATGTGAGTTGATGGAGCTTGAAGAAACAAGATATTAAGATATGTGAACTATGAGAACTGACCAAGATCAAACAAAGAGATAATTTGAAAATAAATCCATGCCAAGAAGATTCCAAGAGGGGGAAATTTTTCTAAAGTGGGATGAAGATAGGGCTAAGCCTAGAAAACACATAAAGTTTGATGCTTTGTGGAGTGGCCCTTATGTCATCACTCAATGCAAGTAACATAATGATTTCTAAATCTCAAATTTGGATGGAGAGGATATTTATATCCCAATAAATGGGATCTATATCAAAAATTTCTACTAAGGTTATTCTCTCCCCTTGTATATAGTTATTATTTTCATTACTTTCCCTAAGTGCTTATACACATGTGTGAGTCTTGTTGGTGTCTTGCTCTATTTTGTGTGGTTTGGTTTGTTGTGGTTGTTTTGTGTGTGTGTGTGTGTTTATCAATTAATTTCTAGTTGTATTCAATAATTCATTGACTCCTTTAGCCCATGGATAGGATAAGGCTATTGATCTTTAGTATAGTAGGCATACTACACTTATGAGTCATTAATTTGTTGACCAAATTTGATCCTGTAGGTCAAATTAGGAATTTTATAGGTAAAAAATTGATTTTTAGATGTTTTAGAGTTATAATAATTTGTCATGGGGTATGTTATAGGTATTTTTATGTCATTTAATGCTATATTTGCCTTGGTCTTAGTCATTTTAATCAATATGTCACTTTGAGTCATTTAGAGGGGTTTTAGGGGTCATAAATGCAAGTGGCATGGTTTTAAAGGTGAATAAGTGTCTTTATTTACTTTAAAACATCCAAGAATTCAGATTATCTATTAAGGAGGTTAGTCTCATCTGAAACTATTAGGTTATCTAATTGAAGATCAAGTAATCAACTACAAAAGGGGAGTTTGGCACTTGTACGGCCCATGAAGGAAGGAGACATGTGGGAGAATGACATGGAATGTATCTTAATATTACTTAGGTTAATTTAAATTATTTACATGATCTTTAAGTTCAATTTTTTAGCTAAAATTGTTTTGCTCCTTCTTTGCCTTTTTAGACACATAAAAGTGGTCAATAGGTTTGTGCTTGGTATGGATAGTTGAAGAGGTTTAAGGTCAAATGATTTCAAGAGGTGGTATTATAATAATAAAGATACATTTAAATAATAATATTTTTAATATTGGTCAGCCATGCTTTATGAACCATCTCTAACAAGTTGACTATGTTTTTCTACTCACTATTTCATACACCCTATAGGTTTTGCTCCAATTTGAACAAGTAACTATAATATAATTGGTTATGTTGAATCAAAAGGTTTTTTTATATATTTTTATATGATATTAATTCTTATTTTTATGTTTCATAGTGTTTTTATGGGCAAGTTGTCTCATGTTATAGGAAGGTGTCACCATTGTGAAGCTTCAGTTAGATTCTTCCTTGTTAAAGAATGTTGGCCTTATAAAAAGGTATAATGTGAATATATTATGGTTTTAAATATGTTTAAAGGAAATATTATCACATATTTACATTTTTGGTTTCATCATACCATGCTTTGAGCAACTTTCAGTCTTGCCTTTCTCATAGTCAACTCTTCACTCAATCCCACTTGCAGTCACATGTATAAATATTTTTTATCTTGTTTATGGAGTTGTAATGAAGTTTAATCAATTTTTTAAATTAATTATGATATGGGAGAGTTAATTTTTATTTTAAATAATATTCAAGGTTGGTTTCAAGCTCATGCACCACATAAACTACTCATTAGATATTCCTGCCTACTCTATTCTAGATGTTTGCAAAAGATTTTACACTGGAATGGATGTTTTGGAGCTTATATTAAGATATAATTAATGTAAATAATGGATTATATGGATTTAAAATGAGTTTTAGTTATTTATGGGGAAATTCATCCACATATTTTTGCTCCATTCCATGTTTACTACCTGCATACAACTCATGAACACTTACAAAAGCCTCCTTGATGACATCATGTTGAAAGGAAAAATTTGATATGTATTTTAATATATTAAGATTTATAAGAGTGAAGTGGGATAATTTGTGAAATAATATAAGTTATAAAAAACCTACACACCTTGTATACTACCCAAAATTTCATGCTTTGCCTATGTATACAAATGCCCACCTACAAGTGGTAACTTAGAGCTATGAAGGTCTTTGAATGGGAAATTAGGAGCATGGTAAGGTACTTTGTAAAATAATATAATGTGAGTTGAATATTTAAAATATTCTTGAAATATGTAATGGAAAAATGTAAAGGTAAACCATCTTACAAGAAGCAGGGGCTGAGTTTAGGGAGACTTTCCCCAAAAAGTGAAAATAGAGGTCCAAGGGCATTTTGTGAATATCTTTAAGTAAGGTCAAATAGATTTTTAGATAATATAGATAGGTAAATATTATATCCTATAGCATGGATAATATCTATGATAAATATGGAGGTCATAAATTTAGTGGAAGAGATAATTTTGACATCTTAAAGATGCCTTTCAAAGCACTAAAACCCTACATTCATATCTACAGGTTTTGAGTTTTGAATGACCTTTGACATACTAAAGAACAAACAAAACATATACTCATGTTTGAAATGGTAATATTTATTTAACTATGTATAAATAATCATGAATATCATTAGTATGATGTTGGTGTATAGTGTTTCAAGCTTCGTGAACACCTACAGGTGTCCCTTCTCAAAGAAATGTGCACCTACAACTGAGTAGGTAGATAGTGACCTAAATAGGGTATATTGGTGGTGTTTTATCCCATCCAAGGGGAATAAAAGTATTATAATATGATATGTGACTTTAAATATCCAAGAAGAGTATTCACACATCATGACCAAAGTCCATTAGGTAAACGTGCACTTATAGGAGTCATTTTGGTAGGGTAACACAATCAAGAGGTAAAACTCAGTTTGGTGAGCCCAAAGTGCATGTAAAGGTTAAGGGAGAGTTTAAATTATGAAATAAACCTAGGATAACATTAATTATGACCATGATGATCTCCATAATCTCTTGTAAATGTGAAACAAGCTTACATAAACCTCTTAAGACCCTATATGCAACTATCACTGAGTGTTCAATCTTGATGAAGGTAAAGAGATGAATATGCTTAGGAAGAGAAAGAGGGTTTGAAAAAAAATTGAAAATGGATAATTATTTACTAATAATTTTTTTTTCACAAGCTCCAAGACTCCTTTCAAGTTGACCATCTACTCTTCATACTAGCCCAAGGATGACAGTCCATACAGTTGCACTAAGGGACACATATTACTCAATGGGTAAAGATGGAGAATATAAGGATAAGAGTGGTTTTGGGTGAATTAAGATATTATTTATAATTAATTTAAGGTGGATAAAATTTTTAATAAACCTAATCACATTATTTTTATTCCTTGAGAGGTCATTCTTTGGTGGAAGTGAAAAATACAAAAAATAGTCCTTTTGAGAGGCCTTTTTTGGACAAATTGAGTTAGTTAGGTGCCTAAATGGGTGATTATGACTTATAAATTTGGTAAAAATATTAATTATAAAATAATAATTCTAATAAAACCTCCAATTTTCCTTGAATAGTAGGGATATATCTCACTATTTTGTCTCACAGGTTAGCCACTTAGGAAAATCAGGGTTTTGGCAAGACAAGTAAATGAAACCAAAAAGGGTGAGAAACTTGATAGAAATATTTTTTAACCTAAATGAAAATATTTTGAGGTGTATGGAAGGTTAATAGGTGATATGAAACAATAAAAAAATCTCATGCCTCTCAACATGGTCAAAATACACTAGCACATAGTCTACTCTCCAAACCCTACACATAAGTTGCCTATTCATAGTTTGTCTTAGATTTTTTAGATGTTGGAGGGTAAAATGGAATTAAAAAAAGGTTTAAATTTTATTTATAAGGTACTAATATATTTTTTAAACACATAAAACACTTTTTTTGACTAGGAAAATAGGGGAAGTGCCCTTTATTTTGTCTTAGACAGAGGGCACTTCCTTGTGAACAAAACCTACAACTTTTGAAAAAAGAAGGTGAAATGATGGACCAAAAGCTGAGGGTACCCTATGAAAAGGTGTGTAAAGTTTTATTATACCTATAAAAACATGAGTAATAAATAAAATAAGTAATAATATCAATAAGGAATTCTAATCCCTCAAGGTTACAGCCAGGACTTTTTGGTAGGGTTTTGGCCTAAAGCCAAATGATAAGTCATTTTAATTTCCATTAGTGGGAGAGATTTATAACCTATTATATAATGTTTTTTTTGTAAATAAAGATGTTATAAATATTATGGAACTCAAATAAGTTACAAGGAAGGAAATTTTGGCTCAAAGGCAACATTAATCCTATAAGAAATGGAGAAACAAGCTAGATTAAGCAATTTGAGATGCTCATATCTCCCTTGACACTTTTCATGGAGAGACAAGGAGTTTGGAGAAGTTAAAATGGATATTGAAGATAATTTTTGTGATTTTTTTTGGGAATTCAAATGTTAAAGCTTCGTGAACAAATATTAAGGAAAAAAAGACCTAAAACCCTTGCTAACCCTTGGACAAAGACCCAATTGAGAAAATGAAGAAGGAGAGATATCTAGATGGGATGGAATGGACATTAAAGTAATTGGATATTTTATAGGACTCTTCAAGGCTCATATTCATCAATTTATATGCTATCCTACCTATATATACATGGTATACAATGGATTTATTTCACTATTTTATCCATTATATAGGTTATATGGACTTTTAAGAAATGAAATAAAATTTGGAAGGAATATATGGACTTATTATAACTCACTATGATAATTTAATGCCTTTAAAAAAGTCCTAAGTGTGCCTACTAGATTTCTCATTTTAGCTAGTCAAAAATATCATAGTGAACATGATAGTGAGAAGGGTAAAAACTTCAAGTGGAAGTATTTTTAAGGTTTTAATAATGCTTATAAGGAAATGGCGAGTATTTATAAGTTTCATCCACTCAATTTTATGAATTTTAATGGGAAAATAATTCCTTTTTTGAATCCAAGTGTGTAATATGTGTGGAAGAGGAGTTTTCTTAGATTATAGATGGTGATGGCTCTTTTTTAGAAGTTTATAGATGAATAAGAATGCAAAAAATTAATGGTAAAGTATGTATGAAACCATTACATCTCATTCAAATAATTATATATGTCTCGATTTAGTTTTGGGATGTTCAAGTAGGTGTGAATGATGAAGGCAATTTTTTGAGCCAACATAATGAGTTTCATGCCACTTTCCAAGAGTTTAATGCCTTGTATGGACACTTGTACTTCCTAAAATTTCATGGTATATTTAAAATATCCTTTTCATGCATATGTAACCTATTTTATTATCTTGAAAAGTGTACAAGTGACCTTTAGACTTCCCTTGTCGCACCCTCTCCCAAATGCTATAAGTAGTGATGTTTTGGGCTCTTTTGAGTAGCCTCCATTGGTTAATGGTGAAACCCTAGCGAATTTTATATTTTAATGTCTTAAAGTAATAAATAAGTGAATTTTCATACTTACATATTGCATAATCGATTCTTGTTACAATCTTGTTGGTCTTGTCTAGAAGAAGATGATCTTTTCTAGCATGTTATCCTTGATTGTTCATCAAGTGTGCAAAAGAGTAAATGCTACATGTCTTTATTAGTGTATAATTTTATTATAAGTGGTTTATGAATATATTATTCTAATTTATCATTCATTACCATCCTAAGCATCAATATACCTCTTGAACCTAGCATATGAAACATTGATGTAACAATCTATCTTGATTTTTGAGTTATGTGTGAAAGAAGCTTTGATTTGATCTAAGTAGTATAAGTTCAATCAATAAGAGGAAATTAAATATTGGTGCATCACATTTTAAATTTTTAGTTTTTCTTATTAACCCTTTTCATGCAAAGTTGATAAGTGAAAGAGTACATAAAGGGAACTATCTCTTCTAGAGATTCATCTCACCAAATTGATTACCCACAACAAGTGAAATGTCTCCATTGTGAAACTTAGATGAGGAGAGCTGAGACATATACTCAAGGGGTGAAAATCTAAGTGAAAATAGTATGGATGAACAATAGGTGTATGATCAAAATCCTAGTATAATAATAAGGCATAATAGGCCTAATTAACTAGTTAGAGAGTGTGTGAGTTGAAGCAAAGGACATAAAACTTTGAAGATATGAAGGATGTATTATAGATCATCATGATGGTGCATAGAAACTATCATGAAGATCTGATAGGGTTACTATGTATGAAAATAAATGTCATATGACCTAATCAAGTCAAGAAGAGGGCTAATTGAGTGAAGAGGCCTAGAAGGAAATTTGAGAGGGATAAGAGTGTGAAGAGATGAAGAGGTGGTCATCATCAGTTGGTTGAGAAAAAAGGTGATTTGAAGGTGATCAAAGAAATTAGGTGTCTATGTTGGTTATAAGTCATCTAAGGGGTTGGTTCCTCCTTGTAAGTGAGTGTTTCTTAAATCCTAACTAGGTTGGTACATAGCTAGTTGGGGTTGGTGCTCCATTTGAAGTTGGTGCTTCACTAGATTTGATATTTTGAGTTATAAGACTATATTCCAATTGTAAATATCAGTGGGTTTTCTTCCCCTTGAGGGCTTACCACTAATATGTATGTTTCTTATGTTATGCTTATGTGAATGACTCTTTATACTTTGTTATATCTTTGTATTCCTTTGATGGTTCAAAGAATGTTAAAGTACACGTGAAAGAAAGTTTTAAGAGATCGATTCAACCCCAAATAATTGTGTTTCAAATAGGGAATTAAGACATTATTCTCCTCAAGAGAAATCCCAATAGATGGATATCTTATTCTTGAAGTGTTGGGATAAGATCCTACTAGTGCAGTTGATGATGAATCTCCTAGTGTAGAGGAAGATGGATGTGAACCTATAGAAGTTGGAGTGCTAATGATAGCTAAAGAATAATGTATTCTAGAAAGGGGCCAAGGAGGTAGAGGTTCCTATGATGATATTTTATGGCATACTACCTTCTTATTTCTTAGTTTGTATTTTCCCTTTCCATGCTTTATAACATCTCTTATAGTCACTATCAATCAGTTTTAGATTAATAATAGGTTCTTTCAACAACTTGATTGTAAGACTTACCATTGGATCATGGCTTCTCAGTAGATGTCATATAACTTCATTAATTTCTAAAATCTTTTCTATCTACTACTTGGTGTATGCTACCAAATCTACCATCTCATACTTGAAAGTCAATCCCCTGGCCATGGATTGCTTTCTAAAATTTATAATAAAGTTATGCAATTGGGATTTGAAGTCATCTTTGCTAACAATAAAACCATCCTTATTTCCAAGGTGTGTGATCTTAGCCTCTTTTATAAATTTTATGACTCTGTCACCCTATTGGGTAAGATATTGGCCCAGGGATCTCATTTCATCAATTCACTAGTTCAAATCTTTCCTCCTACTAATTATATAAGACTGAGCAATGCTCAAGTCCTATAATGTGATCATATTCAATTCTTCAAACTTATTCATCCTAATCAACTTCACCAAGTTGATTATCTTATTTTAATATGTCCCATATGCAACCTCTTCCTTGAGGATCCTATTGTATATTTCATCTCCCTTTACCTTGTATTGGGCTAAGGTGTTCAACATGTCAAACATTTCACCCATAGCCCATTCTACCTTAGGTATTGTTTCCTCAAGTAATGTGGCTTTGTGTTACTATTACAACTTAGTTTCTCTTTATTACACTCCCTTTATTAATTTAGCAACCACATCACCATACACCTTTAGATCTAAGAAGGGGTCCTCCTCATACTGTTGTTGTTGACCCAGCTTGTCTCTTTTCTTCTTGGTCATCTCAAATAGAGTCTCCTATGGATCATACATAATTATTTAGTCTAGATGGGTGACCTTCCTCTTGTTCAACCTATTCATTGATCCAACATTCTTGTTAAACTCTAAAGTGACCTATGGAGGGTCCACTATGACCAAATCTTGGTTTTCTAATGTAGCTAACTACATCTATTTTATCTATGATTTTTTTGAAGAACCACTTAGAGATTGAGTAGATGAAGGTTATTGTTGGGCTAGATTCAATCCTTAGAAAGAAAATGTTTGGGAAGTGTCATTACTGAGGATGAATAAGAATTAGTGATAGATGAATAACTAGTTATGAACTTGGGGTATAAAAATAGTGGGCCTCTTCATAGGCATTTGGGGACCTAGTATAGGCATAAGCCCAAGAAAAATTAGAGGCAAATTGGCCATTATTGAGACCCTAGAATTGGATGATATGATGAAGGGGTTGATAGTGGGCAATGGCATAGTCACAAGTATAATTATGGGTGTAGTGAGGGGATGATAGGGTAAGAGGTTAATATGGTTTGAAGCTAAGAGATCATATAATATGACCAAGGGTTGGTTATACAAGAATAAAGGAGGTAAACAAACACAATCTTGATCGATTATAACTAGTTCTTCTTTGGCATGAATTAGGGGAGGCAACCTTGATGCTGAGGTTGTTGGTGTTAAAATAGGTGTAACTAATACCTCCATTAAAGGCCTCATTTTTACTAAAGTAATACTCTGTGATTGGGATGGGATGATAGATTTTGATCTTGAAATATAATCTTTCTCAATGTGCTTTCCTACATCAGCTCCTTACTTCTCCAAAGTAGGAAAAAATGTCTGAAGTATTCTCTGACTAAGTTATGGGTTAGTCAACATTTCATCCTTAGTAATAATATCATGGAATGTATATGGTGATGCTCCTACCTAAATATCTTCAATCTCAAAAGCCTAGTAAAAACCTACATCATCCAACCTTCCCTTTACCTATGGGATGTTGGCAACCTTTAGTCTCTGCTCACCTCTTTGTCATTGGCTTCATTTATGTATCTTCATATTCAAGCTCATGATGGTAGGTAATGATTAGAGTTACCCTATGATTACTATAGTGTTTGAATGTTATGTGTTTAGGGTCCCAATCCTTATTGGCATCATTTTCCAAACCAAAGGTGGCCCTTTACTTAGTAGAAACAATAAATGAGTTCTAGTTTTCAATATTAAATAATCTAATGTTAGATAATTGAGGATGAACCAATCCTATTTTATTATTTTTTAATAATCCATCTACCCTTATGAGTAGTGGAAAGGTAATTTATCATTCAACTAGATTGTTTGGCACTATGGTAGGTAGCCTAAAAAAGACTATCTTAATTCTTACTACCCTTATATCATGCAATCTAGATGATACCAGTATGTTCCTAGGGTGATGAGTATTGTTATAATTTATTAAAATAGCCTAAGCATGGGCCTCTCATGGATGTACTTATATATTACTAAATATAAGTGCTTGGTAATGTCCCACATATTCATCTTATACTTGTAGATTATTACCTTATATAAGACATGGGGCATGGTCCACTTCAAGTTTGCATCCCAATTATTGAATTGGGGGAGATTCTAGGTAGCACAAATGACATCCACTAGGTAGGACATCATATAGAAGTGATCTCCTTGGTTGGCCATGAAATTCTTAATTTGAGCTGACAAGTTACATTATAGGATTTCTCCCAAAGGGGGACTCTTGGCATCATCAATGATCATGGATAGAATTTGAACCCACTTCTCATTTTGGTGGCCTATGTTCTCAGCCCCATGTATCTTGTTCATCATAGCCACCCCCATTCTTACCCCCTTCCTAAATTAGGTGATGGGGATCTAGTTGATCTTGGATTGATAAATGAACCTCCCCTTATTTTCTACCTAGTCCCTCAAGACTTCTTTGATGTTATGTGTTTTAATTCATTGGGTGATAGTTTATTGAATGTAAAAAAATTCTAGTTTGGGAAAATCATAATAATCCTAAAAGGCTAGCTTGATTATGAATGGAGTTTCATTACCTAAAATAAAATAATTAATCATATTAGCTACACACTTGGATTGAATAAACATTTGGTGGACTAAGTCAACATAGGGGAGTACCTATAGGTTGGATGCTATTGGGACCCTTTTATATAAGTATAGATCTATGCTAACTTAGTAGATATCTTGACATGAGGTGATCATTTGGAATGATTACTATTCAGGCACCTTTTACACTAGCTAGAAGAATCTTCATATATCTTGTGCCAGCTAGAAGGTAGTTCCCTGGCACTCAAGTTTTGAAGGGTATATTCATAAGTGGTTGTACATGGTGACTGGAGTGCAAAGGACACAAGGTGATGGAGCAAGTGGAATGATCAACCAAGGCTCTAGCTTATCACTTGACATGCACCCTAGAATGAAGATGCTACTTAGTTATATAAATCTCATATTGAACATGTATGCAAGGGATGCGACTTTGAGATAATAAAGCTTTATAGAATTGGTTTCAAACATAGGAAATCAACCACCATTGAAACTTAGGACTAGAATGGATGCCCTTGAGGCTCCCCATTGTAGTTCCCAAGCTCACATGTGAACCTCTGGGCCTTTAGTAGATTTAGATGAGCATTTCATCTATTTTACTTGTCATGTACTCTATTTATCAGAACAATGTTTAATAAAGAATGGAATTGAACTTAAATGAATATTGATCTAGTGTATATGTTAATGGTAGTATTAATTGATCACATAATGTTTATAATAGTTATGATGCTTAGTTTAATATATGAACACTAAGTTTCAAAAAACTTTCAATTCAGTCCATTAATGGTGTCTCTATGTAAATGGTGATGTAACCATATTATATATAAATAATCCAAGTTTAGGAAAGATCTCATGCCAAGAGATGATATTGGTGATAAGAGAGTGATCCTAACTATGACGTTTCAATATAAAAGTATTCCATTAAAACCTCCAAGTGCCTAAATGATGCTAAGCTAAGGAAAATAGAATCTTATGCCCATGAAAATATAGATCCAACCCCATATAGACTTTGTACCTATATACCATCAGACTCCACCTTAAATGGCTTGCATCAATAACCTTACCTATACCATTGTTACAATGACTAAATATCTTAAAGAATGAGTCATGTAATGGCATGACTAGCCCAATACAGAGTGTAGTTTTTTATTTGTTGTGATTTGGGTGAGTGTATAAGGCTTGCAGCTTATCTAAATTGATGTTGGTGCATTTAACTGATAAATGTTGAGAACTAAAATATTAGTCTAGGGTTTCCCCTAGTTTTCACAAGCCTATAACTGATTTGA
This sequence comes from Torreya grandis, assembly GCA_037957365.1. Taxonomy (NCBI): domain Eukaryota; kingdom Viridiplantae; phylum Streptophyta; class Pinopsida; order Cupressales; family Taxaceae; genus Torreya; species Torreya grandis. The sequence goes on from JARHVA010006407.1 coordinate 798,763, forward strand.
ATTACCAGATAAGTGTCTGACAAAGTAAATATCTTAATAACTGGCTTTTTTACAATATTTTGGTTTCATTGCTGAGATATGTGTTAAATTTTATTATTATAATGTTAAAATAGAATAATGATGTGAATCTCCCTTGAGAATATTGAGAACTAGTAAAGAAAAAAAGTCAAGGAAGTGGGTCTAGAATAAGTTATATGATGCTCTGTATGAGGTCTTATTTTGTGAACAAAAGTCAAGGAAGTGGGTCTAGAATAACTTATAAAGAACAAAATTCAAGGAAGTGGGTCTAGAATAACTTAGCTTTATGTTAAAGCATCCATCTTTTAAAGAACAAAAGTCAAGGAAGTGGGTCTAGAATAACTTATATGATGCTCTGTATGAGGTCTTATTTTGTGAACTACATGAGTATGTATACCAATGGTTGGCTACTTATGTAACCCATAAAAAATGAAGATACAAACAACACCTTGAGTGGACAAAAGAGTGACTAAAGAACCCTGAGCACCTTGATTCCACTTAAAGCAAATTTGTAGACAAATGGTGAAAAGGAGCACTAAATAATTATGTTCTTGAAGCTGTAATATTGACATACTCCTACTCTAAAGAAGCATAGTATCAATTATTACATGATGCTAGAGGCACATTTGTGAAATAATTTGGCATACATCTTAAGAAATTGATGGTGGATTATGGATTTTATACTATAAGAATGGAAGGCTAAAGTCCTTTCACATGTGAGCAACACAATGGGGAAGAAAGGGATGTGTAGGTGAAGTGCAATGGAAGGGGATGAGTAGATTGACACCTGAGAGATTACAAGATAGACTTATAACAAAAGAAGGCATAGGCTAATGGAATATATAGAACTTGGAAATACCAAGAGAACCTATGACAAGTGGGAAGGGTATGGGGAAGGATCTCTTAAATTGAAATATCATGAAGAGAGGAAAAGTGAAGCCATATATCAAGCTCAATTATTTATGGGTGAAGAATGTGTTGGGTCCCTATAGAATTTGAGCATTGAAGATGCATCAAAAGTACCTACCCCATTTTAACCTATGGCACTAACTCATGTACTAGATCTGCCATGAGAAGAAAGAAAAGTGATAATTGAACCTATTATCCACATTGACTTTCATCAATTTATAGATCTGGAGTATAATTTTCTTATTGAATAAGTTATCCCTTACAAAGAGATAAGTTACCTATAAACCTTTAGGTCCTAGCTTGATAACATAAAATATGAGTGTAAGCATTCCAATTTGGCTAATATCAACTACATAGATTAGAAAATAGCTCATAATGAGTGGCTTAGTGCCACAAGTGAGTATCACCACACTCTCAACTTCAATATTACAAACAAAAAAAATAGGGTCGATGCCCAACCCATTAACTAAAGGCATTAAAGGACCACCACTAGGATAAGTATTAGGGGGGTAATCTCTTTAGATACCAATACACCCCTAACAACAAATATATTATGAGATGATAATGCACTTGCCATAATATCATAGCATGTAAAATGATGTAGAGCATGTGTTAAAATGTGAGCATCAATGACACACTTAGGTTATAAAATATTCAGAGTATAAGGTAAAATAATTCATGAAAACTCTACTTGATCATGCTCATACCTGGTATAGGAAATTTGATCCTAACTACACTATGATTTATTACGACATCTTGATTGAAGCATTTATAAAGGAATTCAACATATCTAAGTTTGAATAGTAGAGCATCATCATGCTCAAAGAAATTATCTAAGGGATATTAGAAATCATGTGCCTTTATGAAGCTAGGTTTAAAACTATTCTTTCTAAGATTCCTTATGGCATTCATCCCTTTTAGCATGCACAATGGTTCATTGGAGGATTTCTAATACCATTTAGAAGAGCACTCTTTATGAAGACATTCATAGATCCTTGAGAAGCACTTAAAGCTGCACTTAGAGCCAAGGAATTTGGAAGCACCAACATTAAGATCAACCCATTCATGTAATTATAGATTGCATCCATGTCTATCCAACTCCAAAAATTGATTATTGTTCATCATAATATGCTCAATGTGGATTATGTTGTACTGACTATAAGGAGAAAGGCCATAACAAGAATAAATGCCCTTAAAGCAATGTGCACACATTTATTAAAATCTATGAGGTTTGTCATAAGGCACATGATGTTCATAAATATCTTTTTAACAATAAACTAGCTAGGTTAACACAACCATATATTTTTGGTTGTGCAACACCTATACTCATACCATAGTTGATTAGCTGATTACTGCATAATTGATGAGATGCATGAGAAAATATAAAGAGGCAAACTATAATCAACTCCAATAACTAGAGGGTAGGCAATGCAAATAAATAAGGGTTATGGTTAACATAATATAGGCTATATCTAGTAGTATACAAGCTATGGGATGCAAATAGGTGATAGAGTGTAGGGTAGAGGATGTGGTGGAGGAAGATTCACACCGCAATCATGTTATAAGTGCAGTTTGACTGAGCACTATCAAGATGAATTTCTTACACATCCAACATGTGGGTATTATTGAGTAGCACATAAGGTTGATGAATGCCTTGATTTGTATAAAAATTTGACCCAAGGCCAGCCTGATGCTGACAAAGGTGCAAGAATGATCTAGCATGAGTGAAAAGCAAAGAAATAGACTCTAAAGGTGAAACCAACCTACATAGAGCCAATCAAAGTGTAGGTAACTAATTATAGTGGATGCACCCACTTAACCACCAGTTACGTTAATACAAGAGTTACACCTAGAATATGGGAAACCAAGTTTCACTGAGAACATCATGTATCCCAAAACCATAACTATGCCTTACCCTAAACCTATGTGCCAAAAGTATGTCTTGTAATAGGTTATGAGCATCATTTAAAACCTACAAGGAGAACTCTAACTGACACAAGATCTATAGGCATAAGTTGTTACATCCCAAAATAATAAAGATAAATAGGAAGCTGAGGTATAATAGCTAATAGATATCCTATGCCTCCCAAAGATAGAAAAGATGTTACCCCTATTAAAGAATTTACTTTTAGAACATGTCAAGTAGAATCTAGTTGAAATTGTTATGCATGCATGGAAACAGAACAAGAGGTTAGGAATACATACAATGTAGAGTATGCTCAAGATATCTTGGTGAATTCCACTATTGATGGATGGTCTATATGTGAGGTCCTCATGGAAATAAGCCTAGAGGTCAATATCTTGATAAGGAACACATGGAAGAAGATGGGTAGGATAACATTGAGGCTTTCACCTCATGCACTTTTCATGGCCAATAAATATAGGAGATAACCAATAAGAATTTTAGAAGGCACTATTGTAGATATTATGAGAATATAATTCCCTCCTAAATTTAAAGTGATCAAGTTGGCTGAGCAAGATAGTTATCCAACACTCCTTGGTAGACCATAGTGATACATGAATAATGTCAACATGTACTTCAATAAGTGTTATATGACATTTGAAAATGGTAAAGAGAGGGTCATGATCCCCATCTCAAGTGAAAAAGGACACCCTTATGTATAAAGTGTTGATCTTAAGGATGAGATCAACCATATCTACAACATCATGGTGTAAGGCATCAAAACTATCAACCCTAATAACCAAGGAGTGTTTTTTTGGGATGATAGATAGTCAACTTTGGACACCACCAATGTATCTTGCAATTTATGGGTCAAATAATTTTACAAAACCACCAGTTGAAGGTGTCATTTAGTGAGTGTGAAGGCATCAAAACCTATGAGGAATGGCTAGGTCTAGATCAATCACCCTTCATGAAAAGTGGTCCCTTGCAATAGGAAGAAGGGAAAAATATTATTTCTCTTGAGAAAAGGTAAACTTGAAGTGATCTCATGATATGAGGGGATCAATCCTATAGAAGAATATTTCTACAACCTAGAGTCTAACATATCAATGGAAGTAGATAAGATGGGCACACTAGTGTATACCTTGAGAAGCACTGGTTCTCATTGGTGGGTAGTGTAGAGGCCTAGCTTGGCAAATTGGAAAGATGTAAAAGTAACCATCTACACTAGATTTGGAAAAATCAATGAGGACTTAAACATTTCTCCATACTCTAGCTATTTAGACCCAATAATCCACATATGCTTGTGCAAAAAAACATGGATTGACTATGGTGCAAACACCCCAAGAACCTATGAGTACATGCCTTTTATAAAACCCTAAAGACATGGGAGCAATATTACTATGTGGTCAATGAAACATTCCATGAGATAGCTAGTTAGGATGTCTTAAAGGATAAGTTTGTGTACACTTTCTCCTTTTCCTCACATAACCATTGATGGAGCCATTGTAAGTCATTCAAAGGGTAGTGTTTGAGGAAAAGTAAATATTAGAGGAGTGCCTACAAGATATGTTTAAGGAGAGAGGATTAGTGTTCCCAAATTTATTCAAAGATAAGGCACTCAATATTTACTTGAGTGATGAAGATACATATGTCTAGAAGACACAAAATTGGGCATCCTTGATAGGAAAGAGGAAGCTCATATTCCAAGTGGATGATAGTACACTTGATGAGGAAGAACCTACTCATTTCCACATCAAAAAAATTGAGGGGAGCAGGAAAATTGAGGACAGACATAAGGAGATAAATGATCCCTATTGTGCCTTGCTCAATACCACCTAGGTTGATATTAATGTGGAAGGATAACTAAAGGTGAATACTCTAGGAATATATTGGTCCAACATAGAGCTAGTGAAAATTATGGAACTCTTGAAGGAGTTTCTAGATTTTTTTCATGTAATTACTAAGAAATCAAGGGCACCCACCTATCCCTTGTAAAAATGATCATAAAACTAGTGGATGGCATGCAACCTATCAAAACACACCCTTATAAAATGAACCCGATCTTCGTGCCAATGTCAAAATGTAGATTGATGTTATGTTAGTCATAAGAGTGACCTACCTAGTGAAAGAGTTAGAATGGTTTAACCCCATGGTTATTATAATTAATAAATATGAATTCATCCACATTTATAGGGATTACCAACTATTAAATTCCACCTATATCACTGACCCCTTCTCAACTCCATTCACTAATGAAGTCTAAGATAGAGTCTTAGGCTATAGAATCTATAGTTTCACTGATGGTTTCTTTAAATACCATCAATTCCAAATTGAAGAGGAAGATAGGAATAAGATAACCTTTTCAATAAAATGGGGTTATTTCACCTATAACATGATGCCCTTTGGGCTCAAGAATGTGTCAACTATATTCTCTAGAGTAGTCATCACCACATTCAAAGATTTTATTCATAAGTTCCTTAGGTGTACCTTGATGATTGGACTATGTATGGACTCATGAAAGACCATTATGATAACTTGTAACTCATATTTGAGAGGTAATGACAATTATAGATATCCTTGAACCTTAAAAATTGCATCTTCGTAAAACCATTTATAACCTTGCTTAGGCACATCATCTACAAAGATGTTCTAGTCATTAACCCCACCAAGATTGATATTATTCTATAGATTTAGACCCCTTCCAAATAGAAATATGTTCATACCTTTATTTTCCATTTTGGATATTATATATAGTTTATAAGTACATATGCAAGGATCATAGTGCCACTTGAGGAAATGTTACCCAAGGATGGCCCATTATACTGGGATGTAATACAAGAGGATGATTTTGAAACTTTAAAGCTCAAATTATCTAGCATGCCTATCTTTTAGTTTCTTGACTGGATGAATCCATTCCATGAGCATTTGATACATCTAGATCTACAATTGACACCATTCTAATGTAACTTGACAAGGGTAAAATGGATCATCCTAACTCCTTAAAAAATCATAAATTAACCTCGGTAGAGAAAAATTACACAACTACCAAGTGTGAGGTACTGGCCATGGTCTATGCCCTCTAAAAATTTATTAAATACTTATTGGCAACCCCATTCATCTTTTTCACTAATCATGAGGCACTTAAGTACCTTATTAATAAGGTCATCTTCCATAGGAACATTTATAGATGGATAGTTCTATTTCAAGAATTCTAGTTTTTACTTATGGTAAAACTAGAGAGGTAGAACTCAAGACTAGACCATTTATCTTGCATTGACTTTGGTGATGCAACAACACCTATTGAAGATGATATGTCAGATGCATAACTCTATAGAGTCTAGTGCATTATTGAAGACTTGGTGGAGATAGATGCATTTATAACATTTAGGTTTGCAACCCAATAGATGACAACCAAAGAGAAGAATCAGCTCACCATTTATGCTACCCCCTTTTAGATCATTAGTGGGGAGTTATTTAAATTAATTCAAGATGATTTCCTAAACCAATGTGTTTTAGAACATGAAAGAGACTCTATTTTATGGAAGGTGCATGAGGGGATCACATGAGGCCATTATATTGGAGACACAATAACACATAAAGTGTTGCAATTAGGCATATGGTGGCCAAGCCTATTCCAAGATTTAAAGGATCGTGATAAGGAATGTGACATATGCCATACATAGGGAAGAAAAACCAATGGGATGAGATGCCTCTCATTCCCATTTTTTCTCAGGCACCATTTAAAAAATGGGCCATTTATTTTGTTGGCGTAGTCACTCCTATAGCAAGGTATATTTTGATAGTCATTGATTATTTTAAAAAGTGGGCCAAGATGGTGCCTACTAAAAACTACACTACTACCAATAATTCATGATTCATATGGGAAAACATCATAAGTTTCTATGGGTGCACACTTTAACTAGTGATAGAAGAACACACTTCCTAATTAAAACTATGAAAATCCTACTAATTGAATACATGGTATTGCAACACAAGACCACCCCATATCATCCCCAATAAAATGGAATATTTGAAGCATTCAAGAAGATATTAGGAACACGCCTCACAAAAATATGTGATGTTGGTTGAAAAGATTGTGATGATCAAGTGTCAGTAGTTCTAAGGGCATACCACACAACCTATAAGCACCTAAACAAGGCAACACTATTCCAACTGGTGTTTTGCATAGAGGCAATTATACCAATGGATTTCTTGGTGCCATCATTATGCATTGAACAAATTGGTCATTTGGATGACCAAGAATTATTGAGTTCAAGGATGAAAGACTTAGAATGGTTGGATGAGGTGCACACCCAAAGAAGATGGGGCTAGAAAATAAAGAAGGCATGCCAAAAGTTATGGCATGATAAGCATATTAAATGCAAGGTACTAATTGAAGAAGCATTATATTACTCTATGACTCAAGTACCTCAAGCACCAGAGAAAGCTAAAAATTAGGTGGATGGGCCCATATGCCATCCATAATATATTGGAAACTAGCACATGAAATTTATGCACATTATCTGGTGAAATGCTCCCTGGGAATTTTAATGAAAACCAACTAAAGCCTTATAAGAAATAATATGGTTCTTACACCATCAGATACTGACTTCTTGGTCACAAGTTAGTTATGTTATGCTAACCTGAATGATGTTTGGTGAAATCCAAAGAAATCCTTGTATTTTTTTAATGTTATTCTTGTAGAGTGATTAAGTGTCACTTTTAGGCCTACAAGAGAAATATTTTGGTGCTTCTAAACATAACTCCAATCAGGTGAGTCGAGCCTAGATTCTTTCCAAAGAAATTTAGGCTCGACACCTAAGTTTTTGGGTACATGGAATTTGCTAGGCTTTGAAGATATGAGCACCAAGGTAGAAAGAGATACACAAAGGGTGCTCATGCACATAAGATAAAATAAAGGTGTACATGATGCTAGTGTGCAATGGATAGAATGCAAGAACATAAGATTATCATGAGAAAGAGATCTAAGAGTTGATTAAAGTGATGGAAGGCTAGTGTAAATGATTTGTATGGGGTAAGATAGGTCAAGGCAAAGAGACAAAAGCTCAAAAAAATTGACCAAGATAGGAAAACACACTTAAAATGAAAGTGTATCAAGAAAAGAAGATGGAACTATGGAGGTTAAATCATGCACATATGAGGCACTATGCATAGGTTTCCATAAGGAAGGTAAAAATTTATGCCAAGTGAATAAAGTGAAAGATAAATATTTTTAGGACAAGTTGACATCCACATAAAGTGAGGTGGGAAGTGGCTGTTTGAACTCCACATCACTTTAACCAAAATACCATTAGGATAATAGTAGAGGATTTTAATGTATTTCATGGGTTTTAATTAATTATAAGAAATCAAGGCACCACCATACCATGAATCACCTACAATGAAGAAGGTATATAAATTAAGGGTATACAACATTAAATATTTGACTGGTTTAGGTTACAAACCTCAATTTAATTTTTACCCAAAAATGTAAAGCAACAAACTAGAGCCAAACCAGTAAACCAGAGTCAAATCAAGAAAATGCTGCTATAATGAGACCTTAAGTACCCATAGATGCTAAAAGTGAATGATTGAATAGAGAGAGGAATTACATTCCCTTTAAGATTGGGGTAGAGAGGTATGGGGCACAAATTATGCAAGAACTAGGTATAAAAAACTAGAGTGACATCAAGGATGCCAAAAATGGCAAGTAAAGCTCAAGAGCTAAAGTCACAGCCACAAATATTGTAACTATAAGAAGTAACAACAAAAATTATAGGCTTTAACAAAGTAAATAGACCATAATTCAACACCATCTAATTCATAATGGGGAATAATAACATGAGTTCCATCCCATCATAGGCATAAAAGGATGCCAAAGGGGTGTGTATGATAGAAGAAATCATAGTTGGTAGAGGGAGTTAGCATCATCAAGGTTGATCTAGAGGTGATTGTAAAAATGTCCTACCAGGAGATTCAATTTCTTAAGGAAGTCTTGATAAGAGAGAGATGGGCATATTTCATGCAAAATTGTCAGCTCAAATAATACAACTAGCATAGCTCAAGTAATGCACAAGATATGGTGTAATAATAGGTGGTTGATATGAGGTCCAAGACTAAATTAGGCATGGAATTATTTGATGTTTGCATCTAAGACACACTTGAAACCATTGGTGTAACTCAACTTTATGAGTTGCCATGTTTTAAGAAGTTGGAGGAACTCATGTAGTTCATATTCTCACATGTCCATGGGTACCACTTATAATTTATAAGGAGGCACCTATAGTTGTCATCAAACCTCATTCATATAATCACTGAGATCCCAAACTCTAGTGTAGACATCTACCAGATGATGGAAGATGATGCTAAAGTTGAAAGGGTTAAGAAACTCCTAGGGTATTATAAGGGAGGTTGCATATTCTAAATCAAAGACATCAAGGACCCTAAAATGAGGCTAGTTATGCACTTTATGAGTTCAAAACTATGTCTTAGTGGTCAATAGATAGATATCACCAAGGCCTACCTGTGTATCACCTACCACATGATGTAGGGGTAAATTTTAATATAGTTAAGTTCATTGTAGAGGAAATGTTGAAGATTGCACTTGAGTTTCATACAACCTAAAAGACCTTTTGATGGGGATCTATGTTAATTCTAATTTTAATGGAGGAGATAATTGTACCTAATGGAAATGAGGACAACCTTTGGGTCTTCCCATAGCATAAGAACTACTTGATGTTGAAATAGTAAAACCTTACCTATCCCCACCTTCTCCTAGAAGTACAAGACAAAATAATGCAATGGTGTACCTAGTATATTAAAGTGTAGTCATATAAAATGTGAAATTGGATTACTTAGGCATGGCTAATGAAACCTAACCCATAAGTCCTCCTTCCTTCTCACACAACCCTTATAGACTATTATTTCACTAATTCCCAGTCATCCATAACATTTCAAACTTAGATCTTTTAGACCTAATCAGCCCTTTTAGGCCCAGATCTATCCCCCATGTCTCATCCCCTCAGGATAATAGCACCCAACCTAGATAGGAGTGCTTAAACCTAGGGTATCCTGATTTTGGTGTTGTTGTCCAAGTTTAAAATTGCTCCTAACAGTCAGATTCTTTTAGATCCTTATCTTTTTCCCTATCAGCGTAATACAAGTTCATTTAACCCATGATAATTAATTACCATATAAAAGGCCATTAAAAGTCCATTTAGAGGGATTGACTCTCATTTATAAAAAATAAGCAAGAATACAAGAAAGTACACTCAAGAACTCTTCCCTATTCTCTGCATACAACCTTATAAGAGCATTTCAAGCCTATTAAATCACTCATACTAGTCCCTAATAATCCAAAGTACATCTATTTTTGCATCTAGTTGCATACATCACATACAATTACACCAAAAACTTCAATGGGAGAACTACATTAGCTTGATCCCTCTTTGAAGTATTGGTATGTAGGTAGCATGCCCACACATAGGGTGTGAATTGTGCCCAGTGTATCATTTACACACTAACCCCTTTTCCTTATTTTCCAAAGTTTCCTTCAATTTCATAAAAAATATAAGTACATAAATAATCATCCCTACAAGGAGTTATATTAATAGTGAAGACCTAAAAATTGGTACATAAGCTCACCTTGAGTAGACAAACAAAACCCAAAAAGATTAAACCCTCAAGACAAAAACACTAGAGAAAGATTATAGTGTCAAATAGTAGGGTATCCAATTTTGCTGCTCATATCCAACCTAGAAATGAATTTTAGGAACATGTTTTAGCCTATTTTCTATTCCTACTCCTCTAGTACCAGGGCTTGTCTCTGTCTGGATCAACTAGAATAAGCTAAGTTCTATTTTCTCTCACTTCTTACTATATTTAGAAAAGGTAAAAATAAGGTATTGACATAAATAAGTAGCTTAATTAAACCATATTATTCAATAATTTACATTTCTTAGACCCATTTATTATTTAGGAATTAAACACTTAATTTTCCAAAAATAATAAAACATTTGGTGAACTAGAATTACTTTGAATTTTTGCACAAAAACCTTAGAAACCCTAGGAATATTTATTTTTGATTTTTTTCCATAATTTTTTGATTTTTCCTAAATTTAAAAATTATAAATCTACCAATTCATTACAAAAATATCATATATTTTGTTCAACTCCTAATTTGCACATACTAGGTCTTTTTTGCATACAAACACTAGAAAAAATATATTGAGAATTTTATAAATATTTTTAAAATTTTCCTAAATTTTTCAAACAAAATTCTATAAAATTTTCAAATTATTACACTAATTTTTTAAAGAATCATTCAATACCCTAGTTGCATCAACTAAACTCCTAGTTATTTTCCAGTAATTTTCACATCATTTTCTAAAATTTAAGTTGCATATCAAAATCATAAAATAAATTTTTGCATTAAAAATTCATAGTATTTTGCACTAGTATTTTTGAATAATATGTAGTTGCTTATAGTAGTTCCTATTTTGGTTCTTGAGGTATAACCTTACATTCATAATCAAATGGAAAAAATGATTGTCACTTATGTACAAAATTTTCTTACATTTGTTTAAAATAATAAGGAAACCATAGTGGGCCCTATCATGTATATGAATGATGAAGTATATCATATGTTAGTATAAAGCTTCATCCTTTGCATTTGATGTTTATGTTTCATTATATGGGATGATATTACAAACTTCATTGCAAAAAATGCACAAGACTTCAAAATTATTTTTGCATAATCTCTTTTGCTCATATGGAATAATTATTGAATCCATTTTTCTAAATGAATTCAAAATATTATGTTGCATGTTAAAAATTTATATGCATTTAGACATAAAATCATGTTCTCTATCCTTTGCTTTCTATTCCTCATGTGGAACTTTTTTCAATATTATCATGTTAAAAACATTAGAAATGTTATAGCACATGCCAAAGTTTCTTACAAATTAATGCACAATGTCATGCTCTCTATTACATACTTTATCTCTCTCATGATGAAATTTTTTCAAGACTATCTTGAAAAACATATTAGAAATGTCATGATTCAAGTCAAAGTTTTCTATGCATTAATTCAAAATTGTTCTCTATCCCTTATTTGATATCTATCATGTGGAATGTTCTTTATAAACATATTAATATACATGGTTTCTACTTAGATGTATCTAACTCTTTGAATACTTTTAAGTATCTCCCTATCACTACTAGACACAAGCAAACACTAGTGGTTATATCTATCCCTCCTCTCTTCAAACTTGGTTCATCTAGATTTTATCCTATACCTACTACCATATCTATGACTATAGTAGATTATGTGGTATAGGATATCACCCAAGTTTACAAAGATATGTAGGTTGATTACACCCATGGTTATATCTTAGTCACTCATGTTAGCACACCTTTTAATCTAGTTTTAGCTCCTCCACCTATTACAATTCTTCCTCTAGTCTAGATTTATCCATAGTTGACACCTTAATTTCCAACACAAAGAGTTCATACACTTACACAACTTCAAGATTCTAGATAGTTTTCAGAAACCATATTCACACCTAGGGAAGTCTCATTTAGATCTCATGCATCTACACATAGAGCACATATTAAGAGAGATTATTCTACTTCCATATGGGTCCTAAGAGCCTTACAATCACATCCACTTCTCAGAGTTATAGTGGGACCCCACATTTAGCTTCCACTTTAGATATTTTAGAGTAGTTACAATGTACATAGCTTTCAATTTCACAATATTAGACATACACCTGTACCTCATGATCATGCATGATTCAATTTTTTGATATAGGAAACCACAATAGGGAGTCTCATCCAAGACTCATTGATTAGTATCATTTCTTACCAATTTTTCCTATACATAGCTTATATCAAAATATAAAAACAATAAAAAATTCAAAATATAAAACATTCAAAACATATCAAAAATACTAAAAACATTTTGTTTATATGCATCATCCATGCTTTACATTACTACTATCATTCTAGGACTCACATTTTATATTTCATGCTATTATATGTTGATTTTATACATTAACATGCTTCACTTGATCTTCTTTGTGTGTGTGTAGTAAAATCTAGCTACTTGATTGCTTCATTCTACCCATGGAGGGGGCACTCTTACTACATTTGATACACACATTGATATACACACCCACTGAGGGAATCTTCTACATGACTACACCATCAATGTTATATCATTCCTTTACTACACACTTTGAGTTGTCATGCTGATGTACATTAATTTCTAGCTTACATAGAATATTATATTGATATTTCACTAGTATCTAGCTCTTGTGTATTTCTTAGCATATACCTAGTCTTGTACTACACATATTTTGAATACTTTCACATTTAGTTTGATTAGTTATATGTGATTATACCTTTGTAGTTATTACATGCTTTCTCCTCTTGCTTAACATAGCTTGTGTGATTATATTTCTAGTTCCTTCTTGTCTCTTGTTTGTTCCTTAAGACAAATGCCAATGTCCTTTGCTTTTATTCATATGTGTGTCTTAGGAATTTTCCAATGTCTTTTACTTGTACTATTCCATGTGCCTATGACCCCTATGCCAACTTTGCTTATTTCACTTGTATGTGTATGTGGCATTTGAACATGCCTTATATGCTTTCTTTCTAGTTTGAGTGACATGTGCACATGTCCCTTATTTATAAGGCCCCTTGGCCATCCCTATATTCTTCTTGCTTATTTTCTTATTTTCTTTTTTGCTTCTCAATGTGCGTAATGCCATGATCTAAATCATGCATTCCCTTACTTTCTTGGATGCCATGATGGAAATCATGCTTCATCCCTCCAACTAACAACTAATAACTAATAATTAATAACTAACATCTAACATTTCCAATTCTAGTTTAATACTTTGTAAATGATTTTACATTGTTATATCTATCTAGGCATACCCCTATTGATCTAACAATCTCTCAATATAAACATTACTATATCTAGAGATATCTTGTCAAATATCATTGCTATATCATGTATCTATACAACTTAAAACACTTGTAAGGAATATTCTTCTGAGGGTAGTCATTACAAGGTACTTATTCCTACCCTCATAAGAGGGAGAATCAAATAGGGGTTTTATCACAAGAGACCATAGCTCCTAACGGTTGAAATAATAATGGTTAGACCCTTTAATATAGAATCCAAAGGTCAAACTAGTCAAAATAGAGCAAAAAAATAGTGACAGTTCCAGATCAATAACCAATTTTCACATTAGAAAATAATTCCATAAATGGATAGTATCACTAAACATAAGGGTTTACACATTTTGGTGCTCCTATCTAGTTAGAAAAAAACTTAGGTTTTCTAGGAAAAAAGTTAATTTCAAGGACAATTTTTGCACTTTGAGATCAGTTAGATTCAATAGTTTTAGTATAGTTTTTCAGATATAGGGGGTTATCATGTACAACATGATGGTTTTCACATTTATTTTATGTTAGGTAGTTTGCATAACTTATATATCAAAATCCATGTTCTAAACATTAGTGATTGGGGGTAATGTGTGTATCACATTGATCTTCTTTTGTTTCTAAGTTCAGTTTATTCCAGGCATTCTTAGTAGTTACATGCCTTACTCCATCTGCAAGTGGTTAGCATCATTTTTAAGTTGAAATTTCATACAAGTTTAACTTTTTGAGTACTTGAGTTCTTGATTTGGATTTTATATAAGCTTAGTATATCAATTTTGGAGTGGCTTTCATACAAGCCTAACCTCCATCTTTTGAAATGGCCAAGAATGGCCTAGTTTTCAACATACATTCAAGCTATCCATGCCACATTGTTAGATTTATAGAACATCCATGGGATCTATGAGCCATCTTATATGACATTTATTCTATAATGGTATCACTTCATAGGGTAATGATGGTGATAAAGAGCCAACCTTTGTATTCTTGAGTCACCTATTCAAAGGGATTCAACACACACTCTAGACATCAATTAACACATGCATAATTAATTAACTTCACTTAGTTGGTGATGATGGAGATAAAAGGCTAGCCTTTTTATTCTTGATCCACCTTCTAGGGAATTGATCATTCAACTCCATTCATGATATTACTCTTGACTCAACACATACTCAGCACAATCTAGCATCACAATAAGTTTTATATTAGTTTGCATACCCAGTGAAGTAAATTCATTCCTTTCTCTTCCTCTTACTCAGATTTTGTAAATTTTTATTTAGATATAGTGTATATATTAAGAATTTATCTACTTTATGTTTTCATTTTTAGTTTCACACTTCACAACATGCTTTCTCTATGTACATCTAGCATCACACAACTTTATGAGTTTTTCCCTTACAAGTAAGTTCAGGTATGCTTTCTTTTTTTCCTTTGTCCTAGTATTTTTATTTATTGAATCACTAAAATAAAGGGGGAGTGGGTAAATTTATTCATATAAAACTTTAAATTAGATGACTTAGGCATTGATAATGACACGCAACACATAGGTCCTCCTTCTTACTCACACAACCCTTCTAGGCTATTCTTTCACTAATTCCCAGTCATTCATAACATTCTAGACTTAGCTCTTTCAGACCTAGGTAGATATTTTAGGCCTATATTTATCCCCTAGGTATCATCCCCTTAGGACAACATCACCCAACTTGGATAGGAGCACTGAAACCTAGGGTGTCTTAATTTTGGCACTGTTGTCCAAGTTCAAAATTGCTCCTAATAATTAGATTATTTTGAATCCTTATCTTTTTCCCTATTAGCCTAATACAAGTTTATTTCACCCAAAATCATTAATTACCCTATAAAAGTCCATTAAAATTCCATTTATAAGGGTTGACACTCATTTACAGGAAATAATCAAGAATACAAGCAAGTAAACTCAAGCACTCTTCCCTATTCTCTACATACAACCTTCCAAGACCATTTCAAGCCTATTCAAGAACTCATACTAGTCCCTAGTCATCCAAAGTACATCCAATTTCATATCTAGTTGCATACATCATACACAATCACACTAATCACTTTAATGGGATAACTACATTAGCTTGATCCCTCTTTAGAGTATTGGTATGTAGGTAGCATGCCCACACATAGGGTGTGAAGTGTGTCCAACATATCCTTTACACACTAACCCCTTTTTAATATTTTTTAAAGTTTATTTAAATTGCATAGAAGATCTAAGTACATGAATAATCAATACTATAGGGATTTTTATTGATAGTGAAGACCTAAAAATTATCACACAGGCTCACCTTGAGTAGGAAAACAAAACCCATAAAGCTTAAACCCTTATAACAACAACACTAGAGAAAGACTATAGCATCAAAAAATAGGGTGTCCACTTTTGATGCTCCTATCCAACCTATAAACAAAGTTTAAGAACATATTCTAGTGTATTTTTTAGTTTTTCTCCTCTAGTATTAGGCCTTGTCTTAGTCTAGATCAACTAGAATAAGTTAAGTTCTATTTTCTCTCACTTCTTGCTATATTTAAAAAAGGCAAAAATACTATCTATTTACATAAATTGGTAGGTTAATTAAAGAATATTATTCACTAATTTACATTGCTTAGACCCATTTATTATTTAGGAATTAAACACTTAATTTTCCAAAAATAATAACACACAAAACATTCAAGGAGGAATGGCTTATCCCAAAGGATCTCCCTCAGAACATGTTTGGAATGGAAACCTTTGCCATTATGAATCACTTCTATGTAGTTAACTTATCACTCAAAAATGATAACCAATCTAGCTAGCTAAATCTCCCCTAAGTATTTTCAAGCAAATACTTTAGTAATGCACTTATAAGAATTCCTAATACATAGTAGCTAGACATCCTAGTGAAAACCATGGATTTGGAATGAATCAGGTTGTGACACTAATATATGCATCTCAGAGGTAAAGCAACCAAGAAGGATGAGGATGAATCATATTACATTGACATCCAACCCCTTCAAAATTAAGTCATAATCAGGCACATCCACATGATATACTATGAGATGAAGTCAAGAAAGAAGTGTGTGAGCACTAATAAGGATGATGGCCTCCCCATCTAGATTGATGATGAAAGGAAGTTGGTGTTAGTAGTATAGAAGAAGTCTCCCCAAAAGAAAAAGGGGGAGACACTTGAGGAGATGTAGGAGCACATAAAATTGAAGATTTCTTCCAGTAATTAAGCCACTCCCTCTATACCAAATAAGAAGTGCATGACCTTCATGCTAGGCATTACTTCACCCAAGCAAAAGGAGAAGAAAAAGAAGTCCAAGGGGCCAATTTTAATGCCCATAATAACTTTGCTATAGATGGAGGTGTAAGAGGTGCATGAGGAATTGGAAGTGAAATAGGCACATGAATAGATAGAGGAGGAATAAGGATGGATGAAAGCTTACATCATCTAGGAAGAAGCAATAGAATAAGAGCCCAACACTAAAGAAGTTTAGGAGGCCATCCAAGGTAGAACTATCACTATGCTTAGAAAAGCAAAAAATGCACCCAATAACTCATCCAAAGATCCCTCCACATAGCCTTTACTAAATAAGGATGAAAGATAATATGATGGAATAAATTGGGCCTTAACAAGGAATAAATAGAGATGGAATTGGTGCTAGAGAAAAAAAGAGCATCAATAAAGGTAACTGACATGACCCAAAAATAGATTGATAAGGTTAAGGCCAAGGAAATAAGGGTTGAGGAAGAAAAGTCTTCAGAAATAATAAATAAGAAAAAGGTAGATAAAAAATTCTTAGGAGGAAAGGGTCAATAAATAAAAGGAAGAGAAGAAGGTTGCCACAAGCACAAAACCAATGGAGAAGAAAACAACAAAGGTGCCTAGCATCCCCACTAGCACAACAGAAGAAGTTTCACCATAGACATGATAAAGTAGTGAAGGGGTGATTGAAGATAAGTAAGGTGATTCTAGAAAATTGAAATAGAAAATGGAGAACATTAAAGAAACCCAAAAAAAATAAGAGCACTAAATTAGTGCTGAGGTAGAAGAAGAAATAGACCAAAAGGACAAGTTTGAGGAAGAACCCATATTGGAATAAGAGGAAGGACCTCAGATGGAATCACTAAAGATATTGATAGCATCGATGAAGAGGAAGGATAAAAAATATATTTGGCCATTATTGAGGAATAATGCATCGAGCTAAGCCTAAGGGAGAAGGCATAGAATAATGAAGATTATTATATGTTTGAATACATGCCCCCCAAATTTACCATAATAAGGATGCACCAATAGTTATCATTTGCCTTTGATAGTTATATGGATGAGCCTCATTTATAAGTACTATATAATTCCATACTATGTGTGGAAGAATGAAAAGGCTTGATTCCCTTCTTATAAACCCTTGCATAATGAACCCAGTCAGGTTGGCCAATGCACTCATCTAAATGGCCTTTGAAGTAGTATAGAAGAACATCATTAATGATGTTAAAACTTCAAGATGGAGGAAGATCATACTAAAATAAGAAGAGGAATTAAAGTCCATGAGATTCAAATTAAAATAATTGGCTAAGCACATAGAGGAAGTTGAGCCATCCCTCTTGGATGGCATTGACACTATGAACTTCTTAGAGGTTAACAAGATGTGTGTGCTAGTGGAACAAACACTCTCAAGGTTGAAGGCAAATTTGACACCAAAAGAAGAGGAAGAACATTGTACCATAATAAATCAAGATATATATTCAAATATCAAAGAGTTGGAAGACCTCTTCATGAGACTTCAAGAGGGTATAGATACTACAGACACCATCTTGTAGAGCTTCTCTAACTAGGCATCAATCATAGATGCACACCTCAAAAAATCAAAGGGGGAGAAGGAGGAGATGATGGCATAAGTATACACTATGAGAGAATTAGAGCACAACCAAATAATGGGAAAGGTAAATTCCTTGATCACTCAAATAAAATACTAGGAACAAATCTTGAGAGCAATATTTTATGCTCTACAAACCAAGGCTTGTAAACAAGGAGAAATCCTAAACAGAGGAGTGGAAAAAGTTAAGGAAAACCTTAAAGCCTTCCAAAAGGATTTGGATAATATGAATGTGCTCATGATTAACGCCACCTAAATAGAGATAGATAGTTCCATTGGATAACTCAAGCTCACCATTAAAGGCTTTAAGGACTTTAATGCTGAACTAAAGGAGAGTGCATCAAAGTTTTGTGTGCTAAGATAATTGAAAGACTAGTTTGAGGGTGGACTATCAATTTTGTATGGGGTAAATGTTGGGCCCATTTTTGGATATGTATGAATCCACACCAACTCAGTTGATATCTCAACATGAGGCAATCATTTAGAATTATTTTAATTCTCAAACTTTTTTTCTAGTTGGATAGATCTTCTTAGATCTTATGCCAACTGGTAGGTAGTTACTTGGTGCCTCAGTTTTAAAAGGCATCTTCATAAGTGGATACATGTGACAACTAGATTATAGAGGGTATACAGTTATGGATTCATTAGAATGATCAACTAAGGATCTAGCTCATCACTCGATGTTCACCTTCTATCTTGGCATGAAGATGCTACTTAGTTATATAAAGCCAAGCTCAAACTAGTATGCAAAGGATGCAATTTTGAGATAGAAAATCTCTATAAAATTGGTTCCAAACATAGAAAATAAATTTCCATTGAAACATAGGAATAACATGGATTCCATTAAGTCTCCCCATTGTATTTCCCAAGCTTTATCATGAACCTTTAGGCCTTTATTAGTTTTAGATGAGAATTTTATCTATTTTACTTGTTGTGTACTCTATCTATCTGAACAATGTTAATGAAGAATGGTGTTGTACTCAAATTATTATTGATCTAGTGTATATGGTTATGGTAGTTTTCATTGATTACATAATATTTGTAATAGTTATGATGCTTAGGTTAATATAGGAACACTAAGTTCTAACAAGCTTTCAATTCAGTTCATTAATTACGTCTCTATGTAAATGTTGATGCTAGTATATTGTATAGAAATAATATAAGTGTAGGAAATATCTTGTGCTAATAGATGATATTAGTGCTAAGAATACATGCCTAAGTATGACCCTTCAATCTAAAATTATTCCATTAAACCCTTTAAGCATCTGAATGACACTAAGCTAAGGAAACTAGAGGCTTGCACCCATGAAACTACAGATCCAACCCCATATAGACTTTATGCCTACATACCATCAGACTCCACCTTGAATGGATTTCATCAATAACCTTACCAATGTTTTTATTGAAATGACCAAGTCTCTTTAATAATGAGTTATGACATGACATGACTAGCCCAAGGCAAACCTCAATTTTTTCTCTACTGTGCTTCATGTGAGCACATAAGGATTACATCTTATTTAAATTGATGTTAGCTTAGTCAAGTGATAAATTTTGAGAACTATAGGATTATCCTAGGGTTTCACCTAGTTTTCACAAGCTTAAAACTAACTTGGATAGTTGGATAAGCACTTGACAAAATAAATAACTTAATAACTAAATTTTATATAACATTTTGGTTTTATTTCTAGGACCCATGTTGAATTTTTTTATTGTAATGGTTCAAAATAATAATGATCCAAATCTCCTTCCAGAACATCAAGCATTGGATAAAATAGGTGGAGGATAACTTTTCACTAAAGCATCCATCCTGTAAAAAATAGAAGCTAAGGAAATGGGTTCAAAATAACTTGTATGATGCTTTGTATGAGGTCTTCTTTTGTGAACTACCTGAGCATGTGTATCGATGGTTAGCTACTTATGTGACCCACATAAGATGAATATATGGATATAACCTTTAGTGGACAAAAGAGTGATTAAAAAAGATTGAAAACCTTGATGCCACTTGTACCATAGCTATAGACAAATGGTGGAAAGGAGAATTAAATAGTTACATGCTTGAGTTCATAGTATCAACATACTCTTGACCTGAAGAAATAGAGTATCAATTATTTCATGATCCTAGAGGCATGTTTATGGAATAATTTGACATAGATCTTAATAAAATGATGGTGGATTATGGATTTTAGACCATAATAATGGAAGGCTAATGTATTTTCATGTATGAGCAACATAACAAGGAAGAAGGGGATGTGTAGGTGAAGTCTAATGGAAGGGGATGAGAAGATTGACACCCAAGAGATTAGAAGATAGACCTCTAATAAGATAAGGTGCATAATGATGGAAAATTTATAACCTAAAAGTGTTAATAGAACCCATAACAAGTGGGAAGGACATGGGGAATGATCTCTTGAATTATATCAGTGGAAGGAAGGGAATAATAAACCCATAAAGCAAGCTCAATTATTGATGGGTGAAGAGTTCATTAGGTCCCTATAGAATTTTAACATTGAATATGCATTAGAAGCACCCACCCCCTTTGAACCTATAGTGATAGCTCATACACTAGATCTCCCATGAGAAGAAAGAAGAGTGATAAATGACCCTATTATTCACATTGACTTTGACCAGTTTGCAGATTTAGAGTATAATTTTGTGATTGAATAAGTTTACCCTTATGGGGAGCTAAGTGAAGGTACCCTAGGCCTTTAGGTGCTATCTCAACAATAAAAAATGTGAGTGTAAGCATTCTAGTTTATAAAATGTCAACTACATAGATTGGGTAACAACACACAAAAAGTGGCCTGACACCACAAGTGAGTAGCATTGCACCCTTAACTTCAATGGTGCCAAGCATAATAATTGGGTTGACACCTAACCCAGTGAATAGAGGTATTGGAGGACCATCACTAAGATAAGTACCATGGCATCAAGTGACTCAAATACCATCACCCCTCATAAAAAATATATTACAAGATGGCAATGCACTTGCCAGAATATCATGGCATGGAAAATGCCATAGAGCATGTGTTAAAATGTGAGCTTCAATGGCACACTCAGGGTATAACCTAGTCAAAGTACAAGAAAACATAGTTTATGATAACTCTACTTGATTATACACATACCTAATATAGGAAATTTGATCCTAATCAAGATATGATTGATTATGACACCTTAAAGGAAGCATTTTTTAAATAATTTGACATACCCGTGTTTGAAAAATAGAGCATCACCACACTCAAGGAAATTAGCTAAGGGATATCAAAGAGTGTGTGCATGTATGATTCTAAGTTTAAAACTCTTCTTTCTAATATTCCTTATGATATTCACCCCTCCCAGTATGCTTAATGGTTTGTTGGAGGATTGTTAGTCCCATTTAGAAGAGTGATCTCTATGAATAAATTCATGAATCCTCAAGAAGTGCTTGAAGCTACACTTAGATCCAAAGTAGTTAGAAGTGCCAACACTAAGATCAATTGATTCATAGAAGTTCAAATTATATCCATGGATAGACAACCCCAAAAACTAAACATTAGTTCATCATAAGATGATCAAAGTGGATTATGGTGTACCAACTACAAGATGGAAGAAAATTATAGGAATAATTTCCCTCAAAGGAATATGCACACATTGCTTCAAAGCTGTGAGGTTTGTCATGAGTTGCATGATGTTCATAACTACCTTTTATTCTAATATGACAGTTAGATTAGTGTAACCATATATTTTTAGTTGTGTGATGCCTAAAATCATACCATATTTTATTACTAAGTAATCAATGAGATGCATTAGAACATGGAAAGAGATGCATGATAAGAAAATACAGTAGTTGTAGGGTAAGAAATCCAAGGAAATGAGGGCTATGGTCAATAGAATGTAGGATATGGCTATATAATGCAAGTTATGACCATTAGAATATAGGTTATGGGAGACAAAGAGGTGACATAGGGTAGGGTAGAAGATGTGGTAGAGGAATATTCCCACCACAATCATGTTACAAGTGTGGTTTGATTGATAACTATCAGCATGACTGCCATGCACATCCAATGTATGGGTATTATCGAGGAACACACAAATTCCAATAATGCCTTAACTTGTATCAAAAATTTACCCAAGGCTGGCTTGATGTAGATAAAAGTACATGAATGATCCAGTATAAGCCAAAAGTGGATAAATGGACTCTAAAGGTACAAACTACCTACACAAAGCCAATAAAAGTGTAATTAACTACTCATAGTGGATTCACCACTCAGCTACCAATTTTACCAATACTAGAGTTATACCTAGAATATCAAGAATCGAGTCATACTAAGTTCATCATGTGGCCAAAACCCAAAATTGCACCTTATCCTAACCTTACACACTAGAAGGATGTCTTGTAATAGGCCATGAGCATCATTCAAAACCTGTAAGGAGAAATCCCATTGGCATAAGATCTAGAGGTGCAAGTTGTTACCTCCCACAAGAAGCAAGATAAATATGAGGTTAAGGTACAAGATATAATAGAGATCCTATACCTCCTACAAATAAAATGGATTTTACCCCTATTGAAGAATTTTATTTTAGAAAATGTTAGGTAGAAGCTAGTTGAAATTGCTATGCCATGCATGGAAAGGGCATGAGAGGTCAGACATACATAGAATGTAGAGTATTATCAAGACTCTTGGTGAATGACACCATTGATGGATGGTTTATATATGAGGTCCTCAAGGACATAGGCACTAAGGTCAATATCTTAACAAATAACACATGGGAGAAGATAGGTAGGCCAACCTTGAGGCCTTCACGTCATGTGCTTTTCATGGCCAACAAATCTAGGACACAACCAATCATAATTATAAAAGGTTCCATTGTAGATATTATGGGCATAGAATTCCATGTTGACTTTGAAGTGATCAAGTTGGCTGAGTAAGATAATTATATATCATTCCTAGGTAGGCAATGGTGCTATGAAAATAATGTTGACATGTGCTTTAAGAAGTGCTATATGATCTTTGAAAATGACAAGGAGAGGGTCATGACCCACTCTCAAGTGACCAAGGATCCCCTTATGTATAAAGTGTTAATATTAAGGATGAGATCAACCATATCTACAACATCACAGTGTAAGGTGTTGAAACTATCGATCCTAATGACTAAGGAGTGTTTTCTTGGGATGATGGATAGTCATCCTTGAACACTATCAACATAAATTATGATTGATTTGTCAAAGAATTTTATGAAACCATTGGTTGAAGGTGAAATTTAGTGAGCACCAAGGTACCAAAACATATGAGGACTGGTTGGGTCTAGATTGATCACACTTTATGAAGAGGGGCCCCTTGAAATACAAAAGAGAGAAAAAGATTGTTTCACTTGAGCAAAGGTAAACTTGCAACACTCAAATGATATAATGGGAGTAACCCTATAAAATAACATATCCATGACATAGAGTCATGCATCTTAAAGGAAGTAGATAGGATGGGTGTACTAGTGTATAATTTGAGAAGCACTACCATTCATTGGTGGGCAACATAAAGGCCTAGCTTACCAAATTGGCATGATGTAAATACAGCCATCTGCACTATATTCATAAAAATTAATGAGGACTTAGACATTTCTCCATACTCTATTGATTTAGACCCAATAGTACACATATTCTTGTGTAAAGAAACATGGACTGACTGTGGTGAAAATGCCCCAAGGGACCTATGGTTGAATGCCTTCTACAAAAACTTAAAGACATGGGTGTGAGCTTGGTATGTGATAAATGAAACATGTTATGAGATAACTATTTGGGATGTCTTTAAGGATAATTTTGTGCACACCCTATCCTTTTCCTCACATAACCTGAAATTGATGGAGCCATTACAATTCATTTGAAGGGTAGTGTTTGAGGACACTCTAGTCTTAGAGGAGTGCTTACAAGATATGTTTGGTTATAAAGGATTAGTACTCCCAAATTTATTTGAGGAGTAGGCACTCAATAGTGACTTTAATGATGAAGATAAAAATGTCTAGAAGGTAAAAAATTGGACATCATTGATAGGAAAGAGGAAACTTGTATGCTAAGTGGATGATAATGCCCTTGACGAGGAAGACCCTACTCATCTCCACATCAAAAAAATTGAGGGGAGAAGGTAAGTTGAAGACACACATCAGGAGAGAAATGAGCCCTAAATTTCACTACTAAAGACCACCCAAGTTGATATTAACATGGAATGAAAACCAAAGGTGGCTACTTTGGGTACATATTGGTCTGACATAGAGTTGGTATGAATTGTGGAACTCTTGAAGGAGTTTAAATATTCATTTTCACAAAATTATTGGTAAATTAAGGGCACCCACCCATCCCTTATAAAAATGAGCATAAATATAGTGGATGACATATGACCTATTAAGAAGTGCCCATAAAAAATGAATCCCAATCTCTATGCCAAGGTCAAAATGGATATCGATGGTATGACAACCATAGGAGTGATCTATCTAGTGAAAGAGTTAGAATGGGTGAGGAACATGGTTATTATCATTAAGAAATATGGGTGTATTTGCATTCATGTGGAGTACCAACTATTAAATGTTAGCTATGTCATTGACCCCTTCTCAAATTCATTCATTGATAAAGTCTTGGATGGAATCAGAGGCTATGAAATCTATACTTTCATTAATGGTTTTTATGGATACCATCAAGTCTAAATTGAAGAGGAGGATAGGCCTAAGACAAACTTTACAATAGAATGGGTTTATTTTTCCTATAATGTGATTCCCTTTAGGTATAATAATGTGTTATCCTTATTTTCCATAGTGGTCATCACCATATTCAAGAGTTTTATTCATAAATTCCTCTAGGTGTACCTTGACAATTGGATTGTGTATGGGCTCATGAGAGACCATTATACCAATTTATACCTCATTTTTGAGAGGTACTGACAACTATAGATATCCTTAAACCTTAAGAATTGTATCTTCATGACACCTTTTAGAACTTTGCTCGGGCACATCATCTTCAAAGATGGTCTTCTCATTGACCCTATGAAGATTGCTATTATTTTACAGATCTAGACTCCTTTCATGTAGAAAGACATGCACTCATTTCTTATACATTATGGCTATTATATAAAGTTTATAAAGAGATATGAAAGGATCACAATGTCATTAGAGGAGTTGTTATGTAAGGATGGCTCATTCTATTGGGGTGAAATGCAAGAGGATTCCTTTGAAACTCTAAAGCTTAAGTTGGCTAGCATGCTTATCCTTTAGTTTCCCAACTAGATGTCTCCATTCTAAATCCATGTCGATGCATCTAGATCTATAATTGGTTCCATTAGAGTGTAACCTAATGAGGGTAAGATGGATCATCCTATCTCCTTTACAAGTCACAAATTGACCCTAACAGATTAAAATTACATAACTACTGAGCATAAGGCATTGGCCATGGCCTATGCCCTCCAAAAATTTAGGCAATACTTGTTGGTGACCCCATTCATATTTTTCATTGATCATGAGGCACTTAAGTATTTATGAATAAACCCATTATCCATGGGCACATTTTTAGATGGATAGTTCTATTTCAAGAATTCCCATTATTAGTTGTGGTAAAACATAGGAGGTAGAACTTAGGACTGGACCATTTATCCTACATTAACTTTGGTGATGTGATATAACCCATTGAAGATGACATGATAAAGACATATCTCTATAGGATCAAGCATGTTATTGAAGACTTGGAGGAGATAACTACATTTCTAACATGTAGGTTTGTAGCATAAACCATGACAACCAAAGAGAAGAAGTAGATCACTATTTATGTCACCCATTTTAGATCATTAGTGGGGAGATATATAAATTAAGTCAAGATGAATTCTTATGCTTATGTATTTTGGAACATGAAAGAGACTTTGTTCAATGTGAGGCACATTAGTGGATCATAGGAGGCCATTATGTTGGAGATGCAATGGCATACAAAATGTTGTAATTAGGCTTGTGGTGGCCAAGCCTATTATAAGATTCAAAGGATTGTTCTAAAGAATGTAATACAATCCAACACATAAGGAATCCAAACTAGTGGGATGATATGCCTGTCATCCCTATTCTTGCCCAAGTATCATTTGAAAATGGGCCATTAATTTTGTTGGGCTGATCACTCCCATAATAAGGCCCACATGTGCAAGGTATATTTTCGTGGCCACTAATTATTTCACAAAGTGGGTTGAGGTAACACCTACTAAAAATTGCACTACTACCACTACTACATGATTCATATGGGAAAACATAATAAGTCACTATAAGTGCCCACTTATTTTAACTAGTGATAGAGGAACACACTTCCTCAATAAAACATTGAAAATATTACTAGACAAATACATGGTGGCACACTATAATACCACCCAATATCATCCCCAAGTAAATTATATAGCTGAAACATTCAACAAGATATTAGGAATGTGCCTCTAAAAAATATGTGATGTTGGTCACAAAGATTAGGATGATTAAGTGTCAATAGTTCTATGGGCATACTGCACAACCTATAAGTGCCTAAATAAGGCTACACCATTCCAATTGGTGTTTGGCATAGATTCAATTATATCGATAGAGTTCTTGGTACTATCATAATGCATTACATAAATTAGTCATTTGGATGACCAAGAATCATTGAGTATGAGGTTGGAAGACTTAAAACAGTTAGATGAGGTGTTTACCCAAGTAAGGTGGTACCATCAGATAGAGAAGGCATGCAAGGTACTAGTTGAATAAGCATTGGTCTTGCTCTATGAATCTAAGTACCTCAAGCACCTAAGAAAGCTAAAAATTAGGTAGATGGGCCCATATGTCATCCATAATGTATTGGAAACTGGTGCATGTAAGTTATAGATGTTGTATATCAAAATTTCTCCCTAATAATTTTAATGGTAACCAACTAAATCCTTATAATAAATGATATGGTGCTTTCACCATTAGATGTCACCTTCTCGATCACAAGTTAGTTGTCTTATACTGACCCAAATGATGTTTGGTGTAACCCAAACATTTCCTTGTATTTTGTGAATGTTGTTCTTGTAGAGTGAATAAGTAACACTTTTAGGTCCATAAGATAAATATTTTGGCACTTTTACACATAACTCCAGTCAAGTAATTTGAGTTTGGATGATTTTCAAAGCACTTGAGGTTAGACACCTATGTTTTTGGGTGCATAAAATTCATTAGACTTTGAAAATATGAGCACCAAGGGAGAAAGAAAGGCATAAAGGGTGTTCATGTACATAAGATGAAAGAAAGGTGAAAATATTTATAGTGTGAAACATATAGAAATTAAGTGCACAATATGATCATGTGAAAGAGATTTAAGAGGATATTGAAGTGTTGAAGAGCTAGTGTAAATGATTTTTATCAGGTAGGGTAGGCCAAGGCAAAGAGATGAAAGCATATGAAAATTGACCAAGATAATAAAGTGCACTTGAAATGAAAGTACAAGAGGAAAAAATGATGTAACTATGGAGGATAAATCACACACATATGAGGTGATACGCCTAGGTTACCATAAAGAAGGTGAAAGCTTGTGCCAAGTGAATAAATCATTTGAGAAAGATCATCAAGACAAGTTAGAATTCACCCAAAGTGAGGTGGGAAGTGGCCATTTTAATTACATGTCACTTCACCAAAAATATCATTAGGAGAATTTATTGAGGTAATGATGGAGGCACAAATATCCACATTAAATACATGCATGGCAAAGGATTTTCATAGATTTTATGGGTTTTAGTGAATTTCAAGAAATCAAGGCATCACCATGCCATTAATCACCTAAAATTAAGAAATTAGATGAATTAAGGGTATAAAATAGTAAAGGGCTGACTAGTTTATGTTACAAACATTAAGTAAATTTGCACCAAAAATGTAGAACAATGAACTAGAGTCTAACTAGCAAACCATAGTTGAAGCAAGATATTGTTAATACAGTGAGACCTTAAGAACATTGAGTTCTATCAAGCTTTCAATGTAGTCCATTAATGACATCTTTGTGTAAATGGTGATGTCAACATATTATATATAAATAATATAAGTGTAGGAAAGATCCCATGTTAAGAGATGATATTGGTTCGAAGAGTGTGAGCTTGAGTATGAACCTTCATTCTAAAAGTACCCCATTGAACCATCCAAGTACTTGAATGATGCTAAACTAAGGAAACTAGAGGCTTACACACATGAAACTACAAATCCAACCCCATATAAACTTTGTGCTTATATACCATCAGACTCCACCTTGAACAACTTATGTCAATAACCTTGCCAATGTCATTATTGTAATGACCAAGTCTCTTGAAGAATGAGTTGCACCATGGCACGACTATCCCAACATAGGCCCCAATTTTTTCTTTGCTACATTTTGGGTGAGTGAATAAGGCTTGTTCCTTATGTGAATTGATGCCAATGCAATCAAGTGACAAATGTTGAGCATTATAGGATTAGTCTAGGGTTGTGCTTAATTTTCACAAGCCTATAACTGACTTGGATAGTCAAATAAGAGCCTAAAAAAGTAAATGACTTAATATCTAACTTTTCTACAATAGATAAAACCTGGTGTAGTCCTATAGACTTGAGTGTTAGGATATCCAACTTATCTCTTGCATCACTAGAGCCTTCCTCATCATCACTATCTCTATCTATAGTCTTTTCCACATTATAAAATAGATTATTATAATGCTTATTTTTAGTGGCTAGTGTAATAGAATTGAAACTGGTGTCCCAAAAGATGATGTTTATTCTATAGGAGTAGAAGAATGGAACTTACTTTGGCTTGGTATCTCTGAATGTTCCTACTTCAACCATGGTGTCCAAATTTTATGGTTGTTGAATGAAGGCATATAAGTCCTTATCAGATAACATAAAACACTTCAGTGTTATTTAGCAGATAATAATTGAAAGTGAATGTAATGCTTCAAGATAATAAGATTTATACTTTGGAATTTTTAAAAAATTTAACTAAAAGATACGAGTCATAAATGGAAAATATATTTAACTTGCTTTGAATTAAATACCATGTGGCTCTTTAATTTTGTTCTAATGGCTTTGAAAATCCACTTTGAGAATTTATCCAATCATTGCTCTTGATTTTTCCACATGGCATTTCATTATAGGCTTGAATTTTCCATTGAGGTGAATTGGCTTTGTAACCATCAAAATAAGCCCAACCAGTATTTAATTTGCACCTACAACTAGTGCTTTGCAAATAATAATGTGCCACCTAGGTGTTGTACTTGACATGTGCTCAACACTTGTTGCCTTCTCTATGCACTTCAGTTTTTTATTTAAAATATTGGGTTATCCAAGTGGATTGTGTGATATTATGACAAGTGTCATGTTTTGATTAGATCATTATTTTTTGGGATCCACATGGCCTACTATCATAGGCATAATTTTTTTCATAAAGTGACTTGGCTTTATAACCACTAAAATAAGTCCCATCAAAATTTAATTTTCACCTATAACCAACACTTCATGGACAAATGTACTCCACCTAAGTGATATATTTGACATGTGATTGACACTTTGCACTTATTAATGCACTTCAATATTCTATTTCAAATATTGGGCTATCTAGGTGGATTGCATGATATTCTCCCAAGTGTCATCTTTTGATTGGATCACTCTTTTGTAGGTTTCACAATTTCCTTTAATCACATTATTTTTGTGAGATAGGGGTCCATGTGTCCTCAAACTATTGGTCCCAATTTTTGATTAGTTTCCACATAGTATCAAGCTATCCAAGATTTAAGTTACTAGATCCTAGTTGTCATCTTGTCATATAATCATAGTATTGAGATATTTAATATTGCACATTAGTTGTAGGGTAATGAAGGGAATGATCGAGTGCCAAGTGGCATGATATGATTGGATATATTTATCATGGGACTTTAGAAATTAATCAAGGAATTAAAAGGTTGTAACTAGGTGTCATATGGCATGCTCTGATTGGGTTATAACTCCTTTGTGGGTTTAAATGAAGTGATTGAATGACAAGTGGAACATTCCCATAGGTCACTAGGTTGCATTCTTTATAAATCTTCATTGGACTTAGAATTCCATGAATGGGTGCCAAGTGGCATGATACAATATGATTGTGGGGTTGTGAGACTTTAGGAAATAATAAGATCCTTGAAATATCATGACTAGGTGCCAAGTGGAAGGCTTTCATTAGGTTGCTAGGTCACAAGAATTTTCAAAGGCTAAAAGATGCTTGATAAAGCTCATAACTTTATGTGGCTGAGTGACCAATGCATGCAACATTATTGTGTGTCAATTGAGGGTGAGTTGGCATTGGGTTCTTATACAAAGGAAAAAGTTCAAAATTAATACCTTCATGTATAACTTGAAGGTATCTCCTAGGAAATACCTTGAAGGATAAATCCACTCTTGTACATGTTTGAAAAGTATTTCCTAGGAGATACCTTAAAGTTATTATAAGGGCCTTTAAAATATCATCTAGTAGTGCCTTCCAGGTAAAGGAAAATTCCACTCATGCATGTTGAAGGTATATCTTATGAGATACCTTCAACATTCTCTTTAATTTATGACAATGCCCTTCAAAGTATTTCTTAGGAGATTATTTCAAGGGCCTTATAATTCCTTCAAGTTACCCATGAAGGTATTATAAAGACCTTGAAGGAATTTCATAGTGTATATCTCAAAGGGCATTTTCATAAATTCAAGGGGGTCATTGAAGGTATATCCTAAGAGACCTTATACACAATAGTCAATATATTGATAATTACCTTCTTTGATTAAAACACCAATTTAGTCATTGAATCCCTTATACACCTCAGTAAGGTTGGGCAAGTTCAACCTTGATGTATCTACTAAAATATCCCTTCAAGGGCCTTCTAATACCTTCATGGGTAACTTAAACGTATCTCCTATGAGATAACTTGAAAGAGAAATCCACCCTTTTACATGTTTGAAAGGTATCTCCTAGGAGATTCCTTAAAGGTATTACAAGGTCCTTCAAGTTATCACCCAATAGTGCCTTCAGGGTCAAGAACAATTCCACTCATGTGCATGTTGAAGTTATCTCCTAGGAGATACCTTTAATGTTCCCTTCAATGTATGACAAATCCCTTAAAATTATCTCTTAGGATATTCCTTTAAGGGCTTTGTAATTATTTGAAGGTATGGTAATACCCTTGAGTGTAATTCTTGTTCAATACAAAATTATTCAATGAAGGATCCAATAGTGCCTTCAGGGTCAAGGAAAATTACACTCATGTGCATGTTGAAGGTATCTCCTAGGAGATACCTTAAATATTACCTTCAATGTATGATAATGCCTTTTGAAGTATCTCCTAGGATATTCCTTCAAGGGCCTTGTAATTCATTTAAGGTATTCCAACACCCTTTAGTTTAATTTTTATTCAATACAAAATAATGCAATGAAGGATCTACCTTATTCAACTCTTTATTGACAATATTATGAGGTTTAAAATTTTGATGGGTTTCACATTGAATCTTGGAATTAAGACACCTTGGCACATCTATAAGATCTAAAAAAGACCTTATACACAAAAATCAATGTATTTATAACTACCTTCTTTGATTGAAACACCTATTTACTCATTGAATCCTTTATTCACCACAATAAGGTTGGGTAAGTTCAACCTCGAGGTATCTAATAGGATATTCCTTCAAGGGCCTTGTAATACCGTAATGGGTAACTTGAAATTATATCATTGAGGGTAACATGAAGGTATCTCCAAGGAGATACTTTGAAGGAAAAATCCACTCTTGTGCATTTTCAAAAGGTATATTCTAGGAAGGTTTTCTCAATGGTAGATTTGTATCAAGAACTTCCCTTTCATAACATTTCACTTTAAGAAGTTTCATGTCAGGAGATTTCACCTTGGGAATAGGATTGGTTTGAAAGCCATGTTGACTAGGGAGACATAGTCTTCAATATTCACCTCTCTTATTTTTCTACATGTTCTTAGGAAAAAAATAATCAACAAGTATATAGATTTGTCCTATGAAGGTGCACATGAAAGAGTTTGCTTAGATAATAAGGTACGATTCTAAACCCTCACATTTCACTGATAATAATCATTCATCTAATAGTGCTAAGAAAATATATGTAAAATTTTAAGGGAGGAGTGGAGTTTGATGTAGGGAGTAAGTAAATCCATTTTGTATTGGCCTTATATTTGAAGCCATTATAACCTATTGATATCATCATATAATAATCCAAGCAACCTAAACCAATCCAAACCAAGCCAAGCCATGGGTAACATAAGTGCATTGAGTTTCATTTTATTTGAGGTATTTATAGTGTGGTTAATTCAAACCACTACACCAAACCCATCCTAGAGTTTGGAGAAGATAAAATCAGATGCCTTAGTGAGAATAAAAAATAATTTAAAGAACCAAACTAATCCCTCTTCATGTGGTAGTTTGGGAACAACAACACAAGCTTGCCTCATCTACAAATTTGAGGGAGTTCAGTGCTGACACAAAAAAAATGGGAAAGTGTTGAGAATTAAGCTCCTTGTAATTAATCTATAAGGAAGATTCCTCAGTGGATTTAGGTACTATAGTAGCATGACTTACTTGTATGTCTCTAGAAACAATCTTTTAGGGCAAATTCAAGAGGATCTTTGTAAATGGCTTCCATTTCTTTTGAAATTAGATCTTTCTAAAAACTAATTCATAGGACCCATTCCCAACTAGCTCACTAATTTCACCTATCTTAATCTCCTTCATCTCAATGGAAACCAGCTTAGTGCCTTGATCTCATGGGAATGAACATGGCTCAAGTGCCTTAATGACTTCAATTTTGCATATAATCTACTTATAGGGAAAATAACCACTAAGTAGATTGCTAATACCACCAACCATTTTCATATTAACCCATTAAGGAGACCTTATACAAAATAATAAATGTATTGATAACTACCTTATTTAATTGAAACACATATTTACTCATTGAATCCTTTATACACCTCAATAACATTGGGCAAGTTTAACCTTTAGGTATCCACTAGGATATTCCTTCAAGGGCCTTGTAATACCTTCATGGGTAACTTGAATTTATCTCCTATGAGATACATTAAATATATTATAAGGACATTCAAGGTAAAGGAAAATTTTACTCATGTGCATGTTGAAGGTATATACTAGGAGATAAATTCTAAGTCCCCTTCAATGTATGACAATGCCCTTCAAGGTATATCTTAGGATATTCCTTCAAAGGCCTTATAATTCCTTGAAGGTATGACAATGCATTTTAGTGTAATTCTTGTAAAGTTAATTATTTAGGTCTAAAACTATTAAAATAAGTATCTTAGATTCTCTATGTTAAAAACTTTCACATCAAAAACATTCTCTATGGAAGGTTTTTAAGTTAGAAGATTTGTATCAAGAACTTCCCTTTTGGAAATTTTCACTCCAAGAGATTTCATGTCAGGAGCTTTCACATCAGGAATGGGAATGGGGATGGTCCAAATGCTATGTTGAGTAGGGAGATCGAGTCTTCAATATTCACCTCTCTTATTTTTATACATGTTCTTTAGAAAAAAGAATCAACAAGTGCATAGATTTGGCCTATGAAGGTGCACACGAAGGTGTTTGCTAAGATAATAAGATATAGTTATTAACCCTCACATATAATTGGTAATAATCATTCATATTTTGTTGGTGATAAAATCCATTTAAAATTTCAAGGGAGGAGTGGAGTCTGATGTAGGGAATAAGTAAATCCCTTTTGTATTAGCCTTGTATTTGAATACATTATAGCCTATTGATATCCTCCTATAATAAGCCAATATAACCTAAACCAAGATAATCTAACCCAAACCAAGACAAACCAAACCAATACATAGGAAACATAGGTGTGTTGAGTTTGGTGTTATTTGAGGTATTTTTGGTGTGGTCAATTCCATGCCACTACACCACCCCATCCTAGTGTAGATGCTTGTTTTATACACCCTTGTGTATTAATGTAGTGAATCATCATGTTTATCTTTCATCTCTAACATAATGGCCCCATTCATAATTATTTTAAATAATTACCCATTTACCTTTACCACATGAGTTAATTAAGTTAATTACTATAGTTAAATAGTAATTAACCCTATTTTACTACCCTTAACTATAAAATCATAAAAACAAATAAAAACCTTTCTAACCTCCTAACAAACCCATCTTATAGTTTAAACAACCTAATAACCTAGACATTAGTTGAACCTATCTTTACCCCATAAACAACCCTTTTGAATAGCCTAAAGATCACCTCCACCCATTTTGGGTAAATTGACATCGCTTCTCTACGATCGACACCCATTGACCCAGAATGACATCTATCCATAAATATATAATGAGCCTCCTCGGATTGAGAGACACGCACAATTATTTTTGGACTTCGAACCTCTATGGGATTTTTTCTTGGAACCTATATACAAACATTGTCAACACTTTTACACCTTATGGAACCTCTATTCATGCAACTATCAAGGGATTTCAAGGGTTTTTGAACATACTTTTATAGTCTTCCTTATTTTCATGTTTTCAAGCCGTTCAAGGTTAGTATTTTTCATTAATTATTTCATATTTAAATCTTGATATTTTCCAAACCTCTATGTCAACATTTCCATTTAATTTTCATCATTTTATCAAATTTATAAGTCATTATTATCACCTATTTTTATAGTTTAGCATTTTTACTCAGAGTCGACGGTGATCCATTTTAATTGATGTTGATCCTATAGGATCATCATCAATCCTTGTTAAACTATTTAAATAGCCTTGAAGTCTATTTTCATAACATTCATAGTCCTAAAAACATGTTAAATCTTGCATGTGGTTTTCTGACAATATGTCTTTCACATGTAGATGACTCTGCTTGGATTAGTGCATGATATTGTTAGCATATTTGATCTCTCCATTATCCCAAAACCTTTATTCACTAATCAAAGTGATATTAGATTTGAATTAGGTCTTTGTACTATGTTTTCACACCTAATTAGGAAATCTTTAATTAATAATTGGCTATAATTCAAGAGGACATTGATATAGCTACTAAATTTTGGAATGATTACTTTGATCACCTTAATCCTATTGTAGATTATACATCTTTGTTGTTATCTATTTGTATCCTATCCTTATATATCTTTGTAATTTCATGTTTATTTATAAACTTGAGTGTTAATGTGGGTTGACATCCACCTAAGGAAGTAGATCACTTCTTAGGATTGGTTTCTTACCAGGTAGCCCATTCATCTTTCTATTAATCAATTTTTTGTGAGTTAGTGTGATTTAAAAGTCATTCCTCCCTAGCCAAAGAGGAGTTCCCACAGCTTGATCAATGGTGTGCAACTGATCTCCATCTCTAGGTAATATTTAAAAGCCTACATTTAATTTATTTTTAGTAGCTAATTAGATCACATTAAAAAAAGTAAAAAAATACTAAAACATTCTGGTATGCCTAATGGGGCACAGGTCTCATATTTTGTTTTAAAAGTCAAATTATTGAATTTTCTCTCTTTCCCTTATTTTGTGTGAATTCATCCAATTAACATTAAGTTTGCATTTTATTTCATTTTTAAGGTTAAAATAAATTGCACTCATTTTTTTCCTACTTAAGTAATTCACATAGAATAATCTTAGTGATGAATTCATCATAGTCATCACTCTTTCACACATAAGCCAAAACACAGTCACAACAAACTCATCTAAACACTTGACATAAGGAAACCAACTAGGATTTTATCACCTCATGGTGACCTTCATCCCAACAATCCCACTTATATTTCATCACCAAAGGGAAGACCAACTCAATTTTTTGGTTGAGTATAATCTTTGGACTATCAGTATATCTTGGTTAAGAACCCACACTAGCTATGGGATTGTGATGTGAGGGGAAAAAGCCCTAAGTATCTAGCCATGTACTGATACCAATATAGATTTCCTTTGAGAGCCAAAAACAAAACACCTGAAACTATCTTTAGATTACCATTTCTTAGGACCCTCTTTATCTTTTTTTCTTTATTTATTTTCACATCTTAAAATTAAAAATAGATAAAAACTTTTTGGGATGACTTTAATTTGTGCATATTTCATCCACAATTAAAAGTGAGATAATTGAAAAATAAGTTGGTTTACTTTTGCTTTTTGGGCATATTTCATCCATAATTAAAAGTGAGATAATTGAAAAAGAAATTGTTGTTTTTTTTTTGCTTTTCTTTTCTATCTCATGGTTTTGACTAGGCACCAATCAAAGAAAGAATATGAAGCAGGTGTCACATCCTCTCCTATGGAACACACACCTAAGTCCTCCTCTACCCTTGAGTCCTTTGAAAATCTTATCTTCCTACACTTTTATTCTCAAGGAGATCCTTCCTTTATAGAAATATTAGAAAATAACCCTATTTCTCTCAATTACTACCTTATTAATCAATAAATAAACATTCCTCCTCCCCCCCATACCCAAGATTATCAATATTTATACAGGATGCCTTTCGAGGGAACTAAGAAAATCAAAGGATTTACTATGACCATGGTACCATTTTATATCAACTCTCTTCCATCAAAATCTAATACTCAGATGATGTAACCTTTAAAAATCCAACCACCTATAATATCTACCAATTCTCCAACCCCCATTACTTAGGTTCAAAGTGCTTATACCACTCAGCCTATATCCACTATTCATCTGTAAACGTTAGTAGTATCAATCCCTGCAAGTCTCCCACCTATCAAAATGAGTCTAGCATATAGTTCATAAGCTCTAAAACATACATAAAAAATCCCTCTAATGCAACAAATCCCTCCAATTCAACCTCCCCAATAGTATGTCTCCATGTCTACTCAATATATATCTCCATCACATTCATTAGAGACCACTTATTTCCAATCTTCCACACAATAGAATATTCTGTTATAGGTCCCATAGTACATGGAAACATCCCAACCCATTATGTCCACTATAGTTGGATACCCTTCCTCACAACCCCTATCTACTCTTCAACAAGGTTTCTTGGGCAATGTACCTAAAAATAACCCCAAGCAGACCTCATAAACATCCTTATGAATAGGATGGATAATTTTGAAGCCTCTACCTCTAGACATAATAGTATGCCCGTATATGAGCAAATTTTTAAGTAGCCTATCCACCCATCTATTCCTATCTAAATGTATCCCTCATAATGGTAACTTCCCAAGTTCACTAGGTTTTAGAATAAAGAAGATCCCCAGCAACATCTCAGAGCCTTTTGATACATGTGTTACCTTATAGCACATGATGATGCATTACTACTTAGGACATTTCCCATTCCACTAGTAGGAGATGCATTAGATTGGTATAGCTCCATCCCTCAACATTCACTCTTTTCCTTTGGGTAATTGGCCCAAATTTTCTTAGAACACTTCTTAATCAACATTTCTCAAAAAGTGAGTATCATGGATTTATACACCGTTTGATAATTTGAAGATGAATCCATATCAGTCTTTGTAGCTCATTGGTGTATCTTTATCAACCAGTTAACCTTTTCCTTGCCACATCCTAAATTAATTGAATTTTTTTCATGATATTATGCAAAACATATTTCATCCATATTATAAATTCAAACCTTTAAAACTATCGATGAAGCCTTTACCATGGCACATAAACTCAAAACTCAAGGTATTAAAGAAGGAAAAATTAAGTTACGCAATAAAAACTTCAAACCTAACCCCACAAAAAGTAATAACAATAATCCTAAACCAAAAGGGGCATCAAATGTTATTATTCTAAAAACTTCTTCCCCTCTAGCACCTAATCAATTAGGACCATCCACTTCTCAAACAAAACCACCTAGGGGCCTTACTCATTTTCTCCCTAATAAATATACCCCTTTAAGATAACCTTACACTTCTGAATTGGATAAAATCCTACAATCAAATTTTATTGAGTTCCTTTTGATTAGACCAGTCAGTCATACACATCCTAAACCCACTTGGTATAAAGAGGATGAATTTTGTGCCTATCATAGGGTAATAAGATATGACATAGAATGATGTCAAGCCTTTAAGCGATTGGTACAAGGCCTCATTGACAAGGGGGACCTTCATTTTCAAAATCCAAATGCTCCTCCTAACTAATCTTTAGATATTTTCAAGTAGTTATTTCTAAACCATCAATTCACATCAAACATAGTCCAAGTTAGCCTTGGAGAAACACAAAATTACGTTACACATATGATTGATACAATCTATGACTAATTATTGCCTAAATAAACTCTAGAGTAATTGTGAGTCTTGGATATCCTCATGGGATATGATTTCAATGTAAGTCAACCTAAAATTATTGAGACAACTCCCAAAACCTCTATAGAGCTCCTATATCTCATTACATGGGATCATTCATATGAACCATCCCCTTCATCTTCCCAAATTGAATCTCCTAAAAATTAAAATGAAACCCCTCCTTAGGATGTCATAGATAAACATCTAGATACTTCTAGAGTCAAACATTCCACCCCTTTGGTCCCTAGCAAACCTATTCATAATATGCACCAAGATCATAATATAGTAGGATCCTATCAATTCACTTGGTACCAAGACCCTTTGAAATCATCCTCTATCACAACACCTCCTTACCTTGAAACTACTAAAGGAAAAGGTAAATCTCCTATCATCGATAGCTAGGACAATTGTCTTGGTATTCCATCAAGGAAAGCCTTAACCCATTCTCAAGTCAAGGTTAGTCTTTTTCAAACATCAAAAGAGAAAAACATTAGTCTGAATACCCATTCTATTTACAAAACATGAAAGAGTAAAGGGTGAACCCCTTTTATATCATCTTCATCATCTATTTTGGGTCCTCATTTGTCTCCCAAAGTGACTATCCCTATCATAGATTTTTATATTCACATGTGAGAAAATATAAAGTCTCTCTCTCTTATTAAACACACCTCCATCCTGATATCTACCATCTTCTACTAAAGTACCATTAGATAAATTTAAATAAAAAGTGCTTATGGTTATCCCTACTATAAAAGCTAAACATCAAAACCAAAAGATCAGTACTTTGCCAAGAGAGATTACTCAACCTATTATAAGACCACAAAATGACCCTTTGAAAGGATCTTATGTTGTAATATTAAATTTTTTTTTGGATACATCCCTCATAATTCTACCACCTATACAACCCATCAAACTTCACCCCTAAAGACCTGCTTAGTATAAGAATTAGGAGATATGCACATATCATAGAGTACTTGGACATGATACAAAAAATTATAATACCCTTAAGGCCATAATCCAATAGGTAGTCTAGGATGATGATCTATTAATTGATGATTTAAATGATAAAACTCCTAATTAAAAAGTCACCATCCCAAATATTCCACATAGCCATAATCATGCTAGTCATATAAGTGATAAAGAGTTAGTAGCTTCTTCAAACCCTCCATTATTACACACCGATGTTGTCCATGTAGCCACCGGCTCTCAATATTAGAATCCTAATAAAGACAAAGTTTCAATTATATATTCCTCTATACATAATATTCTTAAACCATCTAGACAAAATCCTAAAGTCTCTATTATAGGAACTAGCCTAGCCAAAACCACAGAGTTATTACAAATCTCCATATTAAAACAACTCCACCAAATGCCTATAAAAATGTCATTATATGAACTTATCAAAAACTCTCCACACCATTGACAAGTAATGATAGAAATGCTCTAGGATATTAAGGTCCATCCAGATGAGCCTCAACCATTATCAACATTTATAGGGGCCCTTCAAATGGTGTTGGCTATTAGTTTCACTAATTTCAAGGTCATTCCTTTATCACCTAAAGAACAGGCTCCTAAAATTTTCATCATAGCTCAAATAAATTGAACTTATACTAAAAGAGTTATGATTGATAATGGGGCTAGTATCAATATTATTTCTTCACATGCATTCCAATAGTTACAGCTACTGGAAACCATTATTTCCTAATCCCCAATAATTCTCTACACATTTAATGACATGATAACACCCACAATAGGAATGCTTGTCCTTACCAT
This sequence comes from Torreya grandis, assembly GCA_037957365.1. Classification (NCBI taxonomy): domain Eukaryota; kingdom Viridiplantae; phylum Streptophyta; class Pinopsida; order Cupressales; family Taxaceae; genus Torreya; species Torreya grandis. Next base: position 839,426 of record JARHVA010006407.1, read on the forward strand.
TTGTATACGTCCTCACACCCTCCATGAACTCTTTTATGTCATAAAAGGGACATTCCAATATAACATTTTATTAGGATGTCTATGGATTTGTGTGATGCAATGTATCCCCTCCACCATTCATTGATGTATTAAGCTTAAACATGAAGGCCAGATCCACATCATCCCCATTGATCCTCATCCCTTCAAATCATGAAACTACACTTTTTTACTAAGTGATGCCATAATACCCTTGCCTAACACAATCCCATCATCATCCTCTAATCAAGCCTTGACTAGTATGACTATTCTCACTTGAAAATTACCAAATAATGAGACCATTGATTCCATGATGCAACATATTTCAATGGGGGAATACCAGCTATTGACCCTTAAAACAATACCCACTCTTAAGGAATACAATCATCTAGATAAACAACCCATGTAACTACCCAACCTAGGTGAGCTCATTCCATTTGTGCCACCATTCTTATGCACCCACTTGATATATGGTGGAATTGATCAAATGACCCCAAGGCCTGACAATAACACTCATGCTAAACCCTTTACATCTAATTTATCATGTCTCAATAAACCCCAATTCATGTAAACCTACCTTTATTATTGTGCCTGGAAGGGCTTCAACATGGGTAGATATGAGCATGGTCCTCATGACATCACATTAGGAGATTTTAGAAAACCACATGAAAATCATGGCTTAGGCTTTGAGAAAGACTCTAAATCCTCTTTTAAACCCATTATTCTACCATTTTTGGAAGAAAAAGAGCAATACTTATCATCTAATACCTCTTCCTCGACTAGTGATACTGTATCCATCCCTTCTAATATTAATATCAGGTCTCAAGAAACCCTAAGGATTGTTAAAGTTAGTAAAGCCTTATATCCTCAAGAAAACTAGGATTTTTCCACTTTTTATCAGACCATAGCGATGCATTTTCTTGGTTTTATAGTGATATGACTTTTATTGACCCCATATTAGTTATCCATAATATCATCACTTTTCCTGATGTTAAGTTGATAAAACAAATGGTCCATAAAATGTATCCCTACATCACACTCTTGGTAAAAGAGGAACTAAAGTACCTCTTATCTACTAACTTTATTCAACCCATTGATTATCTTTAGTGTATATCCAACATCATTCCAATCACTAAGCCTATAAGGGGACTTCACATTTGTAATGACTTTCATGATTTAAATCTTTCTTATCTAAAAGATGATTTCCCTCTCCCTAACATTGACCAATTAGTGGACCTAATAGCTAGCCATGAAATGTTATCCCTTATGGATGGTTTTTTTTTGTTACAATAAAATATTTATTACACCATAAGATCAACATAAAACTACATTTATTATTCTTTGGGGGACCTTCTGCTACCATGTTATGCCCTTTGGCCTAAAAAATGTAGGATCCACCTATCAATGGGCCATGACTTATATATTTCATGACATAATCCACAAAATTGTCAAAGACTATGTAGATGATCTCCTTGGGAAGTCAAAATTTCACAAGGATCACTTATCTATACTTAAGGTTATCTTCGATCATTTGTTCCAGTATCATGTGCATCTAAATACAAAAAAGTGCATTTTTGGTGTCTTGATGGTTAAACTTCTAGGTTTCATTGTTTATATTCAAGGAATAGAAGTGGATATCACTAAAATTAAGGCCATTATAGAAATGCCTCCTTTGTCCAACCTTAAGCAACTTCATAGTTTACAAGGCAAGCTCTAATCTATCCATCATTTTATATCCCAGTTCTTCGATCAATGTCAACATTTCCATCATTTATTAAATAAGTATAGTCAATTTTTATGGGATTATAATTGTCAAGAAGCTTTTAACATAGTCAAAGACTATCTTCTCTCACCTCTAATCCTCACTCCACCTAAGGAGGGGAAACCTTTCTTCCTTTATATCTTAGCTACTAACCATGCTCTAGGTGTTATGCTTGCCCATCGAGATAAACATCACAAGGAATATGCTATTTATTATATAAGTCATGTAGAATATGAAACACATTATCTACATATCAAAAGACTATTCCTAGCATTGGTCCCTATAGATTCTAAGATTCATCATTATCTACTTAACCACAAAACATACATAATTATGACTATCAAACCCCTTAAGTTCATGCATTCTAAGCCTTATCAAAATCAATGAATGGCCAAATGGATCATGCTTCTAGCTAAGTTTGATCTAAAATTTCTCCATCAAAAGTATTTTAAAGGATAAAATATTATTGATCAGTTGGTTGAAGCACCTCTTAGTGATAACTAACCAATCAATTATGAATTTCTTGATGAATCTATCACATCCACTTCCCAATTAGTCCTAGAATATCAAATGAATCTATTCTTTGATGGGTCCAAATGTGAATGAGGAGGCAGCATAAGAATTATACTAATCCCTTATCAAGGTATTCCCATGCCTTTATATTTTAAATTATACTTTTATTTCACTAATAACATGGCTAAATATGAAGTGTTGATTATAGGCCTCCAAACTGCCCTTGCACTAGGAGTTAAATCCCTTAATATCTATGGTGATTCTCAACTAGTGGTCAATAAAATTAATGATATATATCAATGTAAGAATGATATCCTCCAAAGATATAAGACCTTAGTCGATTATCTCTTATCTACTTTAGAATGTTATACCATCCAAAATACTCATAGATCAACTAATAAATTTATTGATACTATGACGTCTCTTACCTCTTTTATCCCATCCTCATCTTAGGAGTCTAAGCTATTTGTCTTTATCCATCAAGTTAACCAGCCTTCTTATATAAGAATTGATCTTATATCTATCAAAAATATCAAATAAAACCTAGAGGAGCCATGGTGCACACAAATATTTACTTATTTATCTACATGACTATCTCCTCCCCATCTATCCAAAGGTGTTAGGCATGACTTTCAACATAAAGCTGCCAACTATACTATATTAGGGGGTGTTCTCTATAAGTGTGGTTTCAATGGAATTCTTCTTCATTATCTATAAAATCATGAATCTACCTTATCTATCCACGAAGCACATAATGGGTCATGTTGTGGAAACTTTAGTGACTACACAATCACTAAAAAAATCTTATGTCTATGTTATTATTGGCCCACTCTAAATCAAGACTATTGTACATATATTAAGAGGTGTGTAAAATGTCAACATCATGAAAAATTATCCCATGTCCCTAGTAAATCCTTTTAGGTATAAACATACTTTTGGCCATTCTCCCAATGGGGGCTTGATCTTATAGGGTAAATCAACCTTAAGTCCTCTCAGCATCACAACTTCATCATTACTGCTACATAATACTTCACCAAGTGGGTGGAAGTTGTGCTGCTTATCTCAAGCAAGGTAGAAAATATTATGGAGTTTATCCACCATCACATTATTTGTCATTTTGAAATTCCATATAAAATGATAATAGATAATGGAAAATATTTCAATAATAAGAAATTATAGCCACTATGTGACTCATTTAAAATTAAATTAAGTTTTTCCTCACCTCACTATCTTTAGGCCAATAGTCAAGAATAATCATCTAATAAAACCCTAGCCAAAATCCTAACCAAATTAATTAATGAAGCTAGGAAGGATTGGATTCTTCATATCCCTTTCACCTTATGGTCATATTGAACTAGTATTTAAACCCCTACGAGTGCTACTCCTTTTTCCCTAGTCTATGGTATGGAAGTTGTACTTCCTTTGGAAGTCCAAATTACCTCTCTTTGTGTCTCCATTAAAGACATCATTTTTGATGAGGATTTTTGTTAGGAGCATTTATCCCAACTTGAATTATTAGAAGATCATCATATGACATCCCTTGATCACCTTCGTATATATCAAGAATGACTAAAACGAGCATATAATCAACATATAAGAGAATGAGAATTTAACATTGGAGACATTGTACTTAAATAAAATCAACATGTCACTAATATGGAATGAAGTAAAAGGGGAAAAATTTCTCCTAATTGGCTTATAACATACATCATAACCCATAAATACAGATCTGAGGCATATCATTTGGCTTCTCTTGATGGTAAACCAAAATGAGAACCTCTTAATGCATTGCATTTCCATATTTTCTATAGTTAATATATCTTGGCTCATCTTGGTTAGATTATCTTAAAATACTATCATATCCCCTTATCCCAAAATAACAAATAATGATATGAGAGTTATGTGGTTATCTGATAGTCACTATAACTTCAACTTTGAATATGAATATCCTGGCTCTATTCATAACATTCTATCATGGATACATTCCAACTATAATAGGATAAATCCCAGATCATTATTTCCCTTATTTATTAAAGGCTGTCAATTTTCCAAGATAACACAATCACCTCATGTAATTAACTCATAGAAACTATCCTAAGGTATCTTTTTATGCCAACTTACATTACTATCTTTGGGATCCAAAAATCAAGTAAGCAGTGAAAATCAAAAGTATCAAAATGAAAAAAATAAACAAACTGATCCTTTAAAGGATAGCTATAATAAAATATAAAGGAAAATAATAGACTGATCCCTTAAAGGATAGCTATGCAAAAACATCTGAATGTAGACCACTCCCTTGAAGGATGGATACCAAATAGAAAACTTCCTACATTGATTAGTTTTCAAATTATGTCACTTAAAAGCCTTAAAAAAAAAACAAAGCAATAAAATAAATTGTTAAAAGTAATATCCCAAGAAAGCTTCTCACATAAATTAGCTTTCTAATTGTAGGATTCCCGTAATTGATCAATCCACCAATTAGCATAAAAATGATCCCTAAAAGATAAATCCTGATTTTGAAATATGGTGTGAAGAAGGTTATCTCTAAATAAATCCATCCCTCATCCCTCCAAAAGCATATAATCCTAATAAATAACCAAGGTTGAGGCTCTAGCTAACTAAGGTTGTGTCAATATCTCTTACCATCTAGCTAAGGATGCATAGGCCATGTGTATGAGAGGTTCTCTTTTATTTATGGTCCAAGTCAATATCAAGCAAATCCATAATAATAATCACTAAAACCCATAAAATAACAACCATTAAACATTAGAATCTATCTTTATAATCCATTTATTAAAAACATATCTCATGATATAACATCCATAGTCCATAACATGTAAAATCCATAAACATCCATAACATATATGATATAAATGATCAAAATTAAAATACATAACATCTAATCTATAATCCATCACATCACATCATCAATAAAAAAATAACATATTCATAGCCATCAATAAATCCATAAATAAACACACATGATCCATCCATAAACATAAGCAATGTTTGTATATATATATATATACATCAAGTGTCTATACAAATGTCATAACACAAACAAAATGGGGCTTTTGACCCATATAATGTGATCTACTCAGTAAAATCAATCCTATTTAGGTGAATGCTATCACCTCCCTCATCATTTCCTCCTCAACTCACTATACTCACTCTACTAGTAGACCCCCCAAGAGTCCTTTGTGATCTACTATGGCTAGCCACATATAAAGAAAATCAAGCTACATCTAGTAGCCATATTTATACTATCCTTTCATCATATGACATCTCTATAAGCAAATCCTTGTACCTATAGAGTGGTACCATATCTATAGGAATATCACTAGATCTTATAATATCTAGAGTTGGTTTCTCTACCAAAGTAGACCTCATCTGCTTGGTACCTATCCCACTCTTATATGCCCTAGTCATGTTGACCTCTCATGCTATCTAGATCACTTATAATGTGGAAATCTGATCCTATAAAGTATCATCGGTTATTTGTGCCTCATGTAGCTTAGTCCTCAGTGTATCCCTCTCTATAACAACTAAAACTATATCTATATACTCATGGGTGGGAGAATTTTGTAATGGTACATCTTCCTTGTGTGCATCAGGATCATCCTCCTCCTCCATGTGCGTATCTAGGTCATCCTTCTTAGCCTCCTTTATCTCCTCAATAACCACCTCTTATCAAGGTCTCACTAATCTATCTTATCTCCTCCCCATTTTGCTATAAACCACACTGCATAATCATATGTATAACCAATATCATCTAGGTCAGTAGCCACAGGCTCTTCTTATGGCCCCATCAAGACCACCATAGTATCTGGAGTAGGCTAGTCAAATTTTGTATCATCTCACCTATATGTGCATGGGGATAATGGTATATCCTAAAGCAACCCAAAATAATGATGGACCTTGTCAAATAAAATAGCTCTAAATGCTCTAATCATCATCTATGCACTCGTAACTCTTAGGCAGCATCCCCTATCTCCACAGCTAAACCAAGACACATTGGGAAGTGTACATGTGGCCTCTAGATAACATCTCTTATCTATAAGTCACTAAAAACCTATTTATAGTATGCTAGATCATGTACTACCCTATCTATGTATGAAACCACTAGGTCTTCCTTCCATCGAAGGAAGCCTACACTATAAACCATGTCTCTAAAACTAATCCATGAGATCCCTATGGGGTGAATCACATGAATGTGTTCATATGCCCAACAATGTAATACAAAATTAATATTGAGTCTTGATCTGTGCTTAGTGTGTTATCCCCATAACTCCATGTAGATCTACCCCAATAATATGGGCACCCAAGAAAAAATAGTCCTAAACTCTACCATGTCTACTATGACACCAATGAAGCTCCATGGTAATCACCCTCCCATAGAATTAAGTAGCACATAGTAGGTCAATGCTAGCATCATCATCGTCAACACTAGTCTCTCCATAAGGTCCTAGTCATATAATGGTTGAATGAGAACCCCCCAATAATTAATATCATTTCCAATGCATCCTCACCATACAATCATGCCAGTGTCATCACTCACCCAACCTTTTCAATAGTATAAATAGGGGCTCCCTAGATTGACACTCATATATTCTAATGGATATCCTTTATGGTGATGGTCATCTCACTATTCAATAACTTAAATGTGTTGGTGTTATAATCCCACTGCTCTAGTAAAGCCACCATCATGCCAATATCTTGATGGATACAGTGATAATGGTGGATCCTTCTAAATCTAACAGCATACAAATGGGCCCAGTCCTCATCACACATGAACTCTCATAACTATGTCAATAGTGGTAGGATCATATCCCTCATTATAAATATCTCTTATGCCTATCAAAAACATATTTTTAGTTAATCAAGAGCCTAACTTTCTTGATTTTTATTGATCTTATAAGGATTGATGTTGATTTACCCAATCGATATTGATCCTTTTAGATCACGATCAATCCAAATGGTGAATGTCAATCCATATGGATCAATGTCGATTCCTTCCCCCCAAAAATCTTTCCCTTAGGTTATACATTAATAAAAAAATCACAACCTCCCTCCCTACCCACAAATATTTCAAACCACAAAAATATCCTACATAAAAAAAACAAAAACAAATACAAATTTTTTAAGAAAAAAATAACCCAATAACTAAAATCATAAATTTTACCATAATTGTATTTTGCCTACTTCATAGTGAAGTCATCGTCATCATCATCCACTCCCACTTGTCTCCATCATCTCTCACATAAGCTTGAAAGGTGGAAAAATGTGAAATTTTACTCTTGAAAACTTGTTCACATCAATAGCTAAATGAGCCTTATGCCACATTAGATGCCTATTTATAGCCTTTCCTGTGATTGATGTTGATTACTCCAATTGATGTTGATCCCCTAAATCGATATTGATCCCTTATGGATCAATGTTGATTTTCTTAGCTTATTTGAAATTTTTACACTTATGAACCATTTCACATGCTCCCATTCTAGATCCTAAGCCCCGTATTATTCCCTTTACCACAACTATCCCATTTTTATGTCATAATACCCTTTAGATTTGAGGAATTTGACCCTTTATCGGTTTTTCAATCTCCTTAAGGCATAACCCTTTTTTCAACATATTGCCATTATAAGATCCTGAGGGTATCCTTTATCCCAAGAAAATTCATCTATAGGTAATGGATACACTATTCACACACTGGATGTGATGGTCCACCATTCTTATTTTTATTCTCTTGATATCCTTTTATTAAACCTACCTGTTTTAGCTATAGCATTTTGTTACTCGATTAGGTTTTTGGGGCATTACTACTTGCATCACTTTTTATCTCGTTAAGTGTAACCTTAGAAATTCTTTGAGCCATCCACACTTTTGTTTATCCATTTCTATCCTCCACATGTCCATTTCCACTCATCCACATTTATTTTTTCCTTCCATCTTTTTCAAACCTATCATCCATTCCATCTCACTTCTTGATTCTCAATTTGAGGGGGGATACCTCCTCACAATAAACTTGGGGAATTAGGCACCTTATAGTTTTTGTCTCACAACATGATATTTCATACCACTCCACAAAAAAGGGAAAATGTAGATGTTATTTTTATACACCCTTATGTATTAACTTGGTGCATTGTCACGTTTATCCTTCATTTATAACATAATGGTGCCATTCATAATTATTTGAAATAATTACCCATTTACCTTTTCCACATGAGTTAATTTAAGTTGATTACTATAGTCAAATAATAATTAACCTTATTTTACTATCCCTAACCATAAAATCATAAAAATAAATAAAAAACAAAAACCCTCCCAACCTCCTAACAAACCCATCCTATGGTTTAAACAACCTAACAAATTAGACATTGGTTAAACCTATCTTTACCTCATAAATAACCCTTTTGAATGCCCTAAAGATCACCTCCACCCATTTTGGGCAATTGACATTGATTCTCTATGATTGACATCGATCAACTTGAAAAGACATCGATCCATAAATATATAGTGAGCCTCCTCATCTTGAGAGATATTCATAGTGATTTTTGAACTTTGAACCTCTACTAGATTATTTCTTGGAACATGCATACAAACATTGTCAACACTTTACCACCTCGTGGAACCTCTGTTCATACAACTATCAAGGGATTTTAAAGGTTTTTGAGCATAGTTTTATAGTCTTCATTATTTTCATGTTTTTAATCCATTCAAGGTTAGTATTTTATGTCAATTCATTCATATTTAAATATTTATATCTTTTACACCTCTGTGTCAACATTTCCATTTGGTTTTCATCATTTTATCAATTTTACAAGTCATTATTATTGGGTATTTTTATAATTTATAATGTATACTTAGAATCGATGGTGATCCTAATCAACATCAATCCTATAAGATAGTCATTTATACTTGCTAAAATATTAAAACAACCTTGAAGTCTATTTTCATAACATTCACAGTCTTAAAAACCTATTAAATCCTACATGCATTTTTATAAAAATATGTCTTTCACATGTAGATGACTCTACCTAGATTAGCACATGATATTTTTAGCATATTTGATCTCCCCATTGTCCCACAACCTTTCTTCACTAATCAAAGTGAAATTAAATTTAAATTAGGTCTTTGTACTATGGTTTTCACACCTAATTAGGAAAGCATTCGTGAATAATTCGCTATAATTCAAGAAGATGTTGATATAACAACTAAATTTTGGGATGATTACTTTGATCACCTTAATGTTGTTTTAGATTAGACATCTTTATTGTTATCTATTTTCATCCTATCCTTATATATATTTGTAATTTCATTTTTATTTATAAATTTGAGTGTTAAACATGGGTTGACATCCACCTAAGGAAGTAGATCACTTTTTAAGACTGGTTTCTTACCAAGAAACCCATTCATCTTTCTATTAATAATTTTTTTGTGAGTTAGTGTGATCTATAGGTCATTCCTCCATAGTCAAAGAGGAGTTTCCACAAGCTTGATCAATGGTGCACAATTGATCTCCATCTCTAGGTAATCTTTAAAACCCTACATTTACTTTGTTTTTGGTAGCTAATTAGATCATATTGAAAAAAGCAAAAAATACTAAAACACCCAGATTTTGGATAAGATAACATTAGATGCCTTAATGAGACTAAAAGAGAATTGAAAGACCTAAACCAATCCCTCTTCATGTGGTAGTTTTGGAAAAATATCATAGGCTTCATCTACAACTTTTTGGGAATTTAGTGCTAGCACAATGACAATGGGAAAGTGTTGAGCATTAAGCTCCTTAGAATGACTCTGGAAGGAGGTTTCCCCAGTGGCTTGAGGTACTGTATTAACATGACTTACTTAGATGTATATGGTAATTGTCTTTTAAGGAAAATCCCAAAGGATTTTAGTAAATATATTCCCTTTCTTGTGCAATTAGATATTTTTAACATCCAGTTCATAGGACCCATTCCCAACTAGCTCACTATTTGCACCTATCTTAATCTCATTCATCTCAATGGAAACCAACTTAATGGCCCAATCTCATGGGAATTAATTAGGCTTGAGTACTTTAATGAATTTAATTTTATAGATAATATACTTACGAGGAAAATACCTTCTAAGTGGGTTGTTAGTAACACTAACCTTTTTTAGAATAACCCACTAAGGAGACCTTATACACAACAATCAATGTATTGATAACTACCTTATTTGATTGAACCACCTATTATTCATTAAATCCTTTATACACCTCAATAACACTGGGAAAGTTCAACTTTGAGGTATCCATTAGGAGATTCTTTTGAGGTTCTTGTAATACCTTAATGGGTAACTTGAAGGTATCTCCTAGGAGATACCTTGAAGATATTAAAAGGACCTTCAATGTAAAGGAAAATTCCACTTATGTGAATTTTGAAGGTATCTATAAGATGATAACTTAAAATTCCCCTTCAATATATGACAACACCCTTTGAGGTGTCTCTTAGGAGATTATTTCAAAGGCCTTGTAATTCCTTAAAGGTATGACAATGCCTTTTAGTGTAATTCTTGTAAAGGTAATTATTTAGATTTAAAACTATTAAAATAACTCTTGTAGATTCTCTGTGTCAAAAAAATTCTCTACAAATTTTTTTTCCATCATTAGATTTGTATCAAGAAATTCCCTTTCATAAAGTTTCACTCTATTAAGTTTCACATAGGGATATTTCACATCGTGAATGGGAATGGGAATGGTTCAGATTCCATGTTAACTAGGAAGATAGAGTCTTCAATCTTTACCTCTCTTGTTTTTCTACATTTTACTCAAAAAAAAGAATCAATAAGTGCATGGATTTGGCCTAGGAAGGTACACATGAAGGGTTCTATTGAGATAATAATGTAAAATTCTAGACCCTCACATCTTATTGATAATAATCATTAATCTATTGTTGGTGAGAAAATCCATGGAAAATTTCAAGGGAGGAGTGGATTATGATGTAGGAAATAATTAACTCCCTTTTATATTGGCCTTATATTTGAATCCATTGTATCCTATTGATATCCTCTTGTAACAAGCCAAGCCAACCTAAACCAAGCCAAACCAAGCCAAGCCATGGGAAACATAGGCATGATAAGTTTGATCTCATATTTTTGGTGTGGCCAATTCCATTCAACTATTCCACCCCCATCCTAGAGTTTGGATAAGATAACATCAAATGCTTCAGTGAGAATAAAAAATTATTGAAAAACCCAAACCAATCCCTCTTCACATGGTGGTTCAGGAACAATAACATAGGCTTGCTTCATCTACAACTTTATGGGAATTCAGTGTTGGCACAATGACAATGGGGAAGTGTTGAGCATTAAGCTCCTTGGAATGACTCTAGAAGGAGGATTCCATAGTGGTTTGAGGTACTGAAGTAGTATGACTTACTAGGATGTCTTCAATAATAGTATTTCAAAGAAAATCCCAAAGGATCTTTGTAAATGGATTCCTTTTATTATGTAATTAGATATTTATAACAATCAAGTCATAGGATCCATTCCCACCCAACTCACTAATTTCACCTATCTTATTCTCATTAATCTCAATGATAACCAACTTACTGGCTTGATCCCATGGGAATTAACATGGCTCGAGTGCCTTAATGACTTTAATTTTATAGTAATCTAAGTATAAGACAAATACCCTCTTAGTGGCCTACTAATAAAACTAAACCTTTTAGGAATAACTTACTTAGGAGACATTATACACAATAATAAATATAATAAAAACTACCTTCAAAACACCTATTTACTCATTAAATCACTTATACACCTCAATAACACTAGGCAAGTTCAACCTCAAGGTATCCACTATGAGATTCATTCAAAGGCCTTATAATACCTTCATGGGCAACTTGAAGTTATCTCCTAGGAGATACCTTTAAGTTATTAAAAGGACCTTCAAGGTAAAGGAAAATTCCACTCATGTGCATGTCGAAGGTATCTATTAGGAGATAACATCAAAGTCCCCTTTAATGTATGACAATGCAGTAATTATTTAGATTTGAAACTATTAAAATAACCTCATTCCATACAAAGTCATGCATGGGTGATTTACCTTATTCAAATGTCTTAGATTATTTGTGCCAAAAAAAATCATGTTAGAAACTTTCACATTGTAAACTTTAGCATTAAAAACTTTCTCTATGGAAGGTTTCACTCTGAGAATTTTCACGTTGAGAACTTCATATTGGAATATTTTATTGTAAAAGGTTTCTCGTTAGAAAATTTCATATTAGAGGAATTATTTTATAAATTTTGGTTTGTAAAAGCTTTACTTTAGTAATTTCCTTTTGGCAATTTTGTGGTGGCAACAATTACTTTGACATGTTTTTCAAATGGCAACTTTCTTCACAATCTTAGTCTCCAGGAGATTTTGTATCAAGAAATTTTGCTTCGAAAACATTATCTTTGGGTTATATCTTAAAATTATTTTATGTCATGAATATACATGTCAAAAAGTTTCCATCAGAATCTTGTATTTTGGAGACTTTCCATCAAAAGGATAATTTTTGGCAACTTTTTTTTCAGCAACATTGAGAGTAAATCCTTATGAAAGGCATTATCTGCTTCAAAGTCTTTAGTCCATTATTGAGTCTCTCCACCATCCCAGTTTTCAATCAAGGATTACATCAAGTATACTAATATTATTTTTTATTACACTATTTTCAATGATCAATATGCTAAACTATTTAGATATGTGAGATATTATTAATGCATTTGATGCCCACTCCCATGATGAGAACTTAACTCTAACATAAAGGTAATTGGTTTTAGATCTACTTCATTTCAAGAGATAAGAGATACACTTCATGGAAAATAATCTTGAAGTGATGCCATGCATAGACCAATTATGGGATATCTTCTTCGCTTGTAAGGTGATGGGGGATGCCTTCTTGTACCATTTGAATCACAAGACCATTGTGGCCTACATCTTAGGAGATGTATTATAGAGGTAATTATATTTACCATTTGTATATGCTACTCATGATTTACATAGGGTGGTAGGATGGAAGCAAAATAATTTAATCAATAAAACACTAAGCAAGTGGCTTATCATTGACAAAATTATCATCCCAAAGGAGAACAACCCCATACTTATCACTAGGTTTAGTATGGGGATTTACATTGGTATCTTTTTGGAACCAAGTTACACTCTGGGGCATGGGTTTTAGGTATGTGGTTTGAAAAATTGAGTGGTGGAATAGTAGGTTAAGCCAGTGGATTATTCAACCAATTTTATGGGCAAACATGTCATTTCTAATAAAAAATAAAATCACTAAGTTAGTCAGATGGTCAAAACTATAATCTATGGTGGATAGGTCTCAAATAAACTTTAAAAAAAGGGAAGGGTAAGGTAGATAAGGATTATATGTCTTTGAACAAGAGATTCTCAATTTATCTCTTTAGTAGAAAAGTCTCTCAAAGACCAATGGTTATTTTTTTAGCTATTGTTCACCTACAAACAAACATGGTTGGGAGTTTGGGTAATTATATATAGGGTAATTCTAGGTCTCAATGTAAGGTTTTTATTTTTAGGGCTATTTTTGCATACCTTTATACTAGAGGTTATAGCTCAAACCAAGAATTTATTAAAGGAAGCTATTAATTAATTATAGAATATTATATCAATTGAGACACTTATAAACACTTAAGAATAATGATTCAACATTTAATAATTATACAAATTAATGTACATATCAATATTTAATAGCTATAACACATCTAGGATTAATCATTCATAAACACAAAATAAGATTCATCCATAGCGATTGCACACGTCAAAATTATTAAATCAATTAAAAACTAGAGAAACTTCAAATTCATGAACATAAAAAGGGAATAAGATAGAAAAAACAAAGTTAAATGGCAATAAATATTCTTGATTTCTTCTTGTATTCCATTCAAAAATTTTAACCTTTTAATTAGGGTTATAACTCATATATATAGATCTTGGGGAAGAGGTCTCCTTATCCTCCAAGATCAGAATGTTTTATTTACATATAGATAGACCATAAGATAAGTCTAAGTTACATAATGATGAATTAAAAATAACCTATACATGTAATGTAATCATGCTACTCAAAATTTAGTTTAATTATAATATATAAATGCAACTAAGACTTTATTATTTAGGTATGGCAGTTACATGCAAAATAATATAAAATTAGCCAATCTAAATTAGGTATTTCTTGAAATATATTAAGACTATTATAGGAACTATAGTAAAAATGGTAGTAACTTCCATAGTGACTAGAAGTGAACTTTAAGAACTAAATGTTTGAACTATCTTCACCATAGGAATAGTAGTTTGAGTTGACATCAATGTGGGAGTTGTTATTATTGCTAGAGTTGGTGGAGTTGGCATGGTATAACTAGTAGATTGAAATTTCTAATTAGCTTTATTATTTGAATATAAGTCTTTATATTGATTGTAGGCCTTGACATGATATGATATCATTAGACCCATATCTAAAAGAGATGGTCTAGTTACCATACTAATCTCACATATTGCTTATTTTTTTCCACCTTAGTCATTCTAAAACTAACTTTGAATACCTCTACCTTGGTGGCTTTCTTCCTTGATGAATTTAACTTAGCCTCTATATTTTCAAGGCTTAGACCTTGCAAGCTTTATTTGAAATTATTAGAGGCTTGTTTGATCATCTAGTCAAATGCAACTCTCATTACCAACCTTATTCTATTATCTCAAATAGTGTCTAATTCTAGTCTTAACAAAATCTATTTAGCCTATTTCTCTTATTTGTCCAATTTATTAAATAATGCCTCTAAATATAGAACATAATATTGGGCCTTTTATGTCCTTATTAATGTTAATTTCATGTCATTTGAGGCCTCTAATGGATTCATCAAATCTAGATGGTTGAAATATTTATTGGGTGTATACAACACTAGGAATTTAAACTTGTTATCATCTTCTTTGAGTGCCATGAATAATTTAGTTATGATATTAACATGTGGATCCAAATTGACTCTTAAAGAATGAATGGAATCAAGGATTTCATATAATCTAAGGGAAGCATCCTATACATCCTATTCAATTCCCTAAAGAACCTGAAATCCTTTTTATTGCTTTCAAAGTATTTCCAACTCTTCCTTGAGCTCTTTCCTAGCCATTTTAGTTCCTTGATGTATGGCCATGATAGCTTATTTGTGGGTCTCCATATATGTTTTAAATTCCTCTCTATAAGGGGACTAGCAATTTTTCCTATATTATCTTTTACTTAAGGAGTATACTTCCTCCCTCTCTTCCATGATTAGGCTCCTACATGAGCTATCTTCTATATTCCTTGTTCTCACGCTCTGTACTCCTGAATTGGATTTGTCAAATAGGGAGCTCACTATTGGAAATTATATAATATTTAGACTAGGATTCTTAGAGGCTGAGGCTCCTAGTTTCTTAGCCTAATCTAGAAGAGTGAGGTTCATGGGAGAAAAGGGTAATGATTCCAGTTGAGAATTCTCTTTAGGTTCTTTCTTAATGGATGTGGGAGGATTAGACATTATAGGCCAAATAATCTTTGACCAGTATATGTTCCCGTATTATGGCATTGGATGAACCACATAGACTAGTTACCTCCTAGGTTTTCTCTTAGTTTTTACCATTGTGGTTACTGTGGTAGGACTGGAAGAAGTCAATGATGAACCCAAGTAGGTATAAGGGGATGTAGTTGAAGGCATGGATTGATCAATGTCTAAGGTAGACAAGGCTAATGTTAATTAAATGAATTTTAATAGAAGGGAAACACAAGGGATGGAAACCACATGGATATAAATTATAGAAGTGGAAGGGGGAACATGATCTATGGTTTTAGGCAAACTCATGGATGGGTCTAGGATTAATATACCTATTGAGACAATCCATTGAGGAAAAAGTGTGGAGACAATGAGACCAGGGGTGATTAAAACTATAGATAAATACATAAGAGGGTAAAAACTCAATAGAGATGTGAGAAAGGGGCCCTTACCATATGAGTCACTTGTGATAGGTGATTTGGCCTTATGTTCCTATAGGCTCATAACCCTCACCTATTATAGCTCCTCCTCATCTACTTCCTGAATTTAGGCTTCCTATGGTATGTCTTTGTTTTTCTTCTTACATGTGGACTTGTGGACTATAATGGAAGAGAATATGAAATAATGATTATCATGGAGTCTAAAGTATCTAGTGTTTCCTCTTTGTTTAAGGAATCTAATAATATAACCCTAGCTTCCATTAGTGCTTCCACTTGTGCTTCCAATTGTGCATTATATCCAACTATTGTTAGCTCCTTGACTAACTCTTGCTTGAACTCAATCAGTTTAATTATTAAGGGTTGAACTAAGATCACTTATTCTTGTGTTGAGGTAGGTAGTTTTTTCTCTTTAGTTTCTTATTATCCATCGATTGGTACATCTTTTACCAACTATTATTAGTCCTAAGGCTAGATTGAGATTATTGGGGATCAGACCCCTCACTTTTTGGCTATTGTGATGACCTCCCACTCTATAAATTTGAGGATATCCATTCTTTAGAAGGTGGAATTTAGAAAAATGATTCATTGAGTGTCAAGTATGGTTCTACTTGAATTACTCTTAGCAAGTCCTCACATTGGTAGCCATTTCTTTGACCTCATTATCATCATTGGCATTGAAGAAGATAAAGTCATGATTGATTGGATCATGTTTGTATTCAAGGATTAAGGTGTGAATTTTATTTTGGACCTTTTTGTGAGGGTCCCCATTTTTGTGAGGAAGGGTGGGCAATGCATATTCATTCTTGGAGTTACCAACCTCTCTAAACTATCTTTGAATGGTGTGCACCATTGACCCAATGGTTACATGAGACCCATGGAATGTGGCCTTCTTGTTTTTTGTAAGCTCTTCATCTATGTTGTTTTAAATTTGATGAGAAATTTCTTGCTCATCCACCTTGTCTAGAAAAAAATTTAGAAGTTGAAGAGGATCTACTTTATGCCCTGCCACCATAATCATTGTGAAATATGAATATATCTAGTAACATCTCATGTTATTGTCTAGTGTCTGAGATATACATGGGGAGATTATCAATAATGTTTCATTGTGAATAGCCACCCATACCTAAGGATAAAGGTCTTCATAAATCTTGATTATGTTCCTCACATATGAATACATATGCACAAAGCTATAATAGTCACATATCTTATTTTTATGATCTCATTGTTAGGTTCTCATAGGACTCTATTATGTCTATACATAGTGCCCATGAATACATCCAATAAATAGGAAATCATGTAGAAATTTCCCCCTAATGACCATTTTTCCTTCACCAGAATCTACTCCTAGATGCATGCATTAATGATTTTCCCCAATGCATAGGTATGTTTTGAGATAGTTATAAGGTATAAAAGGGGAACCCATTCTAAGTATACATAATTGATAATAGCATGACCAAACATCCCATTCAGTAGTCCCATCCCTATGTGGATTCCCATTCTAAAACTAGTAATGGGGATTGGGATCTTGGCATGTTCTTTCATGGTGAATTTCTCCCTAGATAGTATCTATTTTAAAAGAGCTCATTATAGATAGTTTTCTTTTTTCCATGTAACTATAATATGTAAATCATATATAATATATATAATAGGCAAGATTAAATACCTATTGAATGATTCTTTAGATATGCATGTGATTATAGTGTCATTATCTACATAATGTAGATAACCTCCATCCATGATTCTTAATTTAAAGAATATACCTCATAGCAAATCGATTCATGGCATCACTTCTATTTTGTAGTGGCATAGTATAATGCATGGCACTTGAGTAGGATTATGTATTTTATCAGTTGTTTATCCTTAACTACTATGTCTTATTATAGTGAAAACATATCAACATCCTTAATTGCTTCCCATAAAGCTAAATAATTCAAATAACACCTCTTGAATATAGTAGGCTCGAACATAGTATCAAGGTATTTTATAGAGTCCTTGATTGAGAACCTAGATGGTGTGGGGGTTATCCTATAAGTCCTAAAAGATGATGCCATGGTAACTATGTTGAGTATTGGTATATCACAAGATTTTTATAATGTTTTTTCTTCACTTAACTAAATATCTCAAGTCATAATTCACTGTGATAGTGGTTAGGGATCTTGGGATTTCTTGAAGCTAAAGTTTACTCTATCTTGAATGATTGATTGATGTGAACTTGGTTAGGGGCTTGCTATAAATACTCAAGATCTCTTGCAATTATTTCCAACTCATGTACCATTACTAATTAGTGTCTATAAGCTCATCACATTATTTAAATTTGAATTTGACCACCTTATCATAATGTTTATGCCATGTAGGATGCATTGTCATGTGGAGATCCATAGTGTAACCTAGATTATCACCAAAAAAAATTATCATCTTAAAAGATAAGAACCTTGTACATATCACTAAGTTTAGGATGGGGGTTCACATTGGGATGGCCCTCCTAAATATAATTTATAGTTTCCAAAGTATCCAACTTCTTCACCTAGAATGGGTTCTACTTTTGGACATGTTGATGACCTCATCCTTAAATTTTGCCTTGGGGGAAATAATTAGCATTAGGGTATGACAATAGGTTTTACACAAGGATAAGTGTATTATTGGTGACCACTATTATATGATGTCATATCTCTTAGATGTAGTAATGGGAATTGTATACATACACTACAAATTACCTTGAAGCCTAGTTTCAGATTACATAAAAAATTACATTAGTGATTATTATTAATTCTTAGGAGATACATTCAATGTCCCCTTAAATGTATGATAATTCCCTTCGAGATATATCTTAAGAGATGCCTTCAAAGGCCTTGAAATATATTTATGGTTTAATTGAACATATATCTTAGGAGATACATTAAAGATGCCCTTAAAATTATTATAAGGCCCTTCAAGTTATCACCTAGTAGTGCTTTCAAGGTGAAGAAAAATTCTACTCATGTGCATGTTGAATGTATCTACTGAGAGATACATTCAACATCCCTTTGAATGTTTGACAATTCCCTTCAATGTGTCCCATAGGATATTCATTTAATGGCCTTGAAATACACTTGTAATACCATCATGGTTAGCTTGATGGTATCTCCTAAGAGATACCTTGAAGGAAAAATTCACTCTTGTGCATGTTTTGAAGGTATCTCCTAGGAGATACCTTGAAGGTACCTATTGATGTGCATTATGATACATATTAGAAACATATTTCCCTTTCATCTTTCTTCTTTAAAACAAATATTTGTGGATTCTTTTACCCATCAAATTATATTGGCTGGTGTCTAATATTCTATAGATGTACAGTCAACTTTTAGGCCATCCCATTTGAATTATTTTTACATCTCTCTACAGATAATTTATTTTTGGTTTGGTCATACATTATCAATTTAAGTTCAAGTTAGTGTATATATTATGAATATATAATATGTATTTTGTATTGTAGTTTATAATTCACAATTTTGATATACAATTAATCACTACTTAATCACAATAATTTTTTTAAATGATGCAATATGCAACTTGTATTTTATAAAATATCAACATTTAAATTATTTTAATTACTTTGTATAATGTCTTCAAATGAGAAATGAATTCCAAAAATTAAGAGGAAGAAGAAGGCCTCACTCTAAGAGAATTTGGATACAGTATTGTTTAAACTTGAACATTTATTTGGCATTTATAACTCTAGGAAATCTATGTGTTGGTGATTTCCATTGCATGCAAAAAATGGGTGTCATACTTTGGGGTCTAGATAGTGATAGATTAAATTGGAATAATATTATAGGTATATATTATTCCATTCATAAAAAATAAAATTAGAGGAAGGTGTTGAAATCAATAAAGACATACCAACATTTCAAATGATTAGCTCACACAAACTAGGAAGGCCATTCAAAAATGAAATAGATAATATCTTTTAGCAGAGACTTATCTTTAATTTAAAAAATTTAGATATATGTGAAGTTATAAGGGTATGTAAGGGATATGGATTAGTGCATACTTGTATACAATTTCAAAGGAATTTATCTTGAATTACATAAACTAAAGAACAAACAATTTTTAATGTTCAATTTCAAAATTGTTTGATAAATCAGAGACACCAATAAAAGAATAACTATTTTGATCAGTACTAGGTGTATAAAATTTTTAATTTATTTTATAATAATTATTTATTTTTAAAATATAACATCATAATAATATTTCATTGTGTATGATTTATTTTTAAAACATAATAGCTTAGCAATATTTTAGTGTGTAGCACTAATGACATTACATGCAAGTGAAAAAACAATAATAATGGAAAATCAAATCAATGAACATGACACATTAAAATTTTAAGAAGGTAACATAATATCATGCATATTTTTAAAATTATATAATTTTTTTAGTTGTCAATCATTTATAATACTGAAAAAATATTTATTCATTTATTTATGTCTCAATTAAAACAGTTCACAACACAACTCTACAACTTTGTGTCTCCAACATAACAACCCATGCCACAACTCTATAGCTTATTGATTCGATAAAAGTAACCCAAGGTAAAACTCTACAACAAGACACATTTTTAAAATACAAATATAAAATCAATCAATGATGAGAATTTTTAGTTACTACATTATAAAATACCTTATAGGAAATAAAGAATCAAAGGTTCAATGAAAGAGTGCACATGTACAAACTAGAAAAAGGCAAAAAAGGTGAAAACCCCTTTCAATGAATGTGTAATCATACAATTTCATACACTAGAATATATTAATTATCTATATTTGTTTAAACACATTACAATTGAATTTTTCTTCATAGACATGATATTGTAGAAGACAATAAAATATAGACTTGCATCAGCTTGGGATTTGGAAGTCTGGTTTCATTTTATTATTGTGTCGACTTGAATATGGTTGTATTTACCCATTAAAATGTTGTTTACATATTAAATTTACCTATTTTAAAATAAAATAATATGTTTTATATTGTGTATTAAATACAATAAATTTTGATGTTGAGTATCCATGATCTTTATCAATATAAAAACATTTTCTTTGAATGGACATAAATATTATGATTATAAGAAATTCGATGAAGAATAGATTTCATATTAAGAATATTTTGATGAAAAAGGGTGCATGTGCATGCACACACACACATATTAAATAAGTAATCACACACACACACACACACACACACACACACACACACACACACACACACACACACACACACACACACACGCTAGATATAAGAATTATTTGATATAAGGAAAGAAATGAATAAAGTATATTGTAATAAAAACAATTATATTTCTAATGATTTAAATAGTTTTTAATTTGATGTTTCTTATTTGAAGTATATGAAGGGGGTTCAACTATAGGTGTATATTCATTTGAAGTTAGTGATAGTGAACTTTGGCTTAGAATGATTAAATCCTATTTCATTTACTATGATGGGCTATATAAACATATAAATATGTATTGGTATGAATAATAATAGTTGATTCTTTCATTACTATAAGAATATAGATGTTGGTTGATCAATGTTAAATTTTTATCAATGTTTATGAGAAATGAGTTATGGAAAAATTGGATTATTTTAAAATATGATCAAGTTATAAGATTTAATATGAACATGTATATGCATATGTATGTTACAAAACTAGAAATAGAACTGGTACATCCATGTATAATGAGTATAGTTACATGTGCATGAGCATGTATATATATATGAATATTTATAAGATTTAAGGATATTCAAATAAAATATCATCAAATGAAATGCATTATATTTATATGTTACAATATGAAATGCAAATCCAAAGTGTAAGTGTGTGTGTGTGTGTGTATGAATCTTTATAATATTTAAGGATATTCAAACAAAAATATCATCAAATGAAATGCATTATGTTTATATGTTACAATATGAAATGCAAATCCAAAGTACATACACACACACACACACACACACACACACACACACACACACATGAATCTTTATAAGATTTAAGGATATTCAAATAAAAATATCATCAAATGAAATGCATTATGTTTATATGTTACAATATGAAATGCAAATCCAAAGTGCGCGCGCGCACACACACACACACACATGCATATATATATATATGAATCTTTATAAGATTTAAGGATATTTAAATAAAAATATCATCAAATGAAATGCATTATGTTTATATGTTACAATATGAAATGCAAATCCAAAGTACACACACACACACACACACACACACACACACACACACACACACACACACACACACACACACACACACACACATATATGAATCTTTATAAGATTTAAGGATATTCAAATAAAAATATCATCAAATGAAATGCATTATGTTTATATGTTACAATATGAAATGCAAATCCAAAGCACATAAATGATAAATCAAGTAACATGTAAAACATTTTCCTAGAAAATGTCCATGTTATATTTCTTATAATATAATATTTTTAATAAATTCTTGCTTTCTTATTTTACAAATTATAGACATTTCAAAGGAGGAGATAAAATTGACTTCTAAAAAACTATTGATTTTGGGATTGGATGACTTATTATTTATTGTTCATAAAACAAAAGATATGAAAATGAATGATACGAGAAAAAAGAAGATTATAAAATAGAAAATATGTCATACTACATTTGATATCATTCCAAAAAAATTGTGAAGCTATCACTATAGTCTTTTTCTCATGTTGGTATTTAGTTAATGATAAAGGACAATCATTTCATGCTACTCCTTCAAGCCATGGGTTACACAAGTTCAAATTTAATGTTTGTTTGGGGGAAAATATATTCTAATCCCTTTAATATAAACATAAAGAAATTGTATGAATTTATTTTTAAAGGGACCTTTGGGTATGATTTTTTAATTACCAATACACTGTTCATTGATTGTAATTCTTGAAATTGTGTTATAAATAAAAAATTGAAAATGAATTATGTTATGTCAAGTAAATATACTAAAAATTAAAGTTGGTAAGATGAAAAGGATTGGAGAATAAAAATGACATCTATCATCACATTCTTGGGAGAAAGCAAAAAATCCATGCCAACAATTGTGAACCATTGTTTAGAAGGATGTAACTTCACCATATGATTCTTTCAAGTATATTTATTTACTATAAAATATACTTATAATAATAAACATTATCATCAACTTCACAAAAATAAATTCTATTTTTTTTCAAATGTATTCCAATCTATTTCAAATTTATCAATTTTAATTTAGTAATGATTTGATCTCATTAAGTGTAATTTGATTTATAGTTAGAGACACCTTGAAAGTATTGAATTAGGTCCAAGTTTGAAAGTTAATCCCCTTGCAATTGGATACTCCATTATTTTATCTTGAAATTGCCCAAGTTGTTCCATTAGTATATTGACACCTCTCATGAAAATCTTCCCAATGAACAAAAAATGATTCTCAAGTCTCTATCTCATTAAATTTGTGTTTTGATTCTAAGTCAGTTACTTTGGACTCATAAAAACCTTAAAAACCTGATTAGAATGTAGTTTTAGTTCCTATGTTTCCTTGGTTCCAAAGTTGAATGGTTATCCATCAAACCTCATATTTTTTATGATTAAGAAACCTTGGGAAACATCAAATGAGATTTTATTAGTAGATGAAATAATTTATTATTATGTTTTCATCCATACTTTATCTCTTAGGAATATTTATTATTTTATTTCATTCTACTAATAGTGTTTTGAGATGAAAACCTAGACTTAATAAGAAATATATTTGTCCTTTAACCATGTGTTAAACCATCTTAGTTGCTCTTAATATGGCCCTGTCTTTATCCACATGATGCCTAAGAGGGTATTAATAGGCCAAAATTCCATAGTAACAAATTTTACTAGGCCTAGTGGGGACTTCCATTATGTGAAGCATAATAATAAAACTAGAATCAATTGATACTGGAAATTTTGCCAACCTATATAAATGGGATAACTACCTATGCACAAGTGTTATTCCTCATCTTTAAATGCATTAACTACCTGCACATGATTTATCTTTCTCATAATCATATTATAGATATATTTATGGGACTTATGATACATTAAAGGTGCCATTTTTCCAAGTGCTTAGGTGAGGGTTAGATATAAAATTGGTTGATTAAATACTTCATACATTAGTCCACTTATTAGTAGACTTTGAGACTTTAAGTTTACCTTTTTATTTGGTCTTGAATTACATCACATTAGCCAAAAAAAAATTCAAATACACAATCCTTGCATATAAATGTAAAATTAGACATATGAATGTGTTAGTCTTTATCTTTTTCTATAAAAGTTATATAATGTAGATGCATGTATTACACATTCTCCTTTTGTCATAGTAATGATATGAAGGGTAGTGATAATATTTATCCACCATTGGAAGCAATGAAAATTGAAATTACTTTATATTCCTCTTTATAAATATTACAAGATGAAAATTAGTGTGACCTAAAAATCCAAAATGATATCATAGATTTAGATTTACAATGCAAATATAGTGAAGTATTATGCAATGTTTATCTACCCCTTTAATGTGAGTTGCTCAAAAATACAAATTATGAATATTTTTCTCTATCTTTCTTAAATTATTAGAATCTAAGGTTTTTAACTCTATACACATTCAAAAGTATATGATAATAAATGATCCTAAAGTTTGTACTAATGTTGATCCAAAACCATGTAGTGACAATTTTCATGATCCTCTTATACTAATTTTTAAAATGGATAATCAATTACAACCCATAAGTGAGCCTTTAAAAAAACCATTATTATTGCAAGTTATGTCATATCCATAATGCATGCCACTGGAGAGATCCAAAATCAAGTTCATGATCTCACTTTATAAACTAAATCATGTTGTGAAAACATCAAATATCATGTTATCCAAGGATAACCCCTTATATAAGTTGTATATGAGAATCCATATCCAAAATATTTTTTTATGCCTACAGTACCATTTTTCGATATTTGTGTATATCCTTTCATGAATTTAACACAATATACACTTTATACTTGAGATTAGGTGAATTATGAATGTATCTAACTTAAAATTTTCATTGAAGTCATACAAGATAATCTTTAGATTACTTCTAAATTTTACCTAATGTTTCCTTGTCTAACTTCAAAAGGTTAGAAGATGCATTATTATCTAATTATAATAAGTACATAGTACTTAATATCACATTATAACATATACAAAGTTTAAAACAATGAAATAATTATCTCATTTAAGACTACATTTTGTGGTTCAAAAATACTCTGCACTTTCTAACTTATTAACCCTAAAATTTGGGAAATTAATTTATCTTTAATATAGGTATTTTATCTCACTCAAAGAAAGGTAAATACATACACTTCTCACCTATTTTGAGATATTATACATGGATGTATCCAAATATACATATGATTTAAATTATATAATAATAAAGGTTACTTAATCATAATCATTCTCAAATAAGAAACCAATTGTCAAAAAATAAATGAATTATAATTTAACATATAAAATAAGGCATACACTTAAATTAATTCATAAGATAGATGAATCACCAAAATGGTTCTTATAAAGGAAGAACAAGTCAAAGTACTCAATAGAGAAATGGAAACTATTTACAAAACATCACTTAAATTAAATTAACCTTATTTTTTTATAATGGTAAAGTGAGGGTTTTGAAAGTGTCCATTCCATTTTACATGTAATAGGAAAAATTCCAAAAAAAAACCCAATCAAATAACAATAAATTGCATGGGCTAACATAAATTTTTTGAACAATAGTAAATCAACAATAATTAAATAGAAAAAATATAATGTCTTATGGCAAACAATAAGAGAAAATGACAACTAGAAATTAAACATCAAGTCTTAGAAGGACTAGATTACACTCCTCTACCAATTAATTCATTACTTTCTCAAGGTCACCAACACTCTCACATTCCCCTCTATCATCTTTCCTTTGTCCTAGACTTTGTTCCGTTTTCTCAGACTTAGGATGATATGTTCCTCTTTCCCAACTTTGATGACTTATTTTTATTGACTCTTCAATCCACCCCAACATACGTAAATATCATAAGATATTATAGAAGGATTTCATGCTCACATGGTGTTGAGTTCATCAAAAGGATAAGTTGCATGTGGATGATTCCCTGCTAGCACCAAAAGTTAAAAGTTATCATAGATTTACACATGAACTAAGTTTTGATTCATTCCTATAAATAATTATTAATGTGTGCCCTATGCATAATATCTTCATGAATCTCCATCACACAAAACTATTAGAGTGTAAGTATAGCACACAAAGTTCTCTAACTTCAAATTGCATAGGAAAGAGTGCACAATGTATACATAATTTCCAACCTTAAGTGTGCACCCAAGATCTTCATTATTATTATTATGAACTTTTACCCAAGCTAATCATGTCTAAATGAATAAGGCATGTGCTCAATTTTATCTTCTCCACATTTTTTTACCAATATTCTATTGTACACATCAAGTCACACAAAGGATAAACATGATGTAAGTGTGTACTTGGTTGTTTGAGTGAACACATGTATTTAGAATGCTAAAGATAAATAGGCATGAACCACATGTAGAGAGAAACCAAAATTATAGGAATCAGTAAAGGTGTGCACTCCCCTTAAATACATAACTCTAACACATACACAAAGATTATGGAGAAATCTAAAGAAAGTCTACATAGCCTCTACATCAAAAAGTAGTCCATTTGGATTTAAAGGTGGTGAAAATAAGTAAAAGTGGTAGTTTATCCTGATTGGAAATTGAGGGAGGTTGATTTAGAGTGTAAGTAAATGAAAAATTTAATAGGAGGGTGTATAGTGCATGCCCACACACTAATTTTGACTATAAAATCATACTTATATCCTTGATTCTTTTGTAGATTATTTGAAGATCCAAAAATGACCTTATAATTAGTTCCATGACCAAATTATTATCTCTAAATTGAATGAGAGTGGATTGTGGTAAATTTTCTATGGGGATCTGGTCCTTTTAATCATGTTATAAGTTTGAGCACTGACTCTTAGATTTAAGTTCCTATCTACCATCTTGAGTGGTGAATTAATTACACAAGGTCCTACCTAGCTTGATAAAATACCAAAATTTCATTATGAAAAGGATCCCTCTCTTAGGTACAACAAATCTCTATCCATTCAAGTTTTTAATATTGGTTTAGGCATTATAATTAATGATAATTGAATCATATTTCTTCCATGATATATGTTATGTGTGCACTAAATGTTTTTTATATTTGTAGATGGATGTTTATCCCTCTCATTGTTGTCCTACTTTTACACATATATATAATATTTAGACCCCTTTCATGTCTCACACTATGTATACATGGGTCTATATAGGCCTTATCTATGGACTATTTATCATCCCTCTCAATTTTTTAATGTGTTTCCATAACTCCATGAAAAATACTTGTGTATTAGATGAGTGATTTGAGGACTGTATATTTTAGTTATTTTTTTATTATGCTAACAAGTGGGTGAAGTGCTCACTCTATTCTTGGTACATCATTTCTTTCCATTTCAACAAGATTCTTAACCTCTTTCCATTTTCTCTTGTCAAGATTAGGTTTAACATTAGTCGTAGATTTCATTTTTTCTCTTTTTAGGTCTACACATTGGTCTTAAACTAGGTGAACTTAGATAATAAGGAAATCAACCTTCTCTAAAGGTTCATCCCACAGAGTTTAAGGATTCCAAACCCTATGAACATTAAAATTATTTTTACAAGACATCGGATCTTTTGTGTGTATTTATAATATCAAATATTTCAATCCCCATATCGAGTACTTTCACACCTTTCACCAAACAATCATTCTCTACACCTATATTCAATCATCCCCATGCAAAAAACTATTTTTGGGTACACATTACACATGAAAATGGTTTTTGGAATGCTTGGTGGGATCTAGTTCAAATATTTAACTAATAATTAGTGATATTATTAGAATTTATAGTGTTGAAGACATTTTATAAGCACTTGGTGACTCCATATATCTCAGGTTTTAGCATACTATCCCTATGCACTTAACCAAGAGGGAATTTAACTCCTAATTTCTTTAATATCCATCCCAAGTAACAATGTGTTTGTAACATTAAATGAAGGTATCCCTTTATCCCTTAATCACTATGATGACATCCCAGTCACTATGCTAAAAAGCATCTCATATTTCACAAGAGAGGATGTCACTACTCTATTTGAGCACATCAAGGATATAATAGACATTTTTACCATATAAAATTTATCTAAGGATAATGTTTCCATGAGGGTAATAAATTAATATATAAAATTAAAGTCACTAAAATGGTATAGCTGTTTAAGGCCTAATTCAATTTATGGCTGGGGTGATTTCAATGAAAAACTTTACAGGTAGTTTATAGATAAAAGTGACCATATGTCCCTCATCAAGTAAATTACCACTATTAAGTAGGAATCTAATGATATTTTCATATATTTTAATGTGATTTTTTAGATAACCTAATATTATATTTATCTATTGGTCAGGCCCTCTACAAATTTGGCACTTTTATACTTATTAAGGGTGTTTGACTGTGATCTTGTAATTATGATCTAGACAATGGGAGGATCCACATTTCTTGATGCATATGAGCTTGTTATGGAGGTACAAAATTGTTTTATTCAATTAGGTCAGTCTATTCCTATGATTCCCATGCCTTTACTTCTATAACCTACACCCACCTATCCTGCTTTCATGCCTCTTCCACTCTTAATCGACCAACCAAACTCTTATTGTTCATATGGTGGAGTTACATGAGGTTAAGTCCCTATTATAGAGATTTAAAAATGAGTTTTTAACTTTTAATAATTATAAATAATAATATATTAAATCATTTCATCCCTTTAGGTATCTTTCCCAATGTAATTTGTAAGCTTAGCCTTAAATTGCATATACTATACCATCCAATCTACCAACTTTCAACTTTTGTTAGTGTTTACAAAGTTTTCACACATATGCAAAGAGAAATGGTTCAAAACACAATTTTTATGTAAAGTGTCAAGTGGAACCTCCCTTTGAGTAAACCAAATAATAGGATCAATCATAATAATGAGTGTAAAATGAGCCCGTGCTCTTGAATTAGGAAGAGTTAAGACATCATAGGCATGCATTCAAACATAGTCACAATTCTATAAGTCTATTGCATGTATGATGAAGATGACCCTATGTTGAATCTCATAAAGTGAAATGAGGGAAGTAGAGAATGATTTTACTCTATAATGGCAAGAAATAAATTTTGATGTGATAGATTTAAGTGAGGAATCAGAGGTGTCTAATATATCTAAATATGAAAGGACTCAACCTTGCTAAACCTTGTGGAGCTCCAAAGAGATAAAGATTCATGGTAATAGTACTCTAAGCTCATTGAAGTGTTTGAGTCAATTCACCAATCCAACATTTATTAAGGAGTAGGGAAATTATGCCATGAGGGTCATGATAAGATGTGGCTCAAGTTTATATTCTTGGGGATACCCATGTGAGGGTATATCATCCCATCAAATTTTAGAATCTCTCATCTTCCCTAAGTGAGCCATCAAAGTTACCAAGAGCTTATAATGAGCAAGTCATGAAGCCAAGTGATCAAAATTTACTAATAAATCCCATATACATTGTAGATATCTTTAAATTAGAAAAGTATCCTTTATAACCAACATCCACACTCACCTCTTAGTGATAAAAAATCTAAGAAGGTATTTTTTTCCATGGATATCCCCTTGAAACCAATTATGAGGGCATGAGATCACTTTGAGGGATAATTTTTTTGCCATTCCATGCCTTTCACTCAACAATATTCTTGTTCATAGTAGGAAAGATCACAAAGGCTTTTATTTTGATCTAGGTGGGCCATGGCCCCATGATTTTATATTATATATTAGAATGGATTTGTTCATATTTTAATTCCCTAAGTTATTTCATGCACACTATGAATAATCATATTTTAGTTATTTTTATTTCTACTAAGTGTGTTTTTCACTTGATATTTATCCTTGACCTTTATTTAATTAGAGATGAGTCTATGTTTAGTTTATTTAATGAAGGTCCAAGCATTTATTAGGAACTTGGCACTGGCATCAAGATGAGTCAGCACCCTTACACACATGAAAATTACATTTTTTCAAAAAAGAATCTATCAAGCTTCTATGACTCCATACCCAATGTATTTCTTCAAAGGCTACTAGTCCCTGATCAATAGGCAAGCAACCCATAGAAGTCACTAAAAGTGTTGAATTTTAAATCCACCCCAACCCATGCAAATCTCATAAGATATTATAAGAGGATTTTTCAATCACACAATCTTGAGTTCATCAAAAGGATAAGTTATGCATAGGATGATTCCCTATCAATGCCCAAAGTAAAAAGTTGGCATAGATTCACACATCAACTAAGTGTTGATTCAGGCCCTATTGAATAACTCTTAATGTGCACCCTATAAATAATATCTTCATAAATATCAATTTCACAAAATATTGGAGTGTAGGTCTATCATGTAGAGTTATTTGAATTAAAACTAAAAAGAAAGAGTGCATGACACATAATTTCCAACCTTAAAAGTACACATAAAAATTTCATTCTTCACATGCAATCCTACCCAAGAAACTCATGTCTAAAATAAAAAGTTCCATGATCAATAATAGCTTCTCCACACTACTTCACCATTATGCTATAGCACACATCAAGTCATGCACAATAAAAAATTATGTAAGTTTACACTTGGTTATTTGAGTGAATGTAGGTATTCATAATGCCAAAGATAAGCAAGTGTGAATGGCATGTAGAAAGGATACAAGCTTATAATAATCAATAAATTCACATGCTTTATTTCATCATGAAACTCTATCCAGTGCATAAATATGATATATAAAAATATAAATAAATATTGCATAGCCTCCACATTAAAAAGAAGTCCAACTAGACTAATAGGTGGTGACAATAAATAAAGGTGGTAGTTGGGTCTTATTGAAAATCAAGGGAGGTTGATTTAGAGTGGAATTATATGTAAAGGTAGAAGGCATGTGGATAGGTCATGTACACACATTACATTGACTACAAGAGAATAATTATATCTTTAATGATCACATAGATTATCTAAAGATCCACAAATGACCTTCTAACTACTTCCATGACTAGATTATCATCTCTAAATTGAATGAAAATGGATTGGAGTGGTTTTTTCATGGGTATCTAGTCCTTTTAATCAGCCTAGAAATTTGAGCATAAAATTTTGAATTCAAGCTCATATATACCATATCAAGTGGAAAACTAATTACACATGGTCTTTCCATATCTATAGAAACCTTGAATTTCATTTTGAAAAGTAGCCTTGTCTTTGGTATAAAAAATATCTGTCCATTCAAATTTGTAATATTTGCTTAGGCCTTGAAACTAATGATATCATGATCATATTTATTTCATGCATTGTGTTTTGTGTGCACTAAAGTTTGTTGATATTTGTCTATGGATCTTCATCCCTCTCATTGTCATCCTCCCTTTGTACCTTTGCATATAATTAATACCCCATTGTATGGCACATGATGTGTATACATGGGTCTGCATAGGCATTGTCTATTGACCATTTTTGATCCCTCTTAATGTTGTACCATGATCCCATACCTCCATGCAAAACACTTATGTATAGGATGACTAATTTAATAATTGTATGTTTTAGTTCCTTAGTTTTATTGTATCTAAAAATGGGTGAGGTGCTCTCTCTATTCTTGGTACATCACCACATTCTCTTTCAACAAGAATCTTACCCTATATCTCCCTTTTATATTATCAATGTTAGGTTTATATTTAAAATAGATTTCATTTTTCTATTTGTAGGTATACATGCAGGTCCTAAAATAGGTACACTTAGACTAGAAAGAAGTATCCTTCTATAAAGGTTCATCCTAAGGAGTGTAAGGGTTACACAACCTAGGGACATTCCCATTATTTTGATGAGACATAGGATCTTCTATGTGCTTTGGTAAGATTGAGTACTTCCACGCCCAATACCAAGTACTTTTGTGCCCTGTGCCAAGTGATCACACTTTGTGCCCATATTTAATCATCCCCTCACAACAAATTATCCATGAGTGCAAATTTAGAATTATAAAACCTTCACCATATAAATGTTATAAAAATAATTCCTAATAGTCAATTTACTAATCTATATTTTTTTTGAAACTTCTCACTTTCCAATTTAGAGATCCTTTCCTCTCACAACAACACTTTATAAAAAACATTCTCTCTATATCTTAAATCCTTTGGCATACTATATTGGCTTGTGCTTCCACAAAAATAAGTTGAATCTAATTAATTTACTCATTATTACCATCATTTCCCTTCATTTTCTAACTAAGAATACTTTTGTGGAGATCGATGTCATTGGATAAAGTCTTAAATTTATCTTGATAATCATCCTCACCAACCTACAAATCTCACTTTTTATATTTAACATCATATTTAAAAAAAATAAATCTTATTCCTTCAAATTATATTCCTTGTCCACTTGGGTTTCTTTCTTCAAAGGTTATAAATAACACTCCTCCAAACTAAGGGAATTACTTCCTGACACCTTAAACTATAAATCTTCAGTCTCAGACTTAGACTTGACTTCTTCCTCCTATGAATCTAATTAAAAAATAAAAACAATAGGGGATTTATTACATGCATAAATTTTAGAAGTATTTACCCTAGTAATTTTGATATAAATAGTTTTACAAATTTTCCCTTTACCTTCCCTTTTAAACACCAATCTTTATTTCTTGATAGGTTAAGCAATTTTAATGATAGGATAATTACCCACCCCTAAGGTTTTTTCATGTTTGTAAAAAATTAAAATTAAATCTTTGTGTTATTTAACCCTAAATTTGATGTATGTTTGATAGGTTTAAAATATATTAGTAGTTCAAGCACAAGGGTGATAAACTAATATATAGTAGGCCAATTAATTACAAACATAGATAAATGACTATTCTAAATTATAATACTAAGATATGTTAAATATAGAAAGTACTAAATTTGAAATATGTTTAATTTATTGTAATATAAAAGAGAAATGATACATAGTTGGGTTTACTATGCACAATTAGATCTAGACTATAAATAAGTAGAAAGTATGCAGGGTCAATATTCTAGATTAGTTGCCATATTCTAGAAATTGCACTATTTTTAGATCTAGACACTACCATCAATGATGGTGTTTAGCTATGATGTAAGTGTCTAATATATAATAATTAATGGATCTTGATGTGATCAATTTCATTGTTATATGTCTTTTTTTTCACCTTTCTACGTATATATTAACATATTGGATATAATTTGTGTTCCTTATTAATTGATCAAACCCTATCTCTTCACCCTTATTCAAACTTACAATGAGTTTTCTAAAAATGGGTTAGTCAAATCACAATGTAAAACTAGCCTCAATGACCCCTCTATCAATGAGAACTTCCTAAATAGCCAATACTCTAAGGAGGGCATCAAACATATGTCTTTCTCCCCTATGTGTGGGAGTTTGTTTGCACAAGGGTGAAATATATTATATGAATATACATGAATTGATCTAGTTTATGAATTAAAAACATCACTCATGGGATTATCTTTGAATGATCTAGACTTATCATATGACTACACCTATTCTTGATATATAAATAGGGGTGAATAAGGTGGAATAGCTTGGTTGAGCAGTTGATTGATTGAGTTTCAGTTGATGCTTTCTTGGTATTTACTAGATGAACAATGAGAATGCTTATAATTATATTTATATCAAAAAAATTTAAAATATCTCATGGTAGGGTTTAATAATAAAAATATACCAACCCATAGGTTTTGAGACATTTACAATTTAGATGAATTTTAAAAACTAGAAACTAGATAAGGATATGTAGACTACCATCACTGGTAGTGTCCCTCTATGACTTGTAGTGTCTATAGGGATAGAAAATATGTTTGGATCTGAAACTAATAGTTATTTATGTTTGTTAGGTTTTAATATTTTCATGTAGTGTAGGAGACATGGGTCATCAAAATGATATGGATCAAACTAAGAGATAAGTATTTAGGCAAGTGAGATGGTGAATGCAAGCCTTTCGATAGCAAAGAAGCGTATAACTTAAGGGTATATCCTTGATTGATATTTTTCAAATTTACAATATTGAAATGGTATATATATTTATTTTTAGTATCTACATCCCCCCCTTTAATCTAGTAATGCATACTGATGAAATTACTAATTTAAAATAAATAAATATGTACCTAGGTGTGTAAAACACACCTTGCCTTTGATTGAGTCCACTTTGATTATTTTTATAGTGTATTACATATAACCAAGAGCATGTTAAAATTTAAATTAGTGCATAAAATCTTAAAATTTAAATAATTGAAATGCTTGAAAATAAAGAGAGCAAGGAATGAGTACACTTGTGTGTCAATGCAACCTGTTTTCTCTTGATGTGTTGACTTGGTAAATATTCTTCCTTATGAAGCATTGGATAAAAAATATGTTTAGAAATAAACCTTATATAATTGAATAGAGACATTAGAATTTATTATTCCCCCAATCTGGTGTGAGGATGAGTTTTGTCATGGTCATTGAGATTGCTATATCTCAATGACACAATTCAAGTTATGAATATGTAATTTGGTGAGGGTGAGTGATTTAATAAAACAATCCTATAAATATGGTGAGATTGGATGATTTAATCAATCCAATATATAAATCTAGTAATTTTTAATGATTTAATCACTTTAACCTATAAAATTAACTAACTATTCCAACAACAAAAAATCTTGATAAGAGTACATCTTGGTGTAATCAGTGTGTCCTAGTGAATAGTATAATTAGTAAATTTTGATTTTTTCTAGGAAATATCATGTAAATTCACATATAATATGTCTCAAATATATTATGATTGTAATAAATCTGAAAAATGTTATTTCAAATCTGTGCAAAATTAGTGCAATGTATAGGATTATGATCTAAGTGTATATCTAAACCATGAAATTAAATTGGAGATTGTGAAAGTGTGGAGGTCATGTCTTTATGACATGTCCCCACTAAAATATGAAGATAATAAGTAAGTGTTTAATTTTTGAGGTCATTCCTTTATGACTTTCCACCACTAAAATATGGAAACTATGAAAAATGTGGAGGTCATGCTACTATGGCATGCCCCCACAAATATGCCCCCTTTTTGAGGTGAGGGAAATAGAATATGATAGGTACCTTACATCAAAATTATAAGTTAATTGTATTATATGTGTATGAATTATGTATTATATAGGATAACATGTCTAATTATATATCAATGAATCTCATAGTATGTGATTACATCAATCCCTAAGATTCATGATATAGATCATGAAAATGTCCAGAGAGTAACAATACAAGTGTAGTAAACAATCAAGACCACACATAGAGGCACTCAATTATATGGTAAATAATGTTCCAAGGAGACCAAATTCAATGGGAATATTCAAATGTCACATAATATAAAATAATGACATATTGAAATGTCCCATCAATGTAGAATGGCATATTCAAATGTCTAATCAACATATAATGGCACACGGGCCAATAGGTAAGGAATATATTTAAATTTTACATAATAAATACAATATAAATCAATGTAATACACTTAAGGAAGTGAAAAAAAATGAATTATAGTCACCCATCATAAGCATATCATAATAGTCCTTGCTTATATGTGTTAATGAATAATGTTATGTAACATAACATATCAAGGACATTGTGAAATATATGAGAATGGATATATTCATGTGTAAGAATTATTATATAATCTAAATCATGATAATGTATAAATTATCATAAAGGATATGTAACATGTATCAATAATTTTCAAATAAGTATATGCCCCCAACATACTATATGATGCAGGTATAAGAGAGGTCTAACATCTGAAAGTACATATATCATGTGTCTAAGTATGCCTATATCACACTCAAAGATGTGTGAAAAATATATCCATATATAAATTAAATGATATTTTATCTCCTAACATAATTCAAAAACATATATGTTAAGGATCTAATCTAAATGTTAATGTTAAATATTTTTGTATTTTTGCATTATTTGAATGTTTTTATATTTTCTTGAATATTTGATTTTTTGGTTTTTTTTTGTAAGAAAGGGCTAGTATATGATGTCATATAAGGTATTCTCATAGGTATCTCCAAACTTGTAATATGATACATAAAATTGGTGGTACTACCAAGGAGCATGCATATGTGTCATATTGGGATATATATATATATATATATATATATATATATATATATAATATGGTCATGAGAAAAAATATAAGGAGTAAAGGATCATGTTTCCACTTAGATCTTACACCTGTTCAATCAAATCGTTGATCCAATGGAAATAATGGGATCATACCCAAGGTGTGGGACCTTGGATCTTTGGGGATGAATATTTGGAGAGGTCCATTTCCCTCTTAAACTAATATATACCTGATTTAAGAATAGATTTATACCTAAAATTATGCTAAAAAACCTATCTACAACTAAGACTAAGTTTTTTTGTGGTGAAAATGGAAGAAATTGAACTGAAATTAAAAAGGGTGATGCACCAATAATTTAGAGATATTATCCTATGAATATAATAACATAAGAATCCTTCTAATGTGATATTAACTCACAAAAATAATACAATACCTAAAACTTTATCAACACTTGATTAAGTAATTTGTATGCAAGCAATGATCTATGTAACATACAACCATTAAATGAAGGTGTAAAATTGATAAGACAACATCAAGAGGGACCAAAACATCCACAAATGAAGATATATAGTCAAATTCACATAATATTAAATATATTTGATAAAGATAGGAGAGGAAAATGTTAATTTTACTATATTTCAAGCTTTGTTCTAGCATTACAAGTATCCAAAAGAATAGAGTCTCATCATACCCAAGAGGAGTGATATTGAATTAATCATTTTGAATATAATATATAATGAATGAAGATATGAGAGAGGAAGAGATCATTATAAAATATCATAATTTTTTTGTTAAATCATTAAGTATCCAATACAAGAGAAGAAACATGGAAAATGTGATCATTAAGCACTCTTTAATGCATTATGCCTCTCCCATGAAGATATTCAATGGAGGTTGGCATAATAATGGAGGAAAATACTTAATTATTTAATATACATGGTTTGGTCCTTCAAGGCTACTCTATTCTTGAAAAACATGACTCTCCTTGTGCTAGCAGCCTTAACTCACCCATTTCCACCTCTCATGCATGTTGAATGTTTTACCTAGGAAAGGATATCATATGCCTATTTAGAGTTGTGGTTGAATTTGACATGGTCACCACTCCATGGATGGAGTTACATGTTTATAAGATATGTTTTTCTACCTCTGTCCTACCTTTAATTACCACTTACACCATTCATAGTCCTAAATTACTAGTCAATAGACCTATCCAATGTGCCTTTCATGCTTGAAAGATGATGGAATTGAGGCCTTCACTTTTTGATCATTTCCATTCCTAAAAAAATCTATGGGTAGGCTACTTTACATGTATTATATCACTTTAAACACTTGAAAATAGCCTTAGATCTCATCTTCTCACCCTTGAGTGCTTCTAGGCTTGAAACCCATTTACAAGCTTCACAACACTATCCTCTACCTTACTAGGTACCTTAGAATCCTTGCTTTGGAAAATTCTGAGTTGATTTAGACCTATAGGTGTATATTTAATTTTTAATACCTTCATATCTCCCTTCATAAGTTTTTCTCAAAGTCCTCAAAACATTGAAAGATCATGAAAATCGTATTGTAGGCTTGTATTACCTTTGAATCCAATCATGAAACCTAATATAGACTTGTTTTTAGGCTTAAAACTTTGATTTAGACCTATAGGTATTCTTTTTCATGCTTAATATAGAGGTCAATAACTCATTATTTTATCTTATCTCTATTCATAAATATATAAATGATGGACCATTTTCAATCTTCTTGTATTAGTATTGTTATCAAGATTTTATAACTTCCCTTGAGGCCTCCTTCACATTTATAACCTTCATGTCATTAACACATTCATAGAGGTAGTGATGTATATTAGTTTCTTAAGGTTTGAGGACTCTATTTTGTTCTTGAAAACCCTCCATTCTCATTTGAAGTGATAACATGATTTGGGGACTGCCAAGGTCATGAATCTTGTTTTACCACTACATCTCTCAAGAGACCTTTAAAATTCACTTAATTATACTCTATACATACTTTTACCCTATAGACTTATATATGATATTTGAGTCACAAGACCCTAACCTTGAAATATTACATTGAGATCAGATCCTCTTCACATAAGTATGGAATGTTTGAAACTATTCACAAGCTATAGAGACCTATAAATATTATATACCTATCTTGAACCCATTGTTATCACTACCAAGTAGGTCTTGAATCCCATTAGAACTACTTTGTATTTTATCTTGTCAAGGGTATGCAGATGCTTGAGGATATAAGGAAATGTTTGAAAACTTTGCCTTTTCACTTTAAAAACCTATAACAATAGATAAAAATTGAAACTCTACCATAGGGTCCTAAATAATGGTTTATATAGGAGTTAAGTGACCCATATATCATAATTTTTGCTTGTGAGAACTTCTAAAGAAGCTTGAAACCCTTTTACAAACTTGAAACACTAAGGAACTCTTAAAAACTACTCTATAGGCTCATGTAATTCATTTTTATAAGATTCATAACCTTAAAAAACTATCATATGCTTTAAAACACTTACAAAACCTTTTTGAGGTCCTTTATTACCATGAAATCTGCAAGTTTCATCAAAAGGCCTTGCTAAACTCTTGATAGGGTTTTTAATAACCTTGAGAGATCCCTTGAAACTCAAATAACTCATGCATCACACTCAAAAATAGGAGTTATATTTCAACATGATCATGCTTATAATACCTATGTCTCCATATATAACTAACTTTCAAGATTTATATGTCATGGAAGCTTGTACTTTTGTAGATGAGGCTTGATCATACTCTAACAACCGTGCACTCCTCTTTTAGAAGACCTACATGACTTCATCTCCAATTTTGAAATATATGATCATAGTTGTAGGCTTGAAGGTTATTATAGAGTATTTTCACTTAAATTACATTATTTTGAGGGTATTTATGGATCTTTCACATTAATTACAAATATTTTTAACCCCTATGTGAGCCCTGTAGGTAGGCTATTTGGATATTAGAATATTAAAACTCTTGATTAAAACCCTATGCCTTTACACACTTAAGAATGCTTTGAGGACCTTGACCATTTGACTTTTAGGCCTATAAATATTCCATATACTTTGAGAAATAATTGGGTGGGGGGATTGTTAACCATATTTATGGTTTTCGATCCTTGAAAACACTTAGAAGTGTAAATACCCAAGCTAGAGTTTTAATAGGATATATGGATAGTCTATCATCTCCTTATAAAAATCATGTGCTCTTTTCCTCCTCTATTAATCTTAAAAGGATTTAAGGATGCCTCAAAACCTTTTTATATTTCTCCAAGAACTTATTTAAGCTAGGGAAAAGGAGAGGTGTTAAAAACCTTTGACTAGTTCACCCATAACCTGCCTAAAACTAGATTTTTGCACTCTTAATGATTCTTCATAACCATTTTGCCTCTATTTCTCTTATAAAAAACTATATTTGAAACTTAGAGGCTTCCTCAATGTATTCTAACATCTATAATCTACCATGTATATACATAACAAAGATGGCACATTCATGGAATGTGCCTATATGTAACTATAATAGGGTTTTAAATCGATGTTACCTTGTTTAGAGGATTTTGAGAATTGTTCTCTTCCTTGAAGGCATGTGAAGGCCATACAATTATTATGGGACCCAATTTTAACTCTATATTATGATTTAATACTAATGGTAGACTCTAAAACTTAATGTTGGAGCTTTTAAACATTATAATGACTTTATGAGACCTTTAAAGAACATTTCACTCTCTCAAAATTGATTAAGGAGTTACTTAAAACACTATTTAACCCTTTTATGAAATCATAATCACCATTTAGGACATTTTTGATTCATTTCACATTTTACATAATGGGCAATACCTCTAAAATAATAAAAAGGTGATCACAAATGTCTTTAGACCCTTTTTAGATGCAATAAACTTCACCAGGTCACCATGGCTTTAGGATTGAATCATTAGGACTTCCAAAAATATCTTGCATTAGGGATCCACTTGAATGATTTAGACATGGAATGGGCCTAACATGTATAACAAGACCCTAAGACATAGTTTTACATTGAAAACCAACACAATAGGCCTCCTATAAGACTAACACCAACTCATGGCCTCAGAAGATGATTATTAGACATAGTTAAATGAAGAAAAAAAGTGTAGGTGACCTTAATGGTCTCATCATACCTATTCTTGGGTGGAAACATCATCATGAAAGTGTTTCCAAGGACTACATTTAGCGAGTTTTAACATGAAATGATCCATCTCATGTAAATCCAATATCAAGAGACCAAGGGTGGATAGAATATCCAACATTATAATAAATTATGAAGTGTGTTTGACTACCTAAACACCTAGACTAGTTTTCTTAATCATCCATTGGGCATAGAGTCATATAATATTCTCTATAACTCACTTTTGAAAGTACAACTATGGCTAAAAAATGTTATACCAGCCTTGAAAAAATTAAAAATTACCTTAAAACACATAAAATAAAGGATAAAGGAATAAAAAATGTGTAAAAACACCTATAGGAAAGAGAAAACACTACACTACTTAAAAAATGATATGCAACAACACTTGGAGGAATAAAAATAGCTAACTTACTATGAACAATGTCTCAAAATGACCCACAAGTTGGATCAAAGTAAAACCCCCTAAAATATTTTCTAATAAATATAAGTATATCATCATGTGATTGATATAGATAAGTGAAATATGGTTTTGTAGACTAATTACTTTACATATCAGCTCTTAATAATGGTTATTTTATAATGACTATGATCCCATTCATTCTCTCTTTAATCACCAATCTCATTTTCTTTCTCTCCAACTACTCAACTAGGCCAATAATTATTTCTATATTCATAAATATCTTTGGTAAATCCTTAGCATTAAATTTCATAGTTTGATCATCATGTATATCTTGAAACATTGATTGATCTTTGACAAAAACTAGTCTCCTCTTGAAAGTAATGATCAATTTAGAAATCATCATCAAGACTAGGCCAACTTACTTGTTTTCTTAAAACAAGTGGTACTACCTATGATTTTAAAAGTTGATATTGATCTTCTAGAGCATATTTGGACCTATCAAATTGAGGGATGACTATTTTAAGTCCATTAGTATCCTTGTGCTACTCCCTAGGCTCTAATGGCTTGATAAAAACTTAAAATTCTTCAATGAGATCAAAACATTGTTGCCATGCTTCACTAAGATCTTCTTGAGGATATAAAAGACTAGGTGGATTGGTGTTCTTGGGTATGTCAAATTGATATTCAATTATTTTAGCCCCATTCATTTATTTTTCTTGCTTGGTGATAGCCTCAAATTCTTTGATGAAATAAGAACACTACTACTACCATACTTCATAAAAGTTTTATTTTGGCTTCATGGGAGTTGTTATTAAGGTGGCTTCATATAGGTCAAATTAATAAAATCCTTTTCCCCAATCATCAAACAAAAAATTGGGAACTTTTTCTACTAGTGTATTAGCCTCATGATGAGTATCATCTTCCTCATGCAAGATGTAATTGCATAAATCAATTTATTTAATGAGCTTATATGGGTCATATTCATGATGTTTAGTTCCCCATTCATCGAGAAAAATATCATGGATTCCTTCAATAAGTGTGTCTAGTTCATGGTCTAGGACATAATATTTTTGATTAAGAATTGTGTAATTAACACTAGAAATATTATGCATATATGGCTCTATTTGATGTTTGGCAATTGGTTCAGACATGATAGTTACTTTAGTTCCATACCTTGTCCTAAATAACATGTGAGACAAATTTTATGAAAAGTATCCCCCTATATTAGATATGATTTTTATAGATAGGCATAATGTAAAATAGGGTGGAATATCTATAATGAAAACATATTGAGTTATTGATACACTAAGACAAGTATGCAAAGTAATAATTAATCCCTTAATCACACCAAATATCTTGGTGGTTGTACCATCTAATTTCAATACTCCTTTAATGTTTGGTTTATACTTCAAGCCTAGTTTATCAATACTTTCTTATGCATCACAAAACTAATTGAAATAGAGTAAATCATACAATTATGAACCAAGTAGTAAACTATGATTAGAGAAAGGTATAAGGGATTAGGCTTATCATTCATACTTGAATATTCTCCCTTAGGTTGAGATGTATTAATAAGGACTAATTTTACTTCCCTTATTGGTCCAATTAAGAGATGAAGGTTGGATAATATTTCTTGTAACAAATATTTTTGTATTTGAATGGATAATGTCACCCACATGGAGATATTGACATTTATATTCTTCATTTGGTCAATGATATTATAAGGAACACTACTAACCTTTGGCTATACCTTAGGAGAATAAATACTCTCTTTGATTTGAGTGAATTACACCTAATATTTGGGGTGAAAATCAATTATTATGGATTGATTTATTTATAATTATTGATATTTTGTAGATAAAATAGACTTTTCATCCTCTCATAATATTAGAGGTGATGACATAGGACCTCTAACATCTGATTGCCTAGTTTCAATAGCCCTTTTCTTGGACCTTGTGTTAGATGCTACATGAGTAATGTTTTGGATTGAATTTTTAGTTTGATTCATGGTATATAAATCACCCTCTTTCCAATTTAAAAGAGTGGATTCACCTTGTACTTGAGCTTATTCATGCCCTCCTTAAACTTGTGGAGCTAGTTCACTTGACTACCCTTGAGATTATGACACACTTTGGATAATCAAAACCTAGTTGAACACTCCATTTAGAAATGTAATCTAATTATGAGGTTGATTTCAAGGATACCACCACTCATAGTCCTGAACCAATTTATTTTTCATAGGTATAATGTATTTTAAATTGTTGGTATCATTGAAATTATAGCTATTATAGGGCCTAACATGTGTGATTTGTCCTGAGCTTGTGAATATCCTTGATAAGGTTTCCTATGAGGCTATTAAGTTGGTTATACTATTGGTATGGTATTATATGTTAGGATTGCTACCTTTTTAAGGCCACTAACATATTTACAAAAAAAAATAGCAATGTCTTCACTTTATGTAGCTCATTGGGAGGGGTAACAAGTTAAGATGATTG
This sequence comes from Torreya grandis, assembly GCA_037957365.1. NCBI lineage: Eukaryota > Viridiplantae > Streptophyta > Pinopsida > Cupressales > Taxaceae > Torreya > Torreya grandis. The sequence continues at coordinate 883,118 of JARHVA010006407.1, forward strand.
GCTGGTTATTATTAGAGTAGGTGCCAAAGTGGGTTATGTTTGTGTAATTTTTTGGAATAATTACATTAGAGGCATAGGGGAAATTATCCTTACTTGAATCAAGATATTTTCATCCCTTATGACAATATCATATGTAGCTAGTAGCATTATGCCTCCCATGGACTATAGCATGATATCAATATCATTGTTCAAAGATCTCAAATAGTACAAGAAAGTAGTATTAGGAGTGTGCTTCACCAATGGTGGGATTATATCCCATGTCTTCTATAGTATGAATTTTAATTTCACCATGTATTCATGATGAGCTCTTTTGATGGTCACTCTTTTCTTCAAACTATTGTCAAAGTCTCTCTCCCAACTCATCCTAATTATGGATTCAACCAAGTTGTATCCCTATATACCATTGAGTAGCCCTTACTTTCAATGAATTATTAATAAGTCTCATAACCAAATTATCTTAAGTGATGTTGTGGACTACACAAATGTTAGAAATGTCTTGGATATGCTCTATGGGAGTAGCAACATCCTCACTGGTGAAAGAGGGAATGCTCTTAAGAGATACAACTAAGATATCATCATTTTTTAAATAGATAATGGGATAACTCGATTGAAATATATAAATAATTGAATCCTTTACGCTATCATCTGATGTATAGGATTCAACCTTCTTCTTGGGCTAGGAAATATACAAAATGAAGGTGTTGATTGGGCCTTTGAATAATGTTGCCTAGAAAATCTACCCCTTATTTTAGGGGATATTGCAAAATTAGTTCTTCTTCTTATAAGAGTAAATGATAACTTAATAAACTAAAAATCAGTACCAATTATTCAAGATCTTTTCTCCTTTGGCATGAAAATGAAAGATTGATCTAAGACCATAAATATATGAAGTCACCAGCTTCTTGTAAAGTGTCTTAAATTGTATTGTAAATTTATAAGAATAATACCAAATCCTTGGATAAATTATTCCCATTATATATAACTTATCCCACCGAGCATGCCATAAACTATTGTCACTTGGATCCTACACCTGTTCAATCAAATAGTTGATTCAATAGTAATAATGGAATCATCCCCAAGGTGGAGGACCTTAGATCTTTTAAGATGTACCTATAGATAGGTCCAACTCCCTCATAAACTATTATGCACCTCATTTAAGACACATTAAAGACCTAAGCTTATGTTAAAGTACCTATCTACAGCTAAGACTAAGTTTCTTTGGTGGTGAAAAGGGAAGAAATTGAATTGAAATTTAAAAAAGTGAGGCATCAATAGTTTAGAGATATTATTATCTTCTTAGAATAACACAAGAAACCTTAAACATTGATAGTAACTCACAAAACTCCTATAGTACCTATAACTTTATCAACACTTGCATAAATAAGTTACATGGAGGCAATGATCTACACAACATACAACCTATAAATGAAGGTGTAAAATTGATATTACAACATCAAGAGGGACTAAAACACCCAAAAATGAAGATCTATAGTCAAATTCACACAATATTCAATAAAGTTGACAAAGATAGGAGAGGAAAATGTCCATTTTATTATATTTTAAGCTTCAAGTTAGCATTATAGGTCTCCATAAGAGTAGAGTCTCATCATACCCAAGAGGATGGATATTGAACAAATCATTTTTAGTAAAATATATAAGGAATGGAGATGTGAGAGAGGAAGGTAAAATTAGAAAATATCAAAAATGTTTTTATTACATCATTAATATAGTCTACACAAGGAAGAAACATGGAAAATGTGGTCATTAAGCCCTCGCCAATGCATTATGCCTCTCCCATAAAGATATTCAATAGGGGTTGGTATATTAGTGTAGTAAAAGACTTAATTCTTTCTAATTTCATCCTTTAGATTGATTGAATATGCATGGTTGGTCCTTCAGGGTTGTTTCATTCTTGGAAAACATTAATCTCCTTGTGCTAATGACCTTAACTCACCCATTTCCACCTATCATTCATGTTAAATGTTTGACCTAGAAAAGGATATCATACACCTATTTAGAGTTGTGGTTGAATTAGACATGGTAATTTTTGGCCAATTTTAGCCCACATACAAAAATACCTAGATGAAATTTCATAGTCTCTAAGAGGTCCTTATGCAAAGAAAGAATCAGAGTTCTTGATTGGTCAAATGATCAAAGAGCTTGAGCAAAGTTCTAGATGGAATGAGTGGTCCAAAAGGATCATACAACTTGCAAATAGTTTAAAACACTTTAATTTAAAGTGAAAATTGTTACTTTATAATGGATAGGTCTAGAGTTTCAAATACCCTATGGGGTGTCAAGAGTACTTGGAATAAGTATGAAAGTGTATGGTATTCATCTAGTCCTTCATTGTGTTCATCTAGACATTTTGTGTCTAGTGCTAGAAATTATGAGTAGGTACTTTGGTGACATCATAATTACCTCTTATGGATGAGTTAGGGAAAATTAGTCATATGGGTTTGTTTAAATTAGTCCCAAAAACATATTCACCAATTTTATGGTCATATTCTAAAGTTCATCAAAATATATGAAGACCCAAAGTTGGCCTCTCAAGTAAAATCAACTAAGTTTCCATACTTAACCAATTTTGAAGATGCTCAAATAGAACCAAGTGAGTATATAGACAAGGCCATATCTCACACATGTAATAGTTTTAAGATAAAATGATCATATGGGTTTAATTATCTTGGGCACTATTTTCTATGCACTAAGTTTCAAAGCATCTGTTGAAGCATGGTAGATGTTATGCATGCTCAAAGTTGGCTCCTTAGTCAGCTTTCGCTAAGTTTCCCATACTTAGCCAAATGAAATAGACCTTCATAAAGATGTCATGTGTGAATGAAAGGACTAATAAAATTGAGCATTTTTTAGACACACTTAGAAATCTCCCAGGACCAATGAATCAAATAGGTTCATTCCTTTTGGCTTCAAGAACATCTCCCAAAAATTTGGTGACTCCATGAATTTTGTGCTTCAAGTTATAGGCCTTAAAATTTGGACCTACAACATAAGACATTCATGCTAATGTAAAAATAAATAAACTAAAAAAATATATTTGTGCTTAAATTTGATAGTCTATGGGATGTTAATTTTAAGCTTTGTAAACTAACCATTTGGGTTCAAATAGTGGGTCCCAATTGATCTAATGGTATGCATTCAATCCTACACTCATATCTAACGGTGAGTAGAAGTCAAAGGGGTTATTAAATCTCAAGATAAAATACATGCATGAAAAGTATTAATAGTGTGTTCAACTGGCATAAGATCAATGAATCATGGGAATTCGTACAGATCAAAATTGATGGAGCAAGATGAGTCAATATGTCAATGAGCTGAGTCAGATTTTGATAGCCAATTAGAATAAAGGTAAGCCTAGGTTTTTTGATAGAGGTTGAGAAGCCATTTTTGACCAAATGCAACAAGTTTTTGTAAGGTCATCCTAACACCATTGATTCTCATTCAAATGTATAGAGTATTCAATATGATGCATTTCAGTATAAGGAATTTAAAGGACTGCCATTGGAGCTTAATATGGACCTTTGGTTCAACATTTTTATGGATTATAGGATTCATTCTTGTGACTATGTTTGACATTTATAAATAATAACCTAGGTATTGTGAACTCTTTGCTCCTATAAAGACTGATGGTCCTTTTTAGACCTAATGGGATTCTAAAAGAGGCTATGGTCTATAGGTATATATTAATATGGAAAACTATGGGAAAACCAATGACCTTAGATTAGTTTTCCATCTATAGGTGGGACTTATGATCCAAACATGGAAATGTAGTAGATATGTGGTTAATGAAAAAGAGTTTCATCTATCCATGTGGATCCATCATCAATAAGTAGGTACAAACTATCACTCATGGCATGGCCCTGTTAGTTTGAAGATTCGAGGTTTTAATCCTCATGAGCATGTCATGTGGACTTAGGGTCCAAAGGTGTCAAACTAATAGTTGGAGAAGTAGTTAAGTGAATTTTTTCCATTAAAATAGACTTTAGCACTATGCATAACAAGCCCTTATCTTCTAGTGGGATCTCTCATCCAATGATAGGAGCTTGATGATTATTGAGATAACAAGAGATCCATTTATTGATCAAGGCATGAAAATAAAAAGCAATAAATTGTTGCCACCTAAATTCTTGATCGTGATGATATTTTATCCATTATCCAAGGTATTTCTACCATCTCTCTTTCTCTCTTTATGATATATATATATATATATATATATACATATATATATATATATGTATATATATATATGTATATATATATATATATATGTATATATATATATATATACGTATATATGTGTATATATATATATATGTATTTATACATATGTGTATATATATATACATATGTATATATATATATATA